>JAOXNO010000013.1:65963901-66030146 GCA_028565335.1 Limnodromus scolopaceus | reverse complement strand
TGGGAGGTGTCCCTGCCCATGGCAGGGGGGTTGGAACTAGATGATCTCTAAGGTCCCTTCCAACCCAAACCATTCTAAGATTCTATGATATGATTCTATGACCCAGTAGGTTTTTTGACACACTGGAGCTGGTTTGCTCCAGCTAAGGAAACAAGACTTTCCTTCATAAAGAAGTCTGGTTACAAATAATGATGGCTAACTCCATTTTCCTAAATGTAAATTAGAACTTAATTGTCCATCTCAGGCATCCGAAGACAAACAAGACATTCCCAGGTATGCCAGCCCAGATGTGCACTTCTCTCCACCTTTGAACTGCTGTGCTTGCGTAAGAAATACCTAATCCCACAATCATCCCTCTTGAGGAAATTAGCCAACCCTCTTAGAGGAACTGTAGGCTGCTGTGTGCACTCTCAAAGTTGTCTACGCAACTGTATCTGTGTACGCTGCTCCTCCCCAGGCCCTTTTCCAGTCCACAAGCCCTTTCAAGTAGAGCAACGCCTATCCCCTTTTGCTCTTGTGATGGGACCGATAACCCAATAACTCCCCAGTTGCATCTTCCAGCTCCCTATCCCAGCCTGCCTAACCAAACACTTGGCACCTGCAAACATTTTCCTTCAGGAGAAAACCTGCAGAGAAAACCTTCCGTTGTGCCACAGAATGAAATCAAAGTAGGATTTATTTAGTCATGAGGAATTCAAAGAATTAAAGAAACAGAGACCTAAGCCTACCCTCTTACCTACAACTTGGAATTTCCTCCGAGCAGCGGGGAGATGTAATTTAGACCCGGTACCTCCCTGTCCCTCAGGGAAGTGGAGTACAGCTCGCTTGCGGAGAACCTGCTTTCCCTGCACATCGGCCCACAGCAGCTGATGACTGACGCCCTCCTCCCTTCGCATAAGGTCAATTTTCTAATAGATCAATGTCTCTCCCATCTCCTCCTCCCTGTTGGCAAGACGCCCTGTCATCCAGGCTGTGGTTGAGAAGTTTCCCTCCACACCTGGCAGCTACACTGAAGAAAAAACACATTGTTTAAGCCAATGCTCCTGCCTGGCTCCTACCACCGAATTCCTTGTGTTCAAAGCCGTGTAATAGCCTCCAATAGACTGATGGTCATTTGAGATGCGTACAAAATGCAAGCTGGAAAATAAGCATATCCATCTGAGGAGCACACAGGCATCCCGGGGCTGGGTGTTCTGGATCTGAACACCGAGAATTACGGGGTTCCTACACCCACGCTCAAAAGGGTCAGTAACAGGCCTGCAATTACAAGGCAGTCATCCGGACCTCTGCTCCGTCTGCTGCAATATGCAGCACCACATCTTCCCTAATTTTGCACAAGTAAATTTTGAAATTCACCACAAACTTACTTAGAAGGTCTGAAGTTAAAAAGAACTATGTGCTTTTAAAAGACAAAATCCTTGACTGGAACAGCAAGAGGAATTTCTCTATTCCAACTAAATGTTCGTATGATTTCTTAGCTGGGAAAATATCTGTTTGAAGTCAGTAGGAGGAGACCAAGTGATTCAGTTCATTAGTTTCTGGCCTTTCATTATTTTAACCCCGCTATAAATCCTAACTCAGTTAAAATCATTCTGATTAGGACCAACATTCCACATCAAGTTTCAGAAAGCTTCTAAAATCTCCACCTCCTGAAAAGACATATATAATTAAAAGCAAAATCCTCTGCCAATTTTATTGCTGAATTTGTCAGAAAAGTTACAAATGGTATTTTACTGAAGAGGTAAGACTAGATAAGGTCCCAGGGTCTTCTCTGACCTGAATTATCTATGACATATACCGTGACATCGTACCTTAATCCATTAGCAAGTAAGAACCACCCACACATTTTACTCTACATTACGAGAAAACAGTTCTCTTGCAAACAAAACCTGACAGTCTTTAGACAGTATCTTCTCTTAGTGAGAATTATTCATTGTAAGCTTAAGCATGCTGGGAAAGACATTAACAGGAAGAGATACACGCAGAACATCCCACACAACGTGAGACCCAGAACTAATAAAAATTTCTAACCAAGGCACAAAGCACCACCAATGACATCCAAGTCTTTATCTGCTGCTAACTTATCGTAACACATGTCAGATCTGGCCTAATCAGCTGAAGTTTGGCAATGACACGAAACCAATTTTTAAGAGCACGGCTCTACCATTTTCCCTTGTGGCAACCACAGCAACATCTTAGAAAACGGTTTAACCACGAGACTATCACTGCCTGCACTAAGATATTGCATGAAGGAAAGACTTGCACATTGCTATGTATCCCTTTTCCACAGTCCCATGAACATGGGGGATAAACGCTTCTCCTGTCAAACTTTTTACTTTGCTTTCTAACAGCTGCATAAGTATGCAGCGCATCAGAAGTGCTAAGAAAGGAGGAGTGTGTGCAGCACATCAAAAGTACTAATAAAAAGGTACAGTTTCACACACCAATCTGATGCTTTAAATATACGTAGGTAAGCAGTAAGGTTGGAAGGCAACAAATCAGTTGAGCTCATTATTTCAAGTTGTGCAACACGCTATGCCACGTGTTGTATGCGCTGTTAGTTCATACTTAGGCATTTTCGATTGAGTTAGCTGTCCAAAAAGTGGCTCAACAGGCTAGGTTACAACAAACAGTTTTCATGTGCAACCCTAATAATGCCCCATACTGGTGTGAGAAGAGGATACTGACAAATGACTTCACCCAGGAAAGTTGTTCTGGCTGCCATTTAGTACAAGGCAATCATTTGACACTGTCTAATGACATTAATCAAGCTCTGAACCTTTGTTGTTGTATGTCATAGCAAATGCTTAGCATTTTCAGGTCTAAAGTGCTTGACTACACATTGTATATTAAAAACAAAAGACTTTAATTCATTAAAAGTAGACTCTCACGCTAGATTAAGTTCATTTGCTGCACCCGTCCCTGCTCTGCCTTTGTGTGTGGTCTCATTTAAAACAGACACACATGAACCAGAACCTACTTTATTCACAGGAAACAAAAATACTATTGGCTGTCAACCAAAATAACAGACACTGAAAAATGGGAATACTCCTGGGTAAGGAAATTTTAATTATTAAAAAAAAAAAAAAAGACAACGATGAAGAAGAAGAAGCTGTCTTCTCTGGGAATTCCTGTTTCATCACCTTTGTCAAAACACCTCACATTGTCTCCTATGTATTTTATAAAGGTCTTTTGCAGGTACCTTAAAGCAGCAGCTTCATTTATGCTTACTCTGATATATATTGATAAAGATTATGAAGCCATTAGATGGCTCATTAAATTTGCCTTTTCTTACCCCCAATTAAGATTTCAGGTGTCTCGTGGTTTTAAGCTAATTTCAAAGTGGTTGCCATCTGGGACATTCTCAAGGAACACGATCGGCTCCTTTTGTAATGATGTATCACATTTAAAACTCTAAAGCAGCAGTTCTGTTATGTGCAATCTCATTTTCCACATGTAGAGTTTTGTGCCTGTTATTGGAGGGGGGGAGGGGGCAGGTGTTTAGAAATCAACCCAAAGTGCCAAGTTTTGACCCATGGCTTTTACAGCTTTATAGCTCCCGCTCAGCTGACAGTTGAAATGCTATTAGGCATAATGTCCCCTTGCACTTCTCCACAAATCATTCACAAAAAGAGAGATTTTGAGGTTGGGTGTGCAATAAAAACAGATTCAGACATAGTCATGAAAAATAATTTTGGTATATGTAACAAGGGCGCTCTTTATAGAAAACTCCCTTTTGAAAGGCAGAGATGAGGACGAGCACAGTGAAGTAATTGGGATCTACTAATCTCTTCTTCACAGCAGAGTGACATGAAATAAAAAAAAAAAAAGCAGGTGCAGGTCACAACCATCTCTCAAAAAGTTCGCTGTAGAGAGATTTTTCTCTCAGTCCTCCTACTAAGAGGAGGAGAGCTGAACGGGCAGTCACCAGAAGGAAAGGTTTTTGTGGTAAACTAATACTGAGGAAGTGAACGGAGAGCACGGGCTCCATTTTGAAATTATGCCAGGCTGAGAGGGCACAGAATCGTTATGATACAAGAGCTCTTGCTGGAAAGAGAACCACATCACACAAGACTTTGGCAGTGTAGCATTATAGTAGCAGGCTCAGAAATTTTTCAGTGTGGCTTTTAGGTCTTCCATTTTACACTAGGTGATATTGCAACATGCACAGATCCATTTATCAAGATGTGGCACGAGGTCATTGTGACAGAAATACTGTGTAATGAATGCAGCTTTTCTTGATTTACAAAGAAAAAACTGGCTTGAAAAAGCTTCTTCCATAAAATCTTTCAATCAACAACATAAATGCAGTATCTAAACCTACTACAATTGTAGTATCAATACTGCATGTGAGAAATTGTTGCCCTGTCACACGTTTTAATATTACTTACAAATGTTTATATTTAACTTCGATAAAATAATTCTAGATTAAACATCAGTCTCAAAAAAGCCAGAGTGACTTTGTGTCTATACATATATATATGCGTGTCTGTAACTGCAGTATATAACTCCAGTTATATACTGTATATATATATATAGTGTGTATATAACTCCAGTGTGTGTGTGTAGATATATATAAAAATATAATTCCAGCCCTGCAATTATAGTCCTGCCACAGACAAAGTTCAGATTGTCAGAAGAAACAGGTTAAAACAGAAGATACTAACTCTGCATCTCACTCTTTTCTCATTATTGCCTGTATCCTTTCTCACTCAGATCCAGAAGGATGGAAAAGGATAAAGCACATTCAACTCAAATTTCTTTAGTAGGCAGTGCAGGAGAACAGCACTATTTGGGACCTACCTTGCCCATTTGGTACATGTTTATGCGTTTTTCCTTTCCTGGGGGTTGACTGGCATGATGATGAAGCATTGTTTGTGGCTGTTTTTGCGTCCTCTGTCTCTTCCTCCTCCTCTTCTTCATCCTCATCATCCTGAGAGCTTCCAAAATACACCATGTTGCTGGGCAGGGCTGGAGAACCTGGTCATTATAAACAAATGGCTCATTAGCATCATTATGTTCACTCACTGTACTAACCATATTGGTCATAACCTAGTTTAGTGCTGTGCTTAGCAAGGGAAGAGGGAGAGTCAAGAGATGGAAGGTCACACTAGCGCATGACTAACTGGAGGTTTGTTATATTTGTTTGTTATAAATTAATATTTATTAATTTCTACCAACAGGATATGCATGTGCTTGAAAAGCAGGGTCCCCCCAAGCACATTCTATTCATACTTTAGACAATCAGTCTTGCTACAAGCCCTAAATAATAGCTCCGAGTATTCAGAAAAGGAGTAATGCACATGCTTAATTTCAACTATGTGCGTAAGCACCTTACTGAGATCTTAACGTACAAACTAGAAGCTTACAGCTCTTCCAAACAGAATAAAAAAAGAGCATTTACAAACCTGCACCCCGGTAATATTTTTAGGTTATTATTACATTAAAAAATTACTGTTTAAACTTCACAACACTTTGCAGACCTCTACACTATTGTACACAATGCTTTGCAGCATTCTGGTTCAGTTTTAAACAAAGAAAACCTGAGACATTAAGATGCTTAAATTGGCCTAGCAGGTCCCTGGCAAAGGACAGAAAAGAGGAAAGGTCTCCTGATTCCCAGCGTGCTCCTCTTGAGGATGTTGCTTCTCATCTCTTGCTTACTTCCCACAAAGCTCCCCCTTAACCTGCCTTGCTTGTGAGAGTGTAAGATACAATATGCAATTCAGTGAGACAGAAGTGAGGATTCACAAGCTTAACAACATGTCCTGGTTTGAGGTAAAACAGAACCAATTTTCTGTTCAGTAATTTTACATCTTAGCTAGGCCTCTTCTAACTCTCTGAAATTAACAGCGGAGAAAACTGCTCAGAGTGGTAAGACTAGTGTCTGTACTTCATGCCAAGGAACAGTATGCAGGGACGGTCTTGCTTATATCTATTGCTATAACAACCAGGGTCAGATAAATTCATTATTTGCCTCATTGGAGGGTTAGAAACCAAAAAAGCATAGAGGGGTCACACCTGTGGGGAGGAGCAGACAAGACAGGTGACCCAAACCTGACCAACAGAGGTATTCCATCCCATCTGCCCCATGCTCAGTATAAAAGCTGAGGGATCAAAGGGTCAGCTCTCTTTCTTCAATGGCCAATGTGTGAAGAGGACTCTGTCTTTGATCCCAATCCATGTGTTCCTGACTCCAGAGCTGGAATCCAGTTCCCATCTATCACCAAGTCCAGTCTGGGACTTCCCCAGTGCCTGCCAGTGACGTCATCCTGGGAGCCTGATACGGTTTTGCATATATTGTATCTATCTCATTATTTCCTTTTTTTTTTAGTATTTTTAATTTTTAATATTAATACTTCATTAAAGTAGTTTAGTTCATTCTAAACTTCTAAATCAACTTATCTCTTCCTCTCCTCTCTTTTTTTTGGGGGGGAGGGGCCATCTGTCATTCTGGTTTTGGTAAATTTGGCTGAAACCACAACACAACAATACAGGGTTGTAATTTAAATGTAACTCTTGCACAAAATTTCTTTTATGCATGTCGTGCAACAGCGTATAGGTTTACCTGCACTGCATCAGGACACATGATGTGACTGCAGCAATCTAATAACTATTTTTAAATGTACAAGTACTGCTGACAACTAATGGACATTTTCCTTTATGCCCAATATTAGTTTCCACATCAAAACAAGTCTTCTGTCTATCCCCTGAAGGACAGGTGACCTAGAAGCCTTGTACCTATTCAGAAAAAGATTATTTTGGTGAAGAAAGGGAAAAATAGAGAGTCAACAGAAGTGGAGAATGGGGACTCATCGCTTCAATTATTTTCCTGCAGCTAAATAAGACAAAGGACAAAAGAGAGCTGGGCTACAGACCAGCAACACAAGGTAGTGGCTATTTGGCTGATGCTTCTGTAGGAAACACTTCTGGCTTCAAGCTCTTCAGAACAGCAATTCTGTGGTTTGTTTGGTTTTGAACTGTTGGTGTTGCCATTGCCAACAACTAACTAAAGTATATTTTTGGGTTGTGTATTTTCTGCTCCCACCAGGTTTGTACAAAATACTCTTAACTACAAAAATTACATTTTAATGAATGGATACCTAAATACGGCACAAAAACTAGGGCAGGCTGTTTCTTCAATAAACCATCCTTTCCTAAGTGTACTGGTTTTTCTTGGTATGGAGTTCGTTTTCTCCATAGTAGCTTGCATGGTGCTGTGTTTTGGATTTGTGGCCAAAACAGCGTTGATAGCACAGGGATGCTTTAACTACTGCTGAGCAGTACTTGCACACTGTCCTGGTTCTCACACTGCCCTGCCATCAAGCAGGCAAAAGAAGTCAGGAGGGGACACAACCAGGACAGCTGATGACAACTGACCAAAGGGATATCCCAGACCATATGACATTGTGCTTAGCAGTAAAAGCTGGGGGAAGAAGGAGGAAAGGGGGGCTTTCAGAGTATTAGCATTACTCTTCCTAAGTTAGGGAAGAGTAATGCTAATACTTCAGGCCCCAGCAGGGCCATGAAGCAGGGCTTTCCTGTGGATTGCTGAACACCTGCCTGCTGATGAGTAGTAATGAATTAATTCCTTGTTTTGCTTTGCTTGTGCTTGCAGCTTTTGCACTATCTATTAAACCATCTTTATCTTAACTCACGAGCTTTTGCGCTTTTACCTTCCCAATTCTCTCCCCCATCTCACTGTGGGGGAGCAAACGAGCAGCTGTGAGGGGCTTAGCTCCCACCTGTAAAGACCTTTGCTCTTGGTGTCTATAATGGCCCCTTTGGGACTACAGCTGCCTTGGGGACAAGCAGAGAGAAACTCCCCACGGGCAACCCATGCTGTGCACTGGGTAGCCCCACATGCAGCACCTAGGCTATGACAATTCTTTCCCCTTGAAACAACTTATGAATTAATCCATCCAACCTAGACATAAATGTATGGACACATATGGTTATCCTACGGGGAAAGCCTTTTGCATGCCACAACTGTCATATGTATATAGATTAGTGATCAAGGTAAGACCGCTGACATATTTCAAGGCATGGGAGCTGCAGCAACTCACAGGAACAAAAACCTTTGCATTTCTCATGCGAGCCTGGAACTTTTGGGCACACTCTTAAGCAATCAGCCATAGTAGGTAGGAGGTGCTGAGAGGAACATTAGTTCTTCTACTTGGAAGGGAGCTTTAAGTCTCAACAGCAACTAACTAGAAGACTCCAAAACAGTCACTCCTGGACAGTGCTGCCTGAAAAATTAACTCATTTCTCTTCCATCTAGGTACCCAAGTCTGTGGTATGGATTCAGAAGTTATTGGCTCTGCAAGTCTGTTCTGTGCATTGGTTCTAATCAGGATCTGAAGTCAGGCACCGTCAGTGCATTAATGCATTGACAAATGATGGCAATAAAAGAAACTCACTGCTATGAACCCTCAAAATTAGATTCAAATACAGACTGAAATCTCTCTAATTAAAGAAATAGTCAGAAATTTTATCCTTCTGAGACACTAAAATAGGAGATCAGATATAGCATCTATTCTCTAAGCCTCGTCTTCCCTAGAGTGCCACATCCCTAAGCTTTTCTGTCAGCTGCTTTCAACAGCAACCAGCAAAAAATATCATCTGCAACGCAAATGTTGTTACTACAATACCAATCTTTTTTCTTCTTTTTTTTTTAGATTTTTTTTTAAAAACACAGAACAAAATATAGTACTGTGTCATTCTGCTTAAAAAGGAGGGAGGGTCTAACCCAAGTGGCAGAACAGATACAAGATCCACCTAACTCCTGGTATTCAATCATTGTAGTCTCAGTGCATAAATCTTTGGACAGAATGACTTTTTTTAATTCTTTCCAATCGAGAACTATGAACAATGGTTAAACTGCATTCCTGGGACAGCTGGGACTGTTTGGGAAGTACATTTCCAGAGAAATTAGACTAGCAACGTCCAATAACACAGGAGAGTCCTGCTTGCCCTGACTTTACTGATCTAAGTGCTCTGCAATATGAGACTTCGGAGAAAAGCTGGTGTTCAGTCAGATCACCTTCTCCCCTCCACCTCCTTCCCAGCTTTTCCTACATATTTATTAAAGTTGCTTTGCAAAACAGAAGGGAAGAAAAAAAGGCTGGACTCATGCATTTTTGCTCAATTTAAGCATTGTTTTGGACGGAAGACACTGAAAGAAATCTAAAAGCTTTGAGTTTTCTTGCTTACTTTTTATATTACAACTATTTTTATAATCTTTTATATTAAGGTTTCAGTTCTGGAACAGCCTCAAATACTGAGAATTCATTCACACCTATGGGTTGATCTGGTTAAAACCACTTTCGCTTTAAGTCTATATAGCTAAATATGTCCAAAAGGCTGAGAAAACACTAGTTTAAAATACTGAAACAGGCTGCTCAAGCTCAAGATACTGCAAATTCCCTTTATGGGCAACATGACGGGAAGACAAGCCTGTGCATACACAGTGATTTCATTCAAGCTAAAAGAATGACAATTAGGTCAATTAGGCAACAACTGTAAGCGTAAGCAGTTAGTGTGCACCAAGCAAAGAGCTAAGATAAGCCCCCAGAACTCCTCTTATGGAAATAAAACTCATACTTATTATGACTGAAGAACTAACGAAGCTCATAGGAGCAAAGCTGCACCATTTAGAGTGGAACCTAGGTGATTCCTCACCTTCTTTATTACAATAGATTCCTGTCCTAAATATTCTCATCATCTCTGAGACCAGACAGGGATGTGTATATGATACCATAGCCTACCTCTGCAGGGGACCTCATTTGTTACTCAAAGTTGCTAATTTATATAAACAAAATTTACGTATAAAAAACCCTTGTAAGTAGCATTATTGTGGTCATGAATGTCTAAGATCATTGGAGACATGGAGAAAAATGTGCGCTCAAGAGTTGTTTTTTCTTTCCAGCTATATTAGTTGGTCTAACAAAATATATTGCCCTTCCTCATAAATCTGGCCTGTCTTCATCTCAGGTTAAGAACATGGTGGCTTTCCTTACACGGCAACTTCATTGAGAGTTGTTGCTCTTGGGTTTCTCCGTGTATAACAGATATATATCATGAAAATTATGCACGAGAGCGAGATGATAAAAACCCTCCAAAATGGCACAGGAATAAGGAAAACTGCAGGTTCACCAGAGGCCATACACACACACATGTTCACAGAACATATAGTTGTAGACACTTGCTTGATTTTTTTAATTTATGACACATTATTCTGCACATTTTTGTCCTTGCGTGGACACTCTCAGCAACAGAAACCCATGAGGCAGCTATGCTACTTCATTCTTGCACACATTTTGCCAGCCAGACAGCAAGAGTAAAGATAAGCAATCATCCCTCCTCTTCCTCTTGCCCTCCCCAGCACCAAGGCCTGATTCTCAAAGCCTACCCAGGGCAATCTAAAGAGCGACATTTGAATTTAATTAATAACCACAGCCAAAGAGAAGAGCTGCAATCCTCCAGAAAGGGGGTAACATCTGTGCCCGGGAGATGGTGCATCACCAGGTCTCAGCACTCTAGGTATGTAATACCCGCCCTTCCTCGCTTTCTATCCCCAAGAAAACAGCAGAAAAAAAAAAAATCTGCGAGAGAGTTACGAGAGCCTCTGGCTGTATTGAATTTTACAAGTCTCCTTCTGTGCCGGGAGCCCCCAAGTAGTGCAGGCACCTGCTACCACAGGCAGTGCAGCGGACGAAGGGGGAGAGCCGGGGAGCAGCCCTCCAGTGCCCAGGGAAAGCATGCAACAAGCCCTCCACATTAAGAAACCCACCCTGCCGCACACCCAATAAGCCCGTGCCTGAAAAACCCGCTCACTCAGCAAATCTGATGAGAATCTAGAAAATAAAATTTTACTTCCTACCACTTATTTAGAAGACATTTTATACAAGGAACGATCTAGGTTGTCTGTGGCTGCATGGACATTTTTCTTGGCTTCCAAAAAGGTCTACAGAGCATCTACCCCCATCTGGCCTCTTATTCTTACTCCTGTACCACCACCTAGACTGGGGCAGTATAATTTTTTTGCAGGGCCATGTGGTGAATCGGATCAGGGAACTGATTCAGATTAAAATCCCAGACTAAGGAAATTAAAGTCCATTAATAAATGCTGTAACTGTAATGTAACGTTACAAGCTCTCAAGTAAAGATTTGGAAAATTTCTATGCACACTTCTTCTTATTGAACATGTAGCTTAATATATCACTTTATGTTATTACACAAAACATGCAACACAGTATGTTTCCAGTCTCATGTAGGAGGCTGCAGGTTTTACATTCTGTCCTGATGATGTCTAGACACACGGTTCCTAAATGCTTTCTTCCCCCTTCCCCTCAAGACAATTGATTTGTTTTGCATCAATATTTGCATAAAAGCACGCGCCATCACCAAAGAACAGGATGAGGCAATTGCAACATGATGGGCAGGAAGGAGAAGCCATGGCAGACAAAGTAAGCTTGAAAGAAAGGGCATGCAGCAGAGCAGAAGAGAGGGGCTCACATGTGCTGGGGCTGGAGCAGTGAGAGATAAATTAGCAGGCAGACACAGGCTGCAGGAGCAACAGAAGAAAGAAGATGCTGAAAGAATTACTGACATTAAATAGCAAACAAATACAGTAAAGCGGGCAGGACATGTTGTATTGAGCAGCTTTAACAAAAGTACCTGTCTGATAGTGCTGTCGACCCACTGCCCTGATCTGGCCACATGCCACTCACCTTTTCCCATTCAACAAGTCACTGTTAACTTACACTCAAGAGCAGAAACACTATGGCCAAAGCCAGGCAGTAACCTGGAGGGAACTTCCCAGCCCTTTCCTCCTCCTCCAAATCACAGCAATAAGGCCAAATCGCCAAAGCTGGCCTTCACCTTGAGATTTTGAAAGCCTAACAAATTGCCATGGTTGACTAAGGGATTGCAAACCACACGGAAAGCTCAGATGGCTAACAAAATCCCAGGTACCCTCTCCTGACCAGCACCGTAACAGGAGTTACTGCTGCTGTGATCAGATGCTGCTGTGCATGACAAATTTTGAGAAAATCATTAATGGTGATTTTTCTTTTTTAAATTCACTCATCATGGTTACAATGAGCTATGAATTATTACAAAAAGGGAGGATACTTAGCTCTTTAAAAAATGAGGTTTGAAGCATGTTTGGCAACTGTTTCCGTCAGTTATCTGCAGTTTCATTATTGAAATTCTCTCTTGAGTATTTTTGTCTTCCCTCCTATTGTGTGAGCAACACAAAAGAAAACCTAACTATATAGGAAAAACAATTACCACAACTAAACACAAAGTGTTGCCTAATGCATATGAAAGGATGACAAATGTATTTTATGTCCTCTGCTATAATAATTTGATGCTTATACAACAATAAGTACGAAGTCAAACACGTTTTTTTTAAGTCATGGTGCTGCTTTTTGCAGTTTTCTTGGAAAGATGTTACCCTTTGCATGTGCAAAATTCAGGCTTGCTACTAATAGTAGGCAGAATTGATGCTTGCGTAACCTGTACATAAAGATGCCCTGACCTCAGCAGCAAGTGCCTGATTAATAGGATAAACTATACTCTGCTTCAGACATTTTATTTGACTAATGAGGTTATTAGTTGGGTTTTTTTTTTACTTGACAAATGTGTAGTTTTCCCTCCTAAATTACAGTATATTTTGTTTCTCATTAAATTACATTAACTTTTGTCTTGGACCAGCTAAACATATTAAAAAACCTCTGAATTTGGATCTGAAGAGTGGAATCAGAAGTATGGAAAGTGCATGTGCTTTGCCAAAAGCACTATTTCATTACTCTTCAGAATTAGCTGGCAGTGTTTCTGCAATATTTACTGAAGTACAAACCAAATGTTTTCATCTGGACAGGATTCAAACCCTGGTATGCTACAACCACAACAAAAATCATCTCAATCCAAGAGCCTTCTCTTTAATTTGGGCTGTGGTTTCTGCAAAATTGGAGGATTCTTCTCCATGAATTATTTACACTGACTCCCCCTCTAGCTCCTTTCCTTTTTTTTTTTTTTTCCCCTCCTAGCAATTAAACATAACCCAGATGTGCTTTGGAAAAATCTTAAAACGATTTGAGACATCGGAATGATTTAAGCACAAGGCAGGTCAAGGTATGCAGGACTTAAGCCTGCCCTGATAAACACATGGCATGCCAAGCCCTATAACGAACGACATCCAGAGGTTTGGCTTCTCCTCTGACACATGGCCCCATTTTGGGGCTGTACACAGGTGGAAAAACCTTGCCTCCCAAATGCTCCCAATGTACTGGCATCTCAGTGCTTAAAATTTAGGACCCGCTTCTCCTTTATTATATGTCCTACTTATTACGTTTTGGCAGCACAGCGCCAAGTCCCTGAAATGTGAATAAATGTAATTTATGCCCGCACTTTATGGTCATTTTACAGAGCAAGGCTAAAAGAAAATGAACTGCATAAACTCTATAGGAAAGAGCAATTGTGTCTCACTTGTCTGACTCCACCTGCAGGAACAATCCCAGAGGGAGCTCCTTCATGCCTGAGTGAGAGGAAGGAAAAAGCCATCCCAACTACAGAAACAAAACAGAGCTCATAAGCACACTGATACTCAAGCTTTCCCTTCCTCTGCCATCGTACGAATCACAAGATGCTTAGTCTTATGGATAACTTATCAGCTATTGTAGGGACATAAAACTAATTTTCTTCTCGGTCCACTCCTCAAAGCAGTAGAGTTAGAACCAAAAAGCCAAAGAAAAATCTTTCCTTTTTTAGGGAAATGGAGTAAGTGTGGGGAAATGCGTGAATCTTCAAGAAAAAAATATAAGGTTCACTTTTCAAAGTCAACAAAACACACAGCAGAGTAACAGACTACTGAGTACTTCAAAAACACAAGTATAGTGCTTCTAACATCTACAGTTCATAACTGGCAATCTCAAAGCAATTTACCTCCACTAACCTGGCTAGATTCAGAAGCGAGCCTCAAAACCAACCCTTCCCACATACAATTCCCACCCTCCACTGTGTGCCTGGAGGAATGGCACTCCAGCAGCACTCCCATCCCCTGGGAAGGAATAATGCCACGGTATCGGTTGTCATGCTCTTTCTCTTTACCTCATACACGTGCTTTTCACACGAGCCCACATATCCACTTCTCCCTGCCAACACTGATTAAACTACTCTTATCCTAAACCACTGTGGGACTGAATTACCAGCCCAGAGCAGCACATTCCACAGGTGGACTAAACAGTTGCATGTATGAGATAAACCTCCTCTTTTATGCTTCAATGCTACCCCTAACTTTAAAAAAGGAATTTCAAAATTGTGAATTACAGTGGCTAAATGCAAACTTATCTTTATTAAATGGTTTGTGCAATTAAGATTCTACACCCCTGAGTTTATTCTTGTGTTTTCAATTAATCCTAAAATTTCAGTCTCAAACATCAAATAATTTAACAACAAATTTGATAAAAAGCCTTCCTCCTGTATTCTAAACAAATTATCATAATGTTTTAGCATTATTTTAGAATTATTAAAACTAACCTAAACTGCAAAACAGCCCACATTTTTGGACAGTGTCAGCGTTTCAATGCTTTGCTTCCAGCCTAATCGAGTGCTGTGCTATTTAATGTGCTTACTCTGATCTGGGGAGCATGTCTCCATGGTGGCAACATGGTCCCTTGGAAGGCTGGGACTTCAAGAATGTGATTGATGCAGAAGCCAGCTCTCGTAAAGGCCAGTGTACCTATTGACACTGAACTACCAAGGCAAGAGTACCTTCTACCTTGTTAAGAGCTAATTAACGGTCATTTTCTAACATGCCTAAAATTAAGAGCTCCCAAGATTTTGGTTTTGGGGCTTCTCCTGTTGTAACAGGAAATCTCTGTAGGTATCTACTGGCACAGACAATACAATACCACCTACTGACACACCAGAGAGAAGATTGGGATCAAAGGCCCCTAAAGCCTATCAGCTAAACAAGGGTGTTTAAAACAAAAAGCCTGTTTAAGAGCAAGCTGCAAGAGGACCATGGCACCAAGATTTCAAAGTTTGGACAAACGTGCTATAGCAAGATTTTCTATTTTGGTTTTGCTCAGTTGTAAGATATCATCATATTGTTAAGTCATTGCAGTACTCAAAGCGAACAGTCATGTGTTTTGCAGAACAGTTGTTGGAAAAGCCTGAAAACTCCATTTGTGAGATCTCAATTAAACCATCTTCATTTAGGAACCCCTGAAATTGCCTAGCATGTAACTCCCAAAGGCCCCGCTTAATTAGAAAACTGATCATGGGAAAACTTCTTAAAATGTAGCCTCCTAATCAAAGCCTTCCTGTTATCACCTTTTGCCAAAGATCCATTGCTCACAGGGAGTTGTTTCTTCTTCCCCCTTTAGCCCTGTATTATTACACTCGCAATATTTTTAACCTGTAAATAATTATGGAGAGTAAAGGTAACTTAAATGCACTGTAACAGAAGGTAGCAAGAAAAATTTGATCAGAGGCAGAAAACACAGTAAAAGTGAAAGCCGTTGTACAACTGCACGGAGATGACACACTTGCATCTATGTATGCTGCTGAAAGATACTAATTATGCCTCTGGCAAAAGGCATACAGGCTCCTTCAAAGAAGCTATTTAAAGATAAGAATGCTGCAGACAAACACTTCAGAGATATCTGTGCTATTCCATTCGTTCTTGTGTTTGAAATTCTAGGTCACAATTTAAAAAAAAATAATTAAAATAATAGAAAGCAGGGGAGCCTTGTGAAGTCTGGTCAGTGAGATGTAATCCAGGATGCTCAAATATTCATCAACTGTTACAGCTTTTTAATTCTGCCCCGCTTACCTTTAAAGAAGTAATTAGTACACTGTATTATCAAATCAAGGGTTCAAAAAACCAAACTAATTAAAAATACACCTAAAGTCCCTAGTACTCTGGATAATGAAACCGAGCAGGTCATCTTGGTTAAATTATCTCCCTTTGAAATTACAGGATGCTTAAATAAATAAAAGTTATTTGAATCATTAGATTTTCTGAAACAAGGGAAAAGGTCAGGTACATGGGACTCCTTTTCCTAAATATAGGACCTTACACATGTCAAGGGTCTTTCCTCCACACCATCACATGATAGTACTGCTCCATCACTCACAGAATTCAGCTGCCACCGCTTGAAATAAATCCGAAGAGTGAGCTTCTAGCATTGACTAGGATTTTTAAATTTCTCTATTTAAAAATACAAAACGAAAGTGCACACTGACATGGTGCCACAAATTTACACCATGCTTCTGACACTGCCACTGGGTGCAGTGGGACAAGGACAGAGACATGACTACAGAGATGTTTTCACACCAATCCTGGAGAAGACCCCCTTGCCAGAGAGAATCTTTGACCATGAATGCAGGGACTACATCATCGGAGCATTTTGAAGGACTAGGACCTAAGAGAGTCCCAACTCAAAAAAAATTTCAAAGAAAAACAAAACAAAACAAAACAAAACAAAAACCCCACAAACATACATGCACAAGCATGGGGATTTACTGTCCTGGATCATATCACTACTACGCTTACTGCTAAACAACTTTGAAAGCGCTGTACTCTTATTTCCATGTAATTGTGTGTGTCTCATTTCAAAGTGCAAACTGCCAGGACTGGACAGACATTTCTGGACAGAAATCAGAAAAACCACATATCCCACCATGCAAGCAATTTTGAATCCCTCAACACTTCAATAAATAATAGCACAGAGGTTACAAACCAAAACAAACCCCTTCCAAAAAAATCACAAGTCTTCCCTATGCAGAGTTTAAGTAAGCTGCTGGCTCTTCTCTCTCCAGGCTCATGGGGTACCACCAGAAGTGCAGGACCAAACTAAGCGTGCCAGTGCCCTGGAAGACTACTTGTGGGACCTTTCTAGAGCTGGATGTACCAGTAGGCTGCTACATATACTCCCTGCAAGCATATTAAGAAAAACGTTCCACCTCTTTTTTTCTAATGGGTACATCAAGAGACCACCACCTGGAGCTAAACCACCCGAGGGGCCAAATGGGCACAATCTCAGGCAACCAGGGCCTCCTGAAGGACACAGCAGTTCAGACACCAGAGCCAGAACCATGACGATAGCAATGTCAACAACTCCACTCCTTCTCCCTCCAAGCCACATCTGCCCCCCCACTCCTCCACAGAAATGCATCCAGGTAGCAGATGTCCAAGAAGATTCCCCCAACCCACTTTTACTGTCTCTTTTCAGGCTTTATATAGGGGTGATGGAGCAACAAGCTTGTGGAGGTGCTGAAACAGAGAGCTGACACCTTTCCCTTTCTGCTTTTCTTCAGTCTGTTTAAGCAGACCAAGAACGTGCCATGCTTGGCACTCAGAGCAGATTTTCCCTCGTGGTTTTTAATATAATTGTAATTGGGATCTTGCCGTCTGAACACACGTGTTGTCTGAAATATATGAGTACTCCTGCATACTGAAGAAATTAGGAATGAATTGCAAGTTCTTAATTGACAGTACAAAACATCAATTATTCTACAGATGAATAACAAAGAAGAAAATTACAGGTGCAAGAGCTAAACAGCCACTGATTAAAATAAAAAAAAAAAAAAATCAAACCTTCTGAATGAAGCACTGGAATAGGACAAAAGTACCCGTGCTTCCCATTAGCATTGATAAAGCAGAAAACTAAGAGACAGCAGGAAATAAAAATGGAGATAAGTCACATCCCCACACAGGTTGCCTTTCTTTAAGTGGAAGTGCCTTCAAAGCTATAAATAACACATGCTTAGTTAGCAAGCAGTGGAAACAAGTGTGTGAATGCAGCCATGTGTGCTCACACACATACACACACACCCCCCCCACCATCTGAATTTTCCCACCAACAACTGTGGCAGTTGGCCCAGATCACAGCAGTGACATGCTGCCAACAGACTGATCAACCTCACAGCAGACTAAATTAGAAATACATTTCCACAGATTAAATTTCAGAGGACTGTGATGCCACTTTAAACTCCATTAGATTCTGCTCCTCTCAATCCTTTAAACAAACACAAAAGCTAGCAAATCACCCCCCCTCCATCCCCTCCACCCACCCGCTTTACCAGAAGTCCCAACAGTATGGAGGCTCCGTATTGGACCAGAGTCAAGACAGATGTATTAGCAACCAATCTAAAGCTACCACTGGCCTAAAATCTCACAGAAGAGAAGAAAAAAAGGAATTAAACGGTGCTGCATTAAGGTGAGAAAGCCTCAGCAGGAAGTTACAGGTAGCATTGACCACCATTGACTACTAGGGTTGCAGATGAAACACTCAGAACCAGAAAGGGAAACCCAAACAAAAGCTTTGAATGATTCTATCCACTAGGTAAGACTTTTGCAGCAAGTCCTATCTGTAACAAATGCAAATTCTTTCAGCAGGTAATGGGACAAAATGACAGCAAGAGGCATCGTTCCAGCACATCAAGGATGGAGCAGTCACCAGCTAAGGGGTCGGGGCAGGGGGACACCTGCCAAAAGAGGAACATGCCACAAGAGCTAATACAACACTTGGGAGATTAAACTGAAAGATGCTATCTTCAGTATATGATTTGGGACACAGGGCCATGGGAAGTCCCAGGAAAAATGACCACCCAGGTTAAGATGTCCTCCTTCTTTAGCTTAGTCTGCACAGTCAGCTGTATCTCATGCTAAGGTCCCCAGGTCTGACATGCAGGTTCACAGACGCGCACCAGTGATTGCAGACACACAACATACAGCTCCAGCCAGGCTCAAGCGCCTGTGACTGTGAGACAATTCGGGTACCTCGCTGTACAACTTCAGATGCCTTGTCTGCACTTGGGTTGCAGAGTGGAGGAGCTCACCTGTTTTAATTATGACCATGGGAACAATCCGGCTCCTCAGGCAGCTAAGAACAACGTGCAACCCCTCCACCAACTGTCAGATGAAAAGCCTCACTGAGATTAAATAATAATGGACAGTGAGAAGGTAGACAAGAGGAATTTCCAGCCAGATTTCTCCTCTTGCAGGAACAAGTACTTAGGCAAGTTAAGCACTTATTCAGTTTATAGTCAGACAAAACAAAGGAGGATGGGGAGGACTTAAGAGAGCTAGACAAAAACCCATTCAAGGATAACAGAGTGCTAAGCATAAAAGAAATTTCCTTTTGCACTATTACCAGCCCCATTTTATGGCCTTTACAACCATGAACTTGAACGCTCCTGCTGCAGATACAGTCAAATTGCTGAGAGCTGAAACACACACAATATATTCAAGTGTAGCACCAGCACATTTGTCTAGCTACTACTTGGTGTGTGGTGCTACGTGCTATGGCTCGTTCTTGGAATGAGACTGTCCCCCTAGGCTGATGCGAGACTCCTACCTCGAAGACAGAGGAAAGTGAGAAAATCTTCTGTCTTGGGCTTCCTTTTGGAGAGGTCAGAAATCTGAGTGGCGGGAGGGGGTAACAACGGCTCCACTATCTTTATTGGAGTTGTGCTGGGACTGTTTGGCTGGGACTGAGCAAACTTCCTTTGTGCTTGCAGCCTTGGCCTGTGGAAACAAGAGCATATCAGAAGCACGTTAGGCAGAACTTGCAGAACAGATGTCAGAACATAAAAACTCACTGTTTAAAAAAAAAAAAAAAAAAGGAGAGAGAGAGTGCTCGATATGAATCCATC
Organism: Limnodromus scolopaceus; assembly: GCA_028565335.1. Lineage (NCBI taxonomy): Eukaryota > Metazoa > Chordata > Aves > Charadriiformes > Scolopacidae > Limnodromus > Limnodromus scolopaceus. The sequence continues at coordinate 66,010,475 of JAOXNO010000013.1, read as the reverse complement.
CCCCACCAGTAACATATCCCTACCTGGGTCAATTGCAAAGGCAATATTTTATTTGCTTTAGCCTTTGGTATCTTCTGCGACAATTTGGAAAACCAGAAAGAGAACATCTTGACTCTAAAATCTGTGACTACTGTTTCATATGTTCTGATTATTTTCTTGCACATCATACAATTACAGTTTACCATTCACTTATTTGGAAACCAAATCTGCATTTTGCACCATGAAAATTTCTTCTTTTTTTTTTTTAAGTGTTAGTGTTCTTTGCTTCTTGTTTTTAATTAATTTACAAATTAGGTTTATTTTAGCCCCATTAAAGTTGTAATTTATTCCAATTTTCTAGAATCTTATTTACATGGTAAAATATATTTGAATAGATAAGGTATCTATGTTAGTGCCCAGTTCTACAAAAGCAAATCAAAACCTTTAGGGAAAGATTTTTGACAGGGAATATATCAGGTAAAAGCCATTAGATTTTTGTCCCCTTGGCCACAGCCTAGAAGATAGTAAGCAAGGAGGTCTGGGGGTGGGGTTAAGTAGTATTTGTGACAAGATTGCATTCATGGAGTGAATTTGTCAATCCTGGTACTGGACTATGGACTGACACACTCTGATAAGTTTTAGAGCACGCCTGGGTATGGCTGTAGGAAATGAACGGGTGCAGGTGGTTTTGGCAGTCAGGCTGCAAATTATTTCAAGCCTGTCTGAAGGCTCTGATTAACTGCTAGGTGGCAATGAATATGATTTTCTTTAATACGTCTAGAACGCAAATTGGTATTAGGGAAAGCGCTTTGGGGCAGGACAGATACCCGGAGGGGGTCTCGCTGGGAACCTGACTCTGCTCAGCATTTAAGAACATGCTAATTTCTCACTTAAGCAACTGGGATTCTAATTATGATCTTTATTATAGCTTCAAAAAGGAGAGAAGCTACTGAAAGAACTTAAAATCTCATTGAGAAAGGATGCAATTTTATGTCATTTTCTTCCCTAATAGCAGAGTATTTACATAATGTCAAACTGAAACACGAATCAATAACACTGAAGGAAAAGCCAGGTCTTGTCACTCCACAGCAGGCTTGACTGTTATGACTTAAGGAAAGCACAGTTATCGTTCAGTGTGGATGAAACACATAATTCACAAACCTCTTCTTTTTCACGGCTATTAAACTTAAATAGTTGGGTAAGAAGAGGTTTGTTACTGTATTTTAAACTTCCACCATTTTGTGACTAAAATAGAAAAAAAAATTTTTTTTAGAATCCCAGCAGTGTTTGTATAAACATATATATGTGTCCTAATGACAACAGAGAACAAAAGTAGCATTAGCAATTTTCTCCCTAAATTCCACATAAAATCTCCTCACCATCCAACTCCTACCCCCCCAAACAACAAAAACCACCAGCTATTCTTACTGCTTATTTTCATCTCCTTAATGGCAAATATAGCATGATGGTTTGTGGTGGTTTATTTATTTTTATCATGGTCCTTATAATTCCTGAACTGGAACTAAAAGACGATTGAACATATATATTTCCTCATATCTATGAACAATTATCTTTCCAGAATGAAGCCATTGTATAGGTCTGCCTGTATATTCCCAAAATTACTCAGATTGCCTTGCAAAGCTCTATTCCTTCAAGCAGAGGACTCCCGCACAGGATGAATGGGATTTTAATTTCAACCAACTACATTTCTATCACCAAAACCACACATGCGGCCAGAAAAAAAATGCTTTGTGTTGGCTTCTGTTCTGCACAGAATGTAAGCTCTCTCGCCAAAAACCAGATTATAAAGGTTAGCAAGCAACCCTGCCTGCTGCTCTCATCTGCACAGCGATTTTTTTCCCATCAATGTGCCTCCTCAGCTTGGCTGTTAAAAACATACACTATCCACTCACTGCATCTCTGAAACTACCTACTTAAAACTCATGTGATCAAAGATAAGCGAGGAGGACTCCACGACTACCACCACCCCAAAAAGTAAAGGTTAAGCCTGTTTCATGGTTCAAAATTAACCCTCTGCAGCAAAGATCAGCCAAGGCTGTTTGCAGCATCCCTATTATCGGTCCCTAGAGTATTGAAGGAGGATTAGGGAATAACTTGAAGTTCAGCATAGACATGAAATGAATTAGTGAATTCAAAGTACTTTTGGTCAGGTCTGTCTCTGAAAATACACTCTCCGCTTGCTGTCTTTTCCCAGTACAAACAACTCCCTACTCGTTTTGCTTGCCTGCTTCCTGCATGGCACATGGCCTGGCCTTGGCAGCATCACCAGCTCTTCACTACCCACCACACTTCTGCAGAGCCCTTTATTTCAGTGAGGACAGTGAAAATGCCAGACCTTCCCTCCACCAAGCTTCAGGCTACAACTGTGAACTTTTGCCGCTTCCTGGGGAGGCTATGGAGACTTCTTGCTGTATGGTCAGACATGTCTTGAGATGCTTCTCCTCTCACACCTCTGTTGATACTTGCTGTACTTCCTCTGCTTGGTTTGAACTCACCAGTCCCACAAAAACAGGCCTGGTTCTTATGAAATACCCATTTTTTTATTAAAACCTTGAGCAGTTACAGGGGTAAGCATTCTCCTTATGAACACTAGTAAATGAAGGCACCCTTTTGTAATTGCAGCATCCTTTGGGTTTCTGCAACAACTACTGTTCTTTGCATGGACAGGCATGTGCTCCACAGGCTTCTACTTCCAATGCCTGAGGCTGAGCCATGAGCTAAAAAGAAGCTACTCTGTAGCTACAACACATCAGGATGAGACACCAAGGTTCGGAAAGAAAAGCCAAGCTTTTAAGCAGCCTTCGCTCCAGATTTGTGTCAAGACGACCAGTTTCAAAGGTGGGCCAGCAAAGGAAAAATATATACATTTCAAAACATGGGCAGTAACTTAAAACTGTTTCCTTGTAAAGGAGTGTATGCATCTTAATAACCTCTTACGTCCCCATGAAAACCTCTAAAAGCATAAAACCAATTATTTCGGGTACGGTTTCACGTTACACTTAATCCAATGTAAGTGTGAAGCTGCTGCCAAAAAAGGAGGTTACATCAGATCAAGCGTAGCAGCCCGTTGTACTCGCTTACGCACCACTTCTGAGCAAGGCAGAACAGGTAAGGAAGTGATAAAAGTGTTCAGAAAGACATTTTGTGTGTAATAAACACATAACACCATCAGTGCGGCTTTGCTCTTTGCTTGCTACTGCAATGATTTCTGCTGGAATGACCTATTTAGCACGCGTTTGGCAACAGAAGGCAAATTGGCACGAGTGGCAAAAAGAACAACAAAAATCCTGTTTGCGTCCTCAAAATAAACTGCTCGCTCCGTCCTCATTGAAAGGGTATACGCTGTGTAAGACTTGCAAATGCACAAACAGAAAAAACTTTGCAAGAAGGAAGAGGGAAGAATTCAAAATAATACATCTAAACATCATGCAAACATCCAAAAGCAGCCAGAAATATCCAGACTATTTAAAAATAAATACTAATTCCCCTTCTCTCAACAGAATGTTATTTTCCTTCTACTGCTTTTGAGAGACTTTAAACACCTACCTATCACACAAAGTCCAAAAAAGCCTCGGCCTAAGGAAGCCTCACCTCCTTTTGGTACGCTTCTCTTCTACTGAACTCTTTAGGTCCAAGCCAGCTAATTACAGCCAGAGACTAAAACTCCACTACAAAAATATCCCAAGTATACAAATTCAGACCAGGCTGGAAAACACTTCCCTCCAACGCAAAATATACTTTTTGAAGCTCTTCTATTTTTAGTTGAATATTTCAAGCAACTTGCATTCTTTAAAATTGAAACACTACAGTTTATGTTGGCTAAAAATACTTCAGAAATGTCTTTTAAAATAGAATATCCTAGCACCATTCCTTCAGCTTGTAGAAAAGGACACGTTTAGGAAGAAAACACCTACTACACAAAGGTGGTCTTTTCTTTGCAAAGCAAAGCTCAGGCCGGTAATACCAGTCTGTGTTAAATTTAGTAAACGTTGCTACTCTAGATAACAGTGCATGCTGTGTTAGCTACAAACCAAGTATTAAATTACCAGTATGCGAGATTCAGTTGTACATTGGTACAAAAATCTGACTATTTTCAGTTTATTACTCCATAACTCCTAAGTGAAAGTAAAGCTTAAGTACTATAAAACATACACAAGGAACAATATGCACAATTGAATTGATAATATATATGTATTCATACTAATCTTTTTATAATAAGTTCCTGGGTTCAGCGGCTGTTCTCGTACCTAAGCATCTCAACTGGAAACAGATTTGCAAAACCAACTATCTTTATCAAACAGTCTCTAATCTCTGGCAATCTGCAGGTTTATACAAAACTTCCTGCTTGTTATATACTACAATATTTGCTTGCTGTTTGGTCTCACAACCTTCTTCTTTCTCCTTCAACTTCACTTTTGCTTTGTTGTTTCCTGCTTTTCTGTTGCCTGATGTTTGTCCTTTTTTATAACAGCACCGCTAGAGTTAGATTTCCAAACTCTATAGGAAACAGCAGCTTAAGTAGCTGCTTGAGTGTCACCATTTCATGATTAATTCTTGTTTTCCTTTTCAATACAGTGTGTTTTTCACTTTCTGGGCTGCTAGCAAGGAGCCTGCAAGCTAAAGTGAAGGAATCTCCGTGTCTGTCTTTTTAAGATCAGCATTGGTATTTGGTTACTTTGCTTTTGTCGCTTCTCCTGAGAAACTGCAATGTAAGTATTTGCCGATAGTTACTTTTATCACATTAAAATCTCTACTACTAATTGGTGGCAATGTGCTGGTATTGGTTTCCACCTGTGCAGATAGTTAGGAATAAAGACCCGCTTACTGCCTGATCTAAGGCTAGCTGTTGAGGAGCCATCCTCTATCACAACACATCTTTAAACAGGGAGAGTTTGGGGTTCTTGGTAGTGCCAGTTAAGCTTTGCAGTTCCCAGATCTCTTTCAGTATCACACCTCTCATCTCAATCTGGGCAGCAGAACACCATATATTTACTTTTTTTCCACTCAGGTGTTTGTTCTCGCACAAATAAAGCTGAGCTAAGTTCTGTGGGACCCTTCCCATATTGCTGTCTCAACCTGATCATCCCATACAGCCACACACGGCTGTAACTGAGCCTTATGACTGTCCTTCCATCAGCCAGTAGCATCCATTACATGGAGGGCTCTGGCACAGACAGCACTCTACCTCACCAATTCTTGCCTTTCCGCTGACCAATCTGTGCCAATATCATTATAGTTTCCCTTCTGCTGTGTACCTGGGTTATTCATTTCCTTACTACGACACTTGGCAAAACAGTTATCTCTGAGTTTTACTTCTCCCTACTGATCTGGATCAGGTTCAAAGCGCAACATCTTTTGTTCCCATCAGAGCCAATACACAATTTAGACATTTGGTTTAATAGCACTGTACAACATGACACTCGGTCCAGTACACAACATGCCTGTATGCAAAGATTTGTCTGTGTGCGCAGATTCGTTTATTAAGGTAAACATGTCTGAAAGTGATAGGCTGTAGATATGTTCTGCCCTCAATTAAAAAAAAAAAAAAGTAATTTAGGCTGTAATAGCCAGGCGTCTGCTGCAGATCAGATGATTATCAAGTGTGTAATTTCCAGCTCAAACAAAATCAACCATGTGACAGGCACTTCTAGGCAAGCCCAAGGTGAGCATGCAAAACTTGGTGCTGGAGGTATCATTCTTCACGGGACAACTGGGAAATCCTTATCACTTATTGCATGTGCCAGCAGGAAGCATAGCTAAGCTATATTTCACCCTTTCACTCCTGAGAACAAGTCTAAGACATTCACTCCAAATAGTAACCTTCTAGAGGATCACCAATTCATGAGAACAGGGCTCCATAATTCAAACCAACAAGTCTACATCAACACTGTCAAAACTTTAATTTAACAAATTTTGTTTTCCCCAACTGTGATGGTAAACACTACTTTGATAAGCAAACAAATGGGGGGAAAAAATTGCCCTCAGAGTATAAGGAGATCTTGTTGGCTCTCCCTGGAGCACACTTGAGCACAAGTGTTAGCTCTGGTAGTACTAAGCTGCGTTTCTATCTCTATGAATTCACATACAACTGAAACCACTGCCTCCCATGTTAAAACGTCAGGTGAATAAATGTCATCGCACCAAAAGCAGAAAACAAGCATACAAAAGAGTCCTTTGAACTGCATTTCCTCTTCCACATCCCCTTAATCAGTGGTATCTGTTGCCCATTTCAAGAACATGGCGTCTTGGTTGATACTGCCAGCAAGTTCGCAGTTGTGAAAATTGAGATTCAATCATCATCTGCGTCTCCACACCTGTTTGTACCAGGAAGGAACCAGAGGGTGAGAGACCTGGTTGCTCCCATCCATGTGGACACCATCTACGGGTAACCAGTGCAAAGCTTGTGGTCACTAAGACGTAACTCCTTCAAAATGATTTGCAAGATCAGGTAATCCAAGCCATGACCCAGACCTGTATTACTAGGTAAGAGCAGCAAGATTCTTCTTAAAGATTCTCAATCCTGTCTCGTTAGAAGAATCTGGGTTAATTTTCAGTAAATAAAACATTCCAGTAAGGTGGAATGCAACACTTTTCAGAAGTTATTTTTACCAATCCCTTTATTCACTGAATCTTCTTTACCTTCTGTAGTCCAAAAACTTAAAATTGGGCCTAAACTAATAACTTAATTTTAAACTTGCCTTAAATTCTCAAGTGAACAAATCAAAGTAAAATACTATGTCCATCTCCATTCAGTCCTTGATCGTTGGGCCTAACAGGGCATGTTTCCATAAATAACACTTCTTGCTCTAAAACTGAAGCTACAATGAATGGATGCACATGTTTCCTTTGGTGTTTTGTTTGTGTTTGTTTTAAATAGGAAACAGTTGGCTTCTAAGAACCTCCTCTCCTGCAAACAATGGAAAGGTTCTTGGGAATGACATTTAATGAATGATAATTGAGCTAACCGCTATGCTTAACGACTAGTTCAAAGTACAGCTGGCAACGTAAACTTGTTTGATAAAACCTGCCCAAATTATCATTAATTCTAGAATCACCTATTTGTCCTGACCACCTTTACTGATCAGGAGAAGGCATTTGCATCTCTGAAACTGCCTCACTTCCTGGGCTACCAAGGCACAACTCCAATACAACACAATTACAAAACCTCACAACTACCTTCAAGCATCTAAACGATGGGATCCTTCCAGCCCAGCCTTCAGCAGCTGTAGAAAAGTTGATTTACATTTAAGTACATTAATCACCACTAAATACTGAAACACTTCCACCCATCCCATGTACTGGTGGCTGTGGCAAGCACAGAAGGGTTTATCAGCTGCTTCCCAGGGAGAAGGAGCAGCAGAAACATGACCAAATGAGGACGTGGCAGCTGAATGAAGCTCCCAAGAAGCTCTTTTCCCACAGTACCTGCCCTTCTTTTCTGATCACACTACAGCACCTGTCCGACAGACTGTCCATAAATCCAGGTCCAAAGGTTTATTCATCTATAAGCGTAAGATCCAGACAATCTATTGCAGCAAGACAATGGCTCTTTTAAATCCACTTTCTCCAGGGCTGTCCCACCTGAGATTGGACAAGAATTTTTTCTCCTCCATACAGGCATGTGGTGAGCTGTACATGGCAATAGATGGCAGAAGAGATCCTTCTGAATACTAAAGACAGGTGGTGCCACCCTTCCTTTGTCCTGCAATGGTTCTTAAAAATCCCCATTTTGGAGTAGCTTCATGGGAATGTAACAACAATGCTGCAGAGACTCCACTGTGGGTCCTACAACACTCCTCCCAAGGTCCTGGTTATTGCTGACACCTTCACCACCACAGCATTCAATTAGGCGAGCTCAGATATGCTCACACAAGCTACAAACATGCACAGTGATGCAAAAGCATCCCCACAGAGAAGAGACAAGAAACAGGAATGTGTGGCATCAGTCCATTTTGGAGGGGGCTGTGTCCTGGATACACGTCTCTCCTTGTTGTTCATCACACTATGCATGCTGCAGACTGCTCACTAGAGACAGCTTATGATGTTAGAAAAGACAGGCAAGTTGACTCTGTGGGACTAAGCTACAGTGGGAGTCCCTGCCTTAGTGTGGATCAGTATTGATTGCCATTTGACAAGCACTTATTTCAGCAGTACCAGCCAGCTCCAACAGCTTCTGACTCCTCTCCACACTCCCTCCTGTGCAGTTTGCTTGTGTAGCGCTGCTTTGTGCAGTGTGCACCATGCTCTGGAGCCATTCTTCTTCTGCAGTACTACTCATCTACATCTGCTGCCTGGTTTTCTTCACCGGGGCACCCTGCAAGCTGCTAAACAAGCACATCTGAGCACAGATACCTATAGAAGCACTTGGCAAATAAATGGAGACTTGGGTTACCAGTCCCTCCATCCAGAAATGGCTGGTCCCCCTCTTTTCTGGTAGCATGACCCAACTTCTTACTTCTCAGCTTAAGCCAAACCCAGCCCCCCATACCAGCAAGTTCTACTGGAAGCACATCACCACGGAGTGACTTTAGGTTAGGCCTGACATTTTATGCCATGCTGCTGCACAGAGAAGAGCATCACCACATGCCAGAACATTAAAATGCAAAATCAGGGCAGCAGGAAAAAAAAAAAAGTTAAGGAATTCGTTCACATTTGCTTGCTTTTTAATAATGATTAGCAGATGTCTGAGCAAGTATTATGTCCTGACAAACTCTTCTTCAAGACCACAAAAATACCACTTTTTTTTCACCTTCAACCCTGTCCCATGTGCTGAAGATAAAGAAGGTGAACTCCACACTAACAAACACCTTTCATGCTGGAAGGAGGATGTAATTTCCAGTTCACTTGCACGGCCTCCACCTACTGGCAAAAAACTGACAAAGTCCTCCTGCCTGGGCTTGCTGCAGGTGGAACAGTAAAGCAATCCTCCTATTTTTCTGATATTGAGTAAAGCCAGTGTAGGGAAGCCTAGGGGCAACAAAATGGTCTGCCCTTTCACTTCATGTGCTCTGCAACACCATTCTTCTGTCTGTGCTGGATTATGTCTAACAGCGACCTTGTTATTTACTACAGATATATTTTTTTCAAAACCCTTTTTGGCCCTACAAAAAGATTTCCAACCCTATGGGAGAGAGCCTACAGAATGTTAAAACCTGCCCATTTTCACAAAACTTGAACATTTCCCCCTATTTAATTACACAGAAATCAAAACCACTTTTTGCACAAACCCACCGTGCAACTTCAATATTCTTCTAGTATCATTTTCAGCGTTCTTAGGCATCGGAGGGACATCTGCAAAACCTGTTTGCTTCCCAGTTCCCAACCAGGAGACATTAAACAAAACCAGCATGGTTCAGATGACAGAGCTTCCCACTTCCTTACTCATGTGACACCCTCCGGCACTTCCTGAAACCCAGTTCCTGATAAATTCAGTGCTGTCCTTTGTTCCATATTCCTCTTCAAAACAGTTGCAGATTCAGACTGAACGGTGAATGATATGTCAAATAATACCAAACATATCAGCAGCTCCCTCCCTAGTAATTTGACCAACTGTTGGAACTCAAGAGGATGCAAGATCAAAGCCGTGTGACTAAAGAAAAACTCTCTTTTCCCTTTGAGCAGCCTTTTGCAATTGTGTTTTTTTTATTAAAAAAAAAAAGTTATTTTACAGATCATTTCATTCTTGTTTTCCAATCTCAGAAAAACATGCGTACCTCAACTCTTGCAATCTTTTACCTTCGCCCTAAAAGCAACTTACACTAGCCAGAAAGCCAGAGATTACTTCTGGCAGAGATGTCAGAAGTAACAGTGTATGGATCATTTTAGCCATCATCTGAATGGCTGAAAAACTTCCTGTTCAATTAAGTCCTCCATTAATCCCTACCATTTGAATAAAATTTTCCATCTGCTGGCAGGAAGCGATAAAAGTCACACGGTCAGTAGGTTGTGGGCATTTTAACCTCTTGCAGAGGTTGCAGCTTGCAATTTAACCCTCCCTGAAACCAGATATCTGCACTTCCCATGGGGCTGGCCTTGTGAAGGCTCCTCTACCATCTGGCTATTACCAGGGACTCAAAATTTCTCTTGTAAAACCACAACATTAAGATGCACAATAGAAAAAAAATGAAGACGCAAACATCTTACATCCTGTATCTGCTGCAGCAAAGTGATCACTTTTGCATAAAACGTCCATCAATCACATTCATCATCTTGCCAACAAATATTACTAGACACAAATTGGAGAGGTGGGGGGAGGGGAAATAAAATAAACATCAGTATATTCCATGATGCTAAACCTGTACTATCCTTACATAATTCTGGAGATAAACTTTAGCAAGTCCCATCTGCCCTTCTTGGTTCCTTCTCTTTTCCTACATCATTGTAATTTTTTGCATGAAGTTTCCCTTGGAAGCAAACCACAACTGTCTCCAGGCTTCCTCCCCAGGAGTCATATAGCCCATTCTTGCAAGTCAATCAGGGAGACACAGTCAATTGTCCCAGTAACTCTGTTCATGCCTTCTTTCAATCCATGCCACATCCTGCTACCAGTCAAACTGGCTTGAAAAGGAAAGGGGCCATTCACCCCGCACCTCTTCTTTGAGGGCTGCTAAATCCTATGAGAGAGGGCTGGCTGGACTGCCAGAGCACGCTGTCTTTCTCTTCCTCCTGAATGCCAGATAAAGTAGTGGGGAACTAATGATATGGATGGAAACTATGGTAACAGTTCCTGTGCCACCACAATCTATAGCCTTCCCCACAGACTTTCTTTCTTTACCTGCAGTAGTAAGTATTCAATACTCTCCTGCTTCTTGCCCCATGTGTTACGCCCCCCTGCCCCAGGAGACTCCAGTAAAAAGATAACATGCATACTGAACTCATGTTGGTACCAGGTAATCAGAGTAAAAACACACACACACAAACTGTATGTACACAACACAGATTTGTCCGTGAAGTGACAAAAATACAATCCCTCTGATAAGATTTTGTTCACAGAATAGTGAGAATGATCAATGCTTCGTCCTCCCTAACACCCTCCTTACTTTTACTCTTAGGAAGTGGTGGTATGTGGAGCAAAAGCAGCAGGATACCTGACATTTGATGGTACAAATCAGATAATTTAAGAGCTTGCTGATGGTGGAAGAGAAAAGCCATGTTCCTTCTAGTTCTGCACCCTGTTGTGGACTCGCACCAAGAAGGGATGGGAACTTACCAGCCAGACAGGAGCAGAGCAAAGGGAATGGGATCACAGCTTTTTGGAGCAGCAAACCATTGCATTGCCTCACCTTTCCACTGTAAGTTTGGTTTAAACTGATCTCAGGAAGGGCTGCTGCAGAAAAAAGGTATGGTATATGCTCTTCCCTTCATCTCCAGACACATGTTCCTGCTCATGCCAGAACTAGAGCTCCTGAGACCCCATAATCAGCTGGCTGAGAAAGTCAATCTAGCTGAAAATTAATTTATAGGTTGATTTTTTTCTTTGTCGGGTTAGGTTTCATAAGCACAGAAGCCCTGGTGTTGGCACAAAAGAAGTGGCAAGAACTCATGGGAGGGAAGTACTGTGTTTTCCAGTAGCAGTTTGCATTAAGATCACCCTAAGCTGACTGAGAAACACATTAGTTACTGAACTGTAAAATTTGAAAAGAAAATGTGCCTGGCAGCAATGCCAGTGTAGTCCCCTTTGCTGTCAAGCCTTCTGCAACAAGCCTAGTCTCTATCAAGATTTTGCAGCAAGGAGGGCTGCAAATTTGGGTGGTTTGGTTTTTTTCATTATAACCTCGAGGGTTTTAGGGTTTCATTTCTTTTCTTTGTTTCTTTTTTTGAAGCACTGACAAGGTCCAATTTCCTGCACTTCTGCCCCTATGAGCAAATCACCCACCACACTTCACCGTACCGTCATAAGCAAAGCCCCAGCTTAGAAATGTTTAAAATAGGAAGGAGAGGATGGCATCCCAGATGCTGTCCACACTGACAGCGACACTGCATGAAAGCTGGGCACTTGCTGATCTAGGTGCCCCACGGGTGAAGAGTCCTGCTTGGTGGCGGTCAGCACGTTGGTTTGCACTTCCTCTGGAAGTGTCCTTGAGGTGTGGCCGCACTGACCTGGTCTGTCACTGATCAGCTGTGAACAGCCAGCATCTCCTGCCAGTGCCCAGCCTGAGGTGACACCCAATAGCAAGAGTGAAGGTAGCAAGAGTGAAGGAATGGCCCTGAGAGCAGGCCACTTGTAATTTCCAGGAATATAGGCTTGCGACAGCCTTAGAGTCACGTTCAGTAGATCTCTCCATTAGTCAAAACACTCTCTGATACTTAATTAATTTCATACTTAGAAAGAACACCATCTTCAGCCATTTTAACCTGCTGGTAACCCTCCCTGTGACAGGCAGCAAGATGCCTTCCTCTTACCACATTGCATTACAAACTCAACCTGGCACTGAAGCACTTCCCGCTGTATACGTACATACACGTCAGCCAGCTCTACACCTCTCACACCTAGTCTCAAATGTGAACTGCGACACTGAGCCTGAAATGTGATAGCCTCAGTGAGCACCTTGCTCCTTGCTGCATCCTAGCACTTCTATTTACAACCCGATCCTCCGTAACAGATTGCATACCTAAGCTTAAGCTTCTCCCCAGATCTGCATTTTTCATGGAGTCTCCTTGCAAGAGAGAGGTTCCTCCTCGTCACTCCAGCTGGTGGTGTCCATCTCTCAAATCCCCCTGGAGTCAGAACACAGCCCATCAGTAGTATCTGCTCAGCCCTGTCACATGCGGCTCTAGAGGACAAGAGGTGCCTCAGCAAGGAAATCCCACCTCACTAACCGCAGTCTAAATCTGTCCACAAAGGTCCAAAACCTTGTGGTGCTTCCCAATGCCGCCTTTCCTCCTTGACAGCACTGAGCCAATGCCTGGTCATTGATTTACTGGGAGTCCTCAGGCACATCACTTTGCTTTTCTGTTCCTTTCCCAGGCTGAAATTAGATGTTGACCAAAGGGGGGCAGGTAGAAAGATTAAAATCCTATGAAAAATGGTGTGTGCCTGCACCCAGGTATGTTTAAATCACGTGAGGACCTGAGGCCAGTTCGCCACACGGCTGTGCAATAGGTCGTGGCAGAGTGCTCCCACACAGGAGCGGCAAGAAATTGGCAATTACTTCAGCTGGGACCGCCGGTGAACATTTGATGAACTCTTGGCACCAGTTCATTTAGCTCTCAAAAGCCGTGCATCTGAAAGGCAATTGGTGAAAACGCCATGCGAAACCCCGCCGAAGAACGAAAGAAGCAAAATTGGAAAGAGCACTTGAGCAATAACAGAAAGCAGGCAATAAGGCCAGGAGCAATAAAGAAAGTAAAACATTGTGAGGGAGCGCAAAGAGCCGTCAGTATGCTCATGAAAGGGGAAGTTACCTGAAAATAAAATGGAAACCCCGCAAGGACCAGACGACTGAGGAAAGAACAGCAATGCGGCCGAAAACATGTCGATTAGAAAACTGCAGAAATCTGACAAAATATGCAATCGTTTTCATACCCAGCCAACCACTGAGCCACAGGTAAACAAATACATGGAGGATTTCATGACACACACCACACCCCCCCGAGTATTTTCTCTATTTTAAATTATATTAATTATGGGTTCAGTAGCTAGGGATACTGTTCAAAACAACAAACAAATGCAACCACAGTGGGTTGTGTTAGCGACTGCCCTTAGCACTAAAGGAAATCTTAATAGCTTGAAGGTGAGAATTAAGTCAACAAAGTCAACAAATAAAATAAATGCATCTTTTATCACACCATTACCAAGGGAAGAAAATGCCAAAAGGCAGAACTAGAGATGCGTCTCCTGAGGCCTTACTGGCAACACACGATTGCCCCAATTTAATTAAATAAGTTTTGTTAAATCAGTTCAAATCCACATGGACTGTTATGGGTTAAGAGTAGGTTAAACCAGTGCCTTGTTGACAGATAAATCAAAAAGACAGCCTGTCCATACAGCCTCTTGCATTGGTTTAACTTCATTAATTTAAAAGCTACATTTTAAGTTAAATTAACACAAGCCATCTAGAAATCTCAGCAAAGCACCACCACTAAGACATGAATGATTTTGGATCAGTAAATCCAAAATCACTTCTAAAGATACCCTAGATTCCAGCCCACCTAACTCCATGATGTGCTGTCTTTCTGGGATGGCTTTCTACTGCAGGAGGAGGCAGATTTTGTCATAAGTAGAAATTTAAGCTACAATTCCTTCTCTAAATATTCAGATTCTATTATTCAGAAAAGGTAGTGACTCCAACCACACATTTGAATGCATAAGGGCAATATTAAAACCACACCAGATGGAGACATCCCTGGTCTTATACAGGGTTCAGAATCTAGGTATGAGTTTTCCAAACGTGCTAATCTGTGTTTTTGTGCATTCACCAAGGCTCTCCCCACCCACAAGGGACTCCTCACAGCCAGGCAGCTTTAAAAGTGCTCCAGCTCTTCCATGCATTGCTGTTATATAAATCTGCAAGATCAGAAGCTACGCTAGAAATAACTGGTTCACTAACAATATCCCTCTTCATAGCCGTTGCGTGACCTTAGCCAGCACGACATGACTGATCTGGTTCACAATGCTTTAAGTTGAATAAAATTAAACTATATAGGTGAGATTTACTTTAGTCAATGTTTTATACATGCATCTACATGCACACACACGTGCACATATACATATATATAATCTGCAATAAAAAGCAAGGATTGGAGACAAAGATCAGAAAATCTAAAAATCAGCCGATTTTTAGATTACTATAATAAGCTTTGCAGAAGGTATTTCATAATTTAATGAGATAATAAACCATCATAATTAACTGCATTTTACATACCTCTCCCCTTCCCTGAGGGTGAAGAAAAGCTTGAAAAACAACCAAAAAATAAAACTCAACACTCCTCCAGACTTAGCAAGGAACCCATCCTTCCAAACCTGTGAACCAGACACCATAATAACTGTAAAACACGCCTCCGAGGGAACTGAGACTTTAAGCCTGTTTCCAGCTCTAGCCCTTTAAGCAAGGTTTTCTAAATTCAAATGAAACCAATGGAGTGCCATCACCCTCAAAGTACAGATGCAAAGCAAAGCAGCTGTTGTCGCTCATGCCTTCGCCCAGCATTAGGAGTGTCAAATTAAAGACTACTCTCTTTTACTGAGCAGTTTCTTTAGAAGGATTTAGCAGCCAATTATTACATACAATCATTTCCCTGAAAAAATGAGGTTTCAAGGTGAAAACCTGCCAGGCGGGAAAAGCGGGGTAGATAATGAGCTACAACGAGCCAAGAGAAGCAGAGAAGGAGATCTGCGGTGTCAATCCCCACCACAGTGGCCATAAGGTTCCCTAGGCCATAGGGAACAAATCAGGACAGCTCTTACTCTACACCCCCCTCTCGGCAGGTAGCAGGGAACTCTCTACAAGTATTTCCTGGCAATATTTCCATGCTCCCCCTTCCATTTAGTGAAGTCATGCGCAAGGCAGAGTCTTTGGATCAGCTATAGCTGACCCAGAACACCACTCTTCATGACCTAGACGGCTGCGATGGAAAGTGAGAAGTATCAAGAGCTAGGGTTTGTAATTATTTAAGTGAATCATTTGAATACTACTATAAAACAAGGTGCTACTCTCCTCTTCCTCAACTTGTCAGGATTCTAGGCAAGGAATACAAAGAAAAACTACAGCACCCTAATTTATAGAATCTTGGGAAAGAAAACCCAGGGGGCAAATCGGTCTACAAATATTGTGCAAGTAGCAGTATAAATAGGAAGATTGAATTAATCAGCTTCATAACACAGTAGAGTAACAGCAGTTACTGGAGAAATGTAGGCTAAACTGAAGCTTCCCAGTTCTAAGAGCAACTCTGTGCAGAGGCTGTGAAGCATGGAACACTCATGGCCTGGGGAAACGAGAGTTGCTTTTGCATCAGGCAGTGGGATGTAGCAGAGAGCAAGGGCTTTTCAGAGAAGCAGCAAGAGTCTACAGTATGCGAAATGCAGCGCAGATGTACTGTAACTGTTATCAAAGGGGACTTTAGATGGCTAAAGCAGTCTTCTATCCAAAAGAAATGGCTATGGCTTTTAATACTACCTGCAAGAAAAGAACAGCTATTCCCTTATTTCCTGTAAGAAATATAAATCTGCAAGAAAAAGGAAACCCCTTTGGGGGGGGGGGACGGGACTAACCCCAAAACCCTTCAAAAACTGCAGCTTTCACAGTGGGAACCCCAGCAATCCTGCCTAACACATGGCATGGGAGGGCTCTGGGACCCCACTAGTCAGGGGCTGGCTGCTGCAGATGTCAGTAAGCAGTTTGTTTTCATCAATAACACAAGATGCCTGTAGCATCACCAGTTTTGCTATGTTCATTGTTTACCAGAAAACACAACTGTCCTATCTTTTATTAGCTGGCATTTCTCGAGGTTCCCTGCCTTTATTTTTCTCTCCCTGGTATAAATGAGCACATTTACAAATAATACAAATCATATAGGCTATGGAGAAAATGAAGCTCACGCTATGGGATGTTCAGCGTGTGAGGCTGGAAAATTTATAAAGCAATGATAAATGCATTAAGTTACGTTTCACGTGTCATTAAGTAATGCCGAATTCTACCTTTAAAATGGGCGACTCGATACTGCAGCCCTCCTAAACAGAGGGCGATGCCCCAGCAGACAGGGCGAAGCACCGCGCTGCAGTATATAATAACATTTTCCAGAGGAATGAGCAGAGCGCTTTCTGCGGCGCACGGGGAGCGCACAAGCTGTCACTGTGCACTCAGCGGCATCTTTTACAGGGACCGGGGTAACAGGATCAAGTAACTCGTGGATGTATTAAAGGAAGAATAAATGACGTTCAAGTAACATCCGTGTTTTGAAATGCAGGTAGTGCCTATCGTCGCTGCATCGCCTAATTTAAATCCACATGAACTCAAAGTGACACCCATCCAGGGGTAAATGACTCTCACGTACACACCTCAGCTAACACCTTTGCCGACCTATCGAGCTGATAGAGTGCATCTCTGCACTGTGACATCTCCTTTCTGCACCAGCTAAATGCCACAGATTTATACATGCTGGCATAAATATAGAGGGAAGGGGAGAAAAGGGAGTTGGGGGAGAGAAACATAAAAAGCCCTCTCATCTCATGCCATTGAAGAACTCCCAAGGGTTTGTCAGCTGATGAGGTGTGCTGCCGGAGTCGAGTATTGCCAGTGCCCAGACCTTCTTGCTCCGTGTTTTAGCCACCCCAGCAAAGTATCTGAAAATCTTCATAAATCCTCCCCTCTGATATTCAATCTGGAAAATAACCACTGCGACACAATGCTTTGGAGCTTTTTATTTCTACGCTCATTAAAATAATTAAGGAACTGAGACTGACATTAGGTTTTTTGTGGGGTTTTCCACATCCTCGTTAAAAGGTTCCATGGCCGACGTGACTCAGAAATTTAGAGCTCATTATACAGAACCACCTAAATTAGTATTCCGTTCATGGGCTTAATAGGTATTTAAGCAATGTAAGAGACAGGTTTTGTTTTGTTCTTTTTTAATTGATAGAATAAACTGTATTCAAATGCTCAGAAAGTCTCACTTGTCTGCAAAGAAGAGAGAGATGAATGAGCTGAGCACAAACAGTCCTAGGACCCTTTGTTGCCAATAAGGCAAATGAGACCAGTGGGTTTCCTCCTCCATCTCCAAGCCCTTCGTAATTAAAGATAGCAGCTCACCTAATGTTCAGGAAACGCCGTAAACATTTGTTTTCATTAAGGCTCATATTGGGAAACGATGCAGATTCTGTTGAATGAAACCTAGCAGAAAAACAATTCAGTAGAAAAGGCTGGGATGGTCCAAAGAAACAGCAGAGTAAGGAACAAACAAGGAGAAAACAAAGCAGAGAAGTCAACAACTAATTCATGCTTCCTGGACTGTCTAATGATCACTAAAGAAGTACAGAGAGAAACACAAACAGAAAATGGATTTCTGTTTTCACAACTAAAGGGTTTGGTGCTTTGCATATAAAATGACAGCGAACCCTCAGAGGCAGTCACCTTAGAAGAGCAAAACATTCTTCATACTACATTAAAGACAAGAACCTGAGTAGAAAAGGCAAAAGAGACTCTAGTACCCTTATTAATTACTTTTTGGGGGAAAAAAATCCAGGAAGGTGAGAGAAGACTTTCTTCTTCCTCTGTTTCACTTGGGACCATGAATTACACTGCCCTACATCTTTCACCAAATGCCCTTGAAGTCCTGCCTTCTTTATGTCTAAAGTAAATGCTATAATATTGAAGGGGCAAGTGAGGAAGCAAATTTCTGCATAGACACCACCCTTGCACTACGACTTAATGGTAGAAAAATTCTTTTTTCTTCTGGAAGCACATTGCTAGAAATCTTCCCATAATTTCCAACCTAGAAATGGTACTTGACTAAACAGGATATTCTATTTTGTAATAGAAAAAAGGATTGCTGAGGGTGTGCATGTCCTCCAGTCTCTGCTTAAAGAAGTTTTTGTCAGTTTGCTTTTCTAGTTGGGAATGTCAAGTTCCAAAAGATGCGTCCCTGAGCAGTGAGAAGAGTCCTGGAAAAAAGAGCACACCCAGAGGACAGGAGAGATCAGATCAAGTGGCTAGTATCAGGGCCTGGAAATCTGCCCAGATACTGAAATATTGTCGTCTGTCCTCATGTCAAACACTACTTCAGCCCAAAGGGCCTTTAAAAACTGTTATATGAAAATACAGTATATGAAGATTAAATCCACACTTCCTTTTAGAAGACAGAGTAACAAGAACTTCTAATGAATTCCCTTTTAACTTGCCTTTTTCATATTAAAAATTAGAAATAATGATGTGACAGAGCTGCATTTCTAACAACTTCAGAGCTCTGTCTCAGGAAAAGGATCTTCCTCTCCAAGAGCTGAGAAGAAACAAGAAACAGCAACAGACCCATACCCTGCCTTTCTCACCCATCCCAGAAACTTCCTTCCTCCGTGGCAAGCAGACCAAATGTTTCGGCAGCGACCTGTCAGTGTTTTGTAGAAACTGGGAAATTAGCATACAGCTGCATCCCCAGACTGACAGAGGGCTTTGAACAACACGTAAAAACCCGATAGAGAAGCAAATCAATCTGAAGCCCTGAACTGAAGACAGCATATAACACCAGAGAATGACACACACAACAAACAGCTAAAGCAGTTAAATTTCCTGAAACTGGAGAGTTTCAGAGTAGGGGGTAGGGAACCAGTGCTCAAGAAGATGCAACTATGAAGCTGAAAATAATGACCATAATTCAGAATAAAGTTCTATATTGGGAAATTTCTAAGACTGAAATAAGAAGAACACAATGTGGTTTAGAAAACATGGGGTACTTTCGTTATCTGAGCTATTTTCATTGAATGATCTTGTAACATTGAATGAAAACGTAAAGGTGAGATGATTCTATTTTTACTATGAATGGCACATGCTCTTTGTACTCCCATTGAATTAGTAACCCTGCACAATAAGCTATAGCTTTAGAGGAAATGATGCGATGCAGGACCTTCAACACCAACACATACTCAGCGCAAAAGACTTTGAACACACAGTCCTGTGGGTGAAGAGGACGTCATTTTCTGCCACTAAAATAATCAAGTACCCAACAACTATGAGACCCAGATCGACAGCCATCCATCCAATAAACACTTAAGTTCTCAGAGTTCACACTGACAAACTTCAACAGAGGCAGCAAGACGACATGAGCCGGGTAAGAGCCTGGGGAAATACACAGCAGAGAATATGTGGCATCACTTTCTGATGGCTCATTCTTTGGTGTAAAACTCCAGCATACACAGAATAACATAACTGAAAAGGAAAATAAACAAGAATCTCTGCTGAAGAATCTGGAAAAACAGAGGGATATTAAGCAGGCCTACTCCAAGTGCAGTCAAAACCAGGGGCACTTAATTTACAGCATTCTTCAGCCTGCAGATGTCTTAGCAAAATGCCCGACCCGCTGAAATCAATAATGAATAAGCACAGTCTTTCAATGGATCCAGGAGTTAACTCTTGTTATTTAAAAATGGATTTGAATGCAGCTGTGCTGATAAAGCACTCTCAAAATCCTCCTTCCAGAGATAATTTCTTTTTTGTTTATTTATGAATATCTATGTTAATTTAATATCAGAACAAGCAAGCGGAGACATAAATACATAAAACCAAAAATAGACACGCACACATATACATAAAAACATATAAATAAATAATATACTTTATTTTTACCTTAGTCTTCAAAACAATAAACAAATACTACTCCAATCTTAAATCCCTCAAAACTCTGCTAATTAATTTTGAAGATGAAAGAGAGATACAGCAATTAAGTGATGTGCAAGGCCACACAGCATGGCAAGAATTTGAACGTGCATGTTCCCTACCCTGTACCTATGGTACTAGGCTACTAGGAGATACTGTCGTTTTATTGCACAGAGAGCAATAAATTCACGAATTCATGTTCTGGTAGGGTCCTGCAACTGTAAGCTTCAAGGAAGAAACCACCTTTTTTTCATGTGTTCTTTTTCTGAATTACTCCAGTTAATTCTCCTGGTAAGAATAGCATGGCCTTTACTCAAATGCTATCTCCCCTGTTTTTCCATTTCTCATCTGATTCACCTTTAAAGTTTATTTCGCAGTCCATCTGGAAACTGGAAACAATTAAATACTCTTAAACTGGTACGGCATGTCACACATGTATCAAGCATAAATTTGACTACAAGATTTCTACATAACAGAAATTAAATAAAACAGATAAAAAACAAACCTTGATTGCATGGTTGCATTTGCTTAGGTATGACTCAATACTTAAAATCTAATTTTCAAGTAATAAGAGGATTTCATAGGCCTAAAGACATAAAAGCGGGGTTCTCAGAAATCGTGCTACACCTGGTTTGTCTTCTTGTTCTCTTACAAATCAATCGGGTGGGATGAACTAGATTTCAAGAAAAATCAATAGTGGTCAATTTTTCTAGCGTAAGACAAGTCCATTAGTCCACAATGTCCACAAGACATTAAAAGTCCAAGCGCACCAAGATACTGCAATTAGCAGGCCAGCTTGGTTTCAGGCTTCTGACCTAAGAGTCAGGGGGGCTGAAAGATTTCTCAATGCCTGTTAAGAATACTTCATGATTTTTCAATGTGCAGGTGTAAAGAAGACGACACTAAAAATAGAAGCAATCAAGAAAGTCCCAGCTGCTCACTTTCACAGCAAACTAGACGTATGCAAAAGAAAAACATGAGACTCCCTTCTAAAAAAAGAGTTGATTAAAATTTTAGAGTAATTTATTTTTAAATACACATTTTGCTTGACAACTCGCGGAACAAATTGTCACAGGGCCAGGAATAATCTAAGGCATAATAAAAGAGCACAGAAGACAAAAAGCAAAAGGTTTCAATGTCTCTCCCTCACCTCACCAGCGAAGAAGAATGACCAAAAGAGACGAGGTGTTTGCTTGCTTAAAATAAATGCGAGAGCAATGTTACCCCAGAGGGCTGAGCTGATCAGGGCAGCCTGCCAGCACCCAGAGGGGTTGACACTTCTCCTCTTCATCTTTCTACCCGTGGCCACCTCTGCTGGGCTCACTGAGATGCCCAGGGGATCTGTCCCCGAGACCAGTCCCACTAACCTAGCAGAAAACCATCTGCCTTTGCTTTTGCTAGGTGGCAAACCATGCCAGAGCCAGCACAAATGGGGTCAGGGGAAGCATGCTCCTCCTTATCATGTATCCCCTGGCTGCCTACTGGGCCATTAGACTGTAATTTCAACCCAACACTCTCAACAGGAGGCAAAGTGATTTGCATTATCTGACCAACAGCCCAAGGTAGGGTATTTAAGCAGTTGTAAAACAGAGGGACTTCTCAGTAGGCTCCTGATTGTGGAAAGCCACAGATGACAGTGCTCAGCAGGCCAAAGGAAAACAGTGCAACATCGCAATTCATAATTACCTAGGGCACGATCTCCCTAAAGAAAGAGGGAAAACCTCTGAAGATGCAGCTACCTAAGAAACAAGTGTTCATCAAAACAGCAGTGCAGCTACACTGGCTTTCTGGGTGGGATGTCCCCTCAGCCAGGTAGTTGTGGTAGAGTGAGCACATTTCAAATCTCTAAGTCACTTAACCAACCACTGACATCAAGTGAAACTATGCTTCCCCAAGACAAGGGGTTCAGAAATACAACAGCACACATGCAAAGCAAAATATCCTATCTGTTGCAGAATAGCCAACTACCCAAACATTGACGTTTCTCTGTTCAAGCTGGAATATATAAGGCTGTATAAAGAGCCATCAAAATTATGATGAGGTGCAAAGAAAACTCTCTCAGACTTAAAAGGCTAATGATGTGTTGTCTCAAAATTTCCCTGATGAAGCAATGAAAACTTAACTTGCACCAGAACATGTTTATACTGAATTCCAAAAGCTGCCATTTAAAATAAATAAATTCTAAAAGCCATCCTAGACACTCAGCATACATACACACACACATGTTACCAGTTAATTCATTTTGCAGAATTATGACTCCAATGAACAGCTCTTCAACTGTGAAAAAAGATCAAATCAGATAATAGCTCCAGGAATGACCCTTTTAACTAAGGATCTCCTCACTGTCTACTCATACCCGAAGTTTTTCATTAATATAAAAGAATATCTATGGGATTTCATGAAAGTGAAAGCATTACAGGCAAATGATGTTGCGACAGAAGAGACATTAGAAATGAGGTCTGTACAAAATCTACTTACTTTATTAAAAAGATAAATAACAGCTGCAGGAGCTCGAGGAAAGGAGGAGGGCAAGGGAGAAGAGGAAGAGTGGACACTCATCTCCATAGTAACTACCACTAGGAAACTCGGGGGAAAACTTGTCTGAAAGCTGAAAGAAGGATGCTATCAGTGGAAATAGACTGTAATACAACTGAAAAGAAAAACAAACAAACAAACAAAAAACCAAAACAAACCCAAACTTGCAAATAATTTGCAACATGGTCAATGATCCCTTCAACTTTAGTTTACTTAATCAGAGCCAACAGAGAGAACAAATACCAAGAGAGAAAAGCAAAGAAGGAAAGCATAAAGTCAAAACATAATGAGATGGCCATTACTGTACAAATTATTTAACAATAAACACACCATTAAAATAGTAAAAATACAAATGTTCAGGTTAAGAAGAATAAAAACAATTAGCTTTCCTCAAGAAATCCTGTGTTACTGGATGCAGCAATGGAAAAAATAAAGGAAAAGCACTATACCAGCATAAGCTAGGCCATATATGTAAAATGCCTGTGATTTTTCTATCAATACATCTGAAAATATTCCAGAGAAGGTATTTACAGTAAAAAAGATCTATGCTTTCAGATGCAGTTCAGAGCCAGAAAACTCTTACAATCCCAAGCTTCAATGCTGGTGACAAGGACTGCCCTATTCTGACCAGTGCTCACACCACCCCTCACCTCTCTCACCCCCCTGGAAGTCTTGTGACCCACTCCCTCCTTGGGCTAACATCTGCTTTGATCTGACCCATATCAACACTAACACCAGCACTGTGGTCAGTTTTGGTGAATCAGCAGCAGCCCAGATTCACACTGCCCATTTGCAGGGAACACATCAAGAATATATTCCCACCACTCACACATTGTCCAGATCAGCCACGGGAATAAATACAGAATAAGATCTCCTATAGTTTAGTGTATGACAAACCAGCATACAGTATAAATATAATCTTTAAATACTTATAAAAAATATTTTAAAACTCAAATATACTTAAAACTCGATGTTAGGATACACTTCCACTTTAAAATACTGGAATGGCACTCTGTTTGGTTTTTTAATAACATTATTTTTGCAGAGCCACAGGACAACATAGTTCCATCCCAGGCTAGCTTTTCATTTAGCACACACACAAAACACTTGGGTCAGAGTTGTAGCAGGAATGACGTTGTATGCAAACAGCCCGTGGTAAATCTCCTCTAAATGTTCGTATAAAAGAAACTAGATGCTTCCATCACAGGTTTGCTTCAGTATTAGTTAAAACACAAACTAGGTCTTACAGTGCTTATCAGCAAGATCTTTGGGGATCTTGTTTGGAGACTGGAGAAGCTGTAGTAGTGCAGCCTATTAAATCATGTCCAGCCTACCACAACAAAATGTATAATCTCTTCTAGTAAATCAGCCTTACGTTCCAAATGTTAGACTGAATTAAAAGATTAGGAGCCCACTATTACTACAAAATAGAAACCAGCAAGAATCTTCAGACTGTACTTCCCATATCCTTTGTTTCTTAATCCTTCAAAAGACCACTAAAAAGTGGCCTTCATAAAATTGTTCCTAAGTTTGATCTCAGCAAATTACTTACTGCCAAATATTACAGCATTTCACATCTTTATTTCAGGAACAGGTTTCTGCTTTTCCATTTTCGGCCTTTTATTCTTGCTAGAATTATTTTTATCTATTGACATCTTTTTAAGCTCAAATTTTAATTATATGCAAGAAACTGAATCTGTTTCATTTAATTCTGAAATCTTATTCATACTTGATGGTGCTGAATGTTTTCTCATTAAGTAACCTTTGTTTTCCAAAAGAGTAGGACCACCGTGAATGCTAGGATGGCTAATTTCTAGGAATCAAAATTTTGAAAAAGAATAGAGTCTTTAAAATAACTCCCCAGGAAAAAAATCATGGCATTGCCATGATCTTCAAAATACAACTATATGCTTTTTTTTTCCTCCTGCCTTTGTTTTTAAATTCTTTTGGGGGAAATTATGAATGGAGAAATAAGTGGAAAGACACTCATTTGTAATACATGTGAATGTTTGGGTTGGGCCGCGTCCCCCCCATTTCCCATTCACGCTGCTGGATCATGGACATTGATTCATGGAGTGAGCAGACAAAGCTGTAGGAGATCTCGTGGGCCTCAAGATTTGTTTGGTGAGGATGCAACATTTTACCTATGGGTAACACAACTCAAAGCAAAAACCATGTATTTCAAGTTATCCATGTTTCCACTATTTAGGATGAGGCACCCTGGCTTTGGAACAGCCAGAAATAGCTAAGCACACAGCAATGAGTCCATCTCTGTTGACATGACAAAATCCCAGGGAATGTCCACCACATGTTACATTTCTTCTTTGGGAAGAAAAAACGCTCACTGGCTGTCCAGATACAGTCCTCTATGGAAAGTGGTTTTAATACCAACCTTTTTGAAATGCCACTCTAAGGCTAGAGTCTTATACAGACAGCGACTTATGTGCATCAAAACACTTCTTTCACATTGACACACAAATTTGCTTGGAAAAAATGTCTTTCAGTACATATCAATTATTTCCTACCTAGGTTCAGAGCAACCTCTCCGTGGTATTTAAGAAGTCAACATCTGGCCTGTCTTACACAGGGGTGAGATACACGAATGAAGTGAATGACAGGGGGATGGGTTATCAAGCAGCTGAAAAAGAGTGTTTGCCACAGAAACAACTGCACCCGTCCAGTTTGGCTTTGGAAACTCCCCTGGGTCCCTAAGGGGATGAGCCCAAGCTCAAGGTCATGCAGACCTCCTCCTCCAACTCTGACGTCTGAAGAGAAGGTGGCAGGTGAAGACAAGGGAGTTTGAATTGGACGTTACTTAACACTTCTCAGCCACTATAAATTGTACCTTCACAATTATTAAATCACTACTCGGACAAGTTGTTTACATAGCTGTCTACCCACAAAGTTAAAGTGTTCCCAGATTCTTGTACCTTGTTATATCTGCCTGTCGGATAGAACAATCCATGTCAACAACTTCTGTTTGTTCCTTATGAAAATACTGAAAGAACATTAATCACCTGATTTTTTCCCTTTCAAACTACATAGAATGATCTCCTTGACTTCCATTGTGAAGCATGTAATCTGTCTTTTTACTATTCCTGTGCAAATCCCCTCCAACGGACTATTATTGTTTTCTTTATAAGGCTTGTTATTTAAATATAAATGTGCTACCTAAGAGTATATTCCACTCATATCAGAATTTCCAGAGAGGGTAAAAAAAAAAAAAAATCAAAATTATTATACATAAATCTTACTGCCATTTTGGTTTTATTGTGGATCAATGTAGTCCTTCATAAGCAAACAACTAATGCAGATTTACATAGCCTACTGAAATTAGAAAAAAATAATAGAAGCACCTGGTTGATAAGTGGGATTACATTATGTCGTAGCAGCAACAGCTGAACACAAATACATTATATAGTGCTTCAATTAGTGAAAAGACTATTCACTAAAGAAGTCCTGGAAAAACACTTTGATATTACGAGAAGTCACCTGCTTTCACACCTGAGTAATAATACACTGCTCTCTCCATCACCTACAATACTGAGCAGAAATCCTTCACAAACTCACATATGTGGGAACAGAATTGACCTTGTTTTACGTCTTTCATGGAAGGTGCTAAGTCTAGTGCTAAAGACACTGTTCATTATTAACTATAAAAGCAATTTGAAAAAAAAAAAAAGAAAAAAGAAACTAAACCCGAGTCCCCTCAATCTCTTGACAGCTCTGCTGCAAGAAAGTCTTTTGCAGCTCAAGTTAAAAAGTACGTATCACTAAAAGAAGCCACTTAAATTAGCAGCTTGCCTAATACACAGAAGCTTGCCTACCCTCGCCTGGCTTTTTTTGTGCTGAGGGTGCAGTCAGCTCTGCCAGCCGAGCAGCTGTGCGGCCACCAGCCAAAGGAGACAAGCGTACTTGCCTCCCCCTCCTTGGCCACGTACTCCCACTGTTTCAGCTGACAAACCTTGACACTCATCTTGCTCCACAGTGAGCCAGTTCAAGGAGTTAAATTGGCACCTAAAAATAAAAATTTTAAAAAAAGACAAACAGGAAAATGGAGCAGGCAGCAGGGAGCCAGCTTGAGGCGAGAGGCAGGATCACATCCCATGGATTCGCCTTGCTGTAACACACAACCACACTCCTGATTGTCACATGCTTGAGACCATTAGCAGAAAGCTGCTGTATTAATTAAAGGCCTCAGAAGATTCCTAATAAGCAATTTCTGGCCAATCTAGCTGTGGCAGCTTAAAACACTACTGCTCCCCAGTGTGTTGTCCCTTTCTCCTGCTGCCAGCAACCTTCCCTGTGGCAGAACTGGACAATGGTTCTGGGAGCTGCGCACGCCCTCGGTCCAGGGGGTGACAAGCATCTGCTCTGCTGCTCCTGCAAGACGGGAAGATTTCTTCAGCCCTGTTTTTCTTCTAAACTAAGTGGAGAAAATATTATAACATTAAGTGAAAACCCCCAAATTTAAAGCTTAATAGCTACTAAAATCAGTCAACCTCCTCCCACTTCTCACAGCCTTCTATTAACAGAACTTTACAATAAAAGATAACCCCATTTGTGCATTCGGCAATTCCTTGTGTGCATTTCTGGGAAGGGGGCCATGTAAATGAGTATCCACCTGATTAGTAACAGGAAACAAGCAAAAGCTTACTATCACCAAAGATTAACATGCTGTCACATCGAGTCTGCTCCATACATGTCTCTTCTTGGGTAAGGTGACCAAGTGTTGCTAGAAAATATATAGCTGTCTCTGCACACTGTTATTAATTGCCAGGGGTTGTAGTCTTAAGAGCTGCCCATAAAAATGTACAAGCATCCAGCCAGTGACTCAAACACCTTTGGCCTGTTACCTATTGACCTACTCAACTGAGAATCATAGCTGGAAATCAGAGATTCATACCAAGAACATGCAGCTACATTGAAGTTGCACTTCTCCTTCAGCAATTACCTTTTTTAGGGTTTTTAAAATGCATGGTCTTTACCTGCTGAAGACCATCCAACCTGAGAGTTTACCAAGCCTGTACAACAACACTTTTGTTCACCTCCCCCAAAACCCTTGAAGAAACTAGCAACTGCTTTCATTCACAAAGGAGATAGACAGCAACACATTACACAACAGATTCAGCGTTACATTAGCATGCTCAGCTTTTGCCAAATGTTAGAATAACACTGACACCTCTTTATTGGCTGAAAGTAGTATTTACTACTCAGGATTAACCCTCTGCTTCCCCCCAGACCTGGTCACTTGTAATAGACGCAGCTCAAGACCAAAGGAAGTATTGTCCTTTCTTTGAGTGGAAACTCAAACATATCTAAGTATTTTGAAGCCTGAGCCTGCCACTACAGCCACTGCCAACCCTCATTAAACCCCATTTATTCTCTAAGTACAGCTTACAGTTTTTGGACTGATCTGGAGACTTTGCACAGGCAAAGCTGTACATGCACTTCTTTTCCTCCTTACCACCACCAAGTTATCACAGCTGAAACCCGCAGCATCACAAAATGGCATGCTGCACACTTTTAGCACAGTTCCCATGCTTTCTGTTGCAATTTAAAAACCTACACTTAAAAAAAAATGGAGATGGGACTGTCCCCATTGGCTGAAAACCTGGCTGTGAAGGAAACTTCCTCCAGTCCCCAGAGGGCAAAGGTGTTAACTACTGACAAAGTACCTACAAAGACTAGTTGGAGCCATTGGAAGCCTAGCAGCACTGGGACAGGGCCTTCAAAAGCCTGGTCCACCAAAGAAAGTATTAAAGTGAGTTTCTGAACAAAATCTGCAGCATTATATTAAATCAGCATACTTTCACCAGAACTGCAATCCTTCCTTTCATAACAATGCTCCCAGTACAGCACATGTGGCTCTTTAGTCAAGTTATGTTATTAAGACAAGGGCTGAAAATGAAAAAAAATAGATGTGACAAACCTGAAGCAGTGCTTGGTTGGGGGTTCTCCTGTTGAGTTACGCAGCCTGGCATGCATGTGTGAAATAAGGAATACTCAGCAGTAGTCCCTTCACTGGTCAACAGGCAGGCTGGTAGGGATTTACCTTGCCCACAGACGCCTGTCAGCATTTATCTACAACTAAGTCCTCTGACCAGTAACTCACTGGGAGCAGCCACTGCCTAGTTTTGACCCAAGGAAAATCTACACCAGGGATGGCTGGCATAGTGGGACTACAAGGCAATGCTCACTGCTAGTAAACTCACCCTCCACTCAGCTTGCTACGAGAACTGGCACTTACTGTTCATCCAGGCTCTCCTGCAAATCATCTCTGAAATGGGAAGAATTTGGATCAACTATAAATGCAAATTATATACACATATGCATGAACCTACCTCCTTATTCCATTTATACAATGTGACCTGCTCTAGCAGAGGGAAAATGCTGCCAGATAAATCCTGCCATACACCAAAAAACCCCCACACCCATAAAAACCTAAATATTAACTTGCATACATGCACGGTTCAAACACCACAGGAAACCTGGTCCTCAAAACTCACTGTATTATACAAAGCAAGTTCCAAACACATATACTTCACTAAGTGCACCAATCACTAAAATCATTCCACTGCATATACCACCAGCTATATGCCACAGCATTTTGAGGAGACAAATACTTGTTTTGGGGAGGGGGAAAAATGCATTAAGAACATGCTAAGGCTACAGTGTTTAATTGTGTATTTTAATACAAGAGTGCCATTAGTTGCCCACACAGCTGAACAGACAATTGAAAAGTTTGATTCTGAGGAAGCCCAGGGAGAAGACAAGGAGGGCATAATTTCTCAAAATTTCATGAGCTGAGGCAGTGAAACCATAGATCCCATTTCAGTCTTATCCCCCTTCCTCATCCTCCTGCATATCCCTTTATCCACCTGTTCCTATTCCTGTCACACTCTTTGTGGGATCCCAAGACGACCTGGATCAAGCAAACATATTCAGCTCAACAAAACAAAAAACCTAAAAGGAAACAATACAGCTTAAGAGAAGGAGCCCAGAAGAAGTCACTCTGCAAAGAGAAAGCTAGGGAAGGAAAAAAGGTAGATAAAAGTCTTTATTGGGTGTAAACGGAAACAAAACAGGAACATTCTCCTTCATGGCAACTACAGCAACAAACATAGTATTATGTCAGCAGTTCAGAATACATAAGAAGAACCGAAATGATGCCTTGTCTTCCACAAAAGCCAGAAATATATTTTTCATCTTAGCTTCTGGTTTGGGGTGGGTTTTTTTGTTTTTAACTGAAAAAGTATCAAAGGCACTGAGTTCTCTTTTGTTAGGCCTGAACCACCCAGCTGCTTCTCAAGTGTCTGAATTCCCACAGCCCAAACCTAGCAAATATTCCTCAAAAAATATTTTTGCCTGCAGAACTCAAATGTAGTTTCTTGGAACAGTGATGTAGCAATTCCACTCATTTCTGAAGCTGGACTGTGTAGGACACCAGAAGCAGGGACAGCATAAGGGATAAGCCCACCCACCCGCCACTTGCCAGCCCCGCAAGAGACAAAGGGGATGCCCCCTTGATTGCACTGTCAGCTGCTCCTGCAGACATGCTATGAACAAGAGAAGAAAACTCACACAGGTTAAAAATAAATTACCCTGGCAAAAAGTCCCAATCCGTCTTCCTCCCACTATTGTTTTTAAATCCTAACCAGCTCCTCGAACCTACTCATGGTGTGACCCTGCAAACAGTTGTGTCAGCACAGCTGAGGAACAAGGGGACAAAGCAAGTGCAGAGGGCAGCAAGAATTCCTTAAGGTAGTATGCAAGTAACAGTGGCAATGCTGTGAAAAGATGACCACTATCTCTCAGGATCATACCTACAGTGGATGTCACCTGAATTTCTACGCCAAAATAATTTTAAAGCCTATGTTATATCTCATAAAGCCAAAAATAAACACACAAATATTTTTCATTGCAGTAGGATGCAATGAGCCTTAAAATATTTCTACCAGTACAGAAGATAACACAAATTTTATTCTGATACACCAGAGGAGCTGAGTGAGTATATTAACTAGACTTTGAGTTTGTTGCTCAGGGGGTAGAAAAGGTTGTGGGAACCAGAACTGAGGGACACGGGAATCGGAATAGGAACAGGGGGATGTCCAGGAAAGCACCACTCTCCTCATCCCATTGAGGAGAAGCCTGAGAAGCTTTTGGGCTTCTCAGGGAAATCATAAGGTCATGGAGAAAACAGGAGTGCTTCTTTTGTTTTAAAGAGAACTTTATTTTATGGTTCGTTTTGGCTTGGGACTAGCATGCGAGGAGCGTGGAGGAAAAAGGTTGAGAAAGCATTTTCCGTTCCTCTCTTTTGAATGGCATTTTTCAGACAGCCTGTTTTGCTTCTTACTTCACACAGAGGACAACTCCCAGCCTCCTGCATTCTCAGCATATTTTCTATAATAGATCGGCTTGAGTCCTGTGATTTTAACCCACATTTTGCACATTCAGGATAAGAACTCGTAAGAGTTCAAGAAGGACCTCATAAATGACTTCTAGGAAACAAGGAGGCAGCTTAATACAGCAGTATCTCAAAGTAGTCCTTTGCAACCAACACCTACCACACTGCCTTACTATACAGTTTCTCTTCTCAGAAGCATCTGCTTAGTCTTTTTTTTTTTTTAACTTCACATGGTTTCATTCACAAGAATATTAAAAGTAACAACAGTAACACTAACTCCTTCAGCGATGCTTTCCTTGAAATTACATACACATACATATTGACATGTCCCTGAGAGGCCAAGGCCAGGGAAGGAGGAGGGAGTGCAGGAGGGGAGAGAGTCTTAAGACATTTAATTTAGCAATCATCTACTGCAAAACAACTGGTTTTCCATGTTTTCCAAAACAATGAGAACCACCTGTACCAATGGAGGAAGCAAAATTTACTATATCCTCACTGTTACTAGAAGGACTCCACACTGGAAAGTCTGTTTAAGGTAAGGCAGTAGGTGCAACCATATCCTACTGGTAACATAATCACAACCTTATAGCACAAAAGGGACAAAGCAGAAAGGCTAAACTTTAATCATAACATACTACTGACCTTTTCCTCGAGGGCCCTTCTTCAAAATCTGAAGAACTAACATCGTTGCTCGTTGAGGACACTTGCGATGCATCGTCCTTCTCATTCTCCAGCTGTTCTGATCCCGGTCCTAATCCTTTAGATTGGCCATTAGTGAGAAGTCCTGCAAACGTGACAAAGTAGTACACAATATTCAAAACCTGCATTACCAGTGCTAAATGGAACTTATAAAAGTTTATATGTGACACTAAGAGTAGAATGTTGACGTCCAAAGTAACCACCTTGCAAACAGATATGCTGATAACATGGATTTTGCATGAAGGCATACAGTAAGAACCTGCCTGATTGTGTGTTTCCAATTTGGTTAACTGTAAGCCCCCAATCCCAAATAAATACACTATGGGTGTTTGCAATTGTAGTTATAATCTTGCCACATCCCTTACTCAAAAAAGGACAGAGCTTAGCGTCATAAACTCATCCCTGTTTTACAGAACTCCTGTTGACTGGCATAGATGAGAGCCTTTTGTAATTCTCTGTAGATCAATAAAAAATTAAGCTGCCTTTTGGTCAATTTGTTGTTGTCTTGCTCTTCATTCTGCTGCTTTCAACTATTGCAATTTATGATCCTTTTTTAAAAAATCCTAAATCCCAAAGGGGTGAACATCAAATATCTGTTTCTCAACTCTGATTTTTTCTAGCCAAATGTCACTCAACTGCAGAAACTTCAGGCTGCCAGCAAAGGTACACAAGGCAGGGGAAATGCCTGCCACAGCTGCCTTCCCTTTTGTGCCTTTTCCTGCAGGAATACTACAGCAGGCAGACCCACATAGATGGAAGAAAGCATCGAGCCTATACAAGCATCATGTTTAGCAAATTTTGCACAGTCTACTCAAATGAGTAATATAATTTGACTCTTACAAACAATAGCAGACAGACAGGGAAGCTGCTCAGACTTATGGAACAATTAAAATAGTAACATATTCTTCAGTAGGCTTTGGGATGAAAGGGAGGATAATTACTAAAAATTTTATCAGGTCCATATTTACTTGGTGTTTTAAGAACTTATTACCAGAGGAGCTGCAATTTTATCCAGGAGAATGCTTTCCCATCTCTCTACCAAAATACTTTTGCAAATGGCACAACAAAGCTTTGTTACACAGCTCTATTTCCTTAGATAAACACTGGTAGGACTCCCCTCCCTTGGTCATTTCGGTCCCCCTTTCTATAATTGCATAGAAAGAAAACAGGGAGGGGGCTGACCCCTTTCAAAATAAGCCAGGTAGCAAGGCTTCAGAGTACTAGACCAAAAATGCTTACTAATAACAGCAGTTCAAAACTTTCCATTAGTGTGCTACATGAGTGCTACACCATTTCAGACCCCTGTTTTCAGGAAAATCACCATTTAACACCATCAATGCACTTACTCATCACACAACTGAGCATTCAACCAAGCTCAGCTTCAAAGAGACATCGAAGCATAACCAGAGCAAGAGCAAGGCGTCTCCTGCAGCAAGCTCTCTGCTCTAAGGACCAGCGCCTCGGCCAAACGCTCCATCCCCACAAGGCCATTTATTCACCGCTCACTTGGGCGCTATGACTGAGTGTGGTACATCACCTGCTAGCAGGCTCTCGAACCTTTCAGCGCTTCCGATCCCGATCTAATCGCTCTGATTGCCTGTTTTTAAACAGCCTAATCCAAAGTCCACATCGTATCACTAAATCATATCACTCTCCTCTTTTTCTAATCAAAGTTCGTTCTTACTCATTCTGAACTACACCAAATTTCTCTTGACTTGGAATCAAAAGTGGCTACGTGGTGGCCACATGCTGCAGTTTTTGTATGCTGTTTTTAAAATACTACCTACAAAGCACAAGCCTTGACATGTTTTTGTGGAGAAGATGCAGTGAACTGGTAGCTTAGTTTTTTTCTTACTAATATGGAGCCCACAAAGCAAAAGTTGAAACTAAGCACCAATGTTTGCATTAAAATGTCTTTTTGAGCCAGCCTGAGACTGGCAGAGAGAAGTTAAATGACTCAATTTACATTTTCACTCCTCTTTTGTTAAATTCCTTTCGATACTTTCTTTCCATTAAAGAGATCTCAAACTGTGACCCAACAAATAATACAAATTTCAGTATCAGCACATGATACCACAGAAAGGTTTGTAATGTAACACAATGACATGACATGGGGTGACAGCATCCCTTCAAAGCATTCCCGAGGAAATGAAGGCAACCTTTTAAAAAACATTAGATTATATTGCTGTGCTGAATTCACGCTCACTACAAGCCCTAGTGCCTAAGTTTATTCTTAAAAAAAGTTTCAACTTCTGCTTTGCATTTTTCCATGAAACCACTGCTGATAAAATTTACAATTTTTAAACTCCAGAGAAGCCTAAATCAAGCATATCATTTGAGGCCTGATACTCAGTAATTTAACTCTTATGGCAGAATTTGATTAGGTTTTCCAAAAACAATATTTGTTCTGGAGACTTGCCATATGTAAAACCCAGGAACCTGAAGCATATGAGTCAAGAAAATCACCTTTTGGGCTGTCAGCTTGCACACACTTGGAAAGCAATTTTTATTCATCCTTTCACCCTGCCAAACCATCAGTGCACTTGGAAGACAAGTATGATTTGTGTCTCTTAAGGAAAAATATAGGTTTTCCTACTATTATTCATCATAACTCTAAATGCAATAATATTGCAGATAACTGAAGTTAGCTATCATCAGCTGAAACCAATTAAAAACAAGTGCCCTAAAACGGAGTCATAAAACTACAAATGAGAGATACTGATAAATAATGGGAACGGGTGTCATGTTCTACAGGTTTTCAGGGCCAGCATAATTGCAAAATCTGCTCCCAAGTGATGAAAGGCACAGACAGCCACAGTCCACAGCCTCCTTCCAAGCACGGGAGAGAAAGCACATGCTGAAGTACGCTGTTATAAAGTTTATTGCCACTCAATCATTTTTATATCAAATGCATTCAGTTTGCCCCCAGATACCTTTTCCTTCAAAGGCCATTCCTGCTATCTCTAACTGCAAGAAACCACATTCTTTTCTGCTGTGCATCAATCAGGAGCCATAAAGGGTCTGCAGGCCCCAAGATGGGGGGGAGCACCCCACAGTTGTGCCAAGTGACACTCGGGCACCCCCATCACCATTAATGAGTTGGCACCAATGCAGCCGATGGGACATACAGCTCTGCTGGTGCACCGCAGGAATGGAGTCCAGCGCATATCCATTCACATGGGCTGACTCTCCAAAGTTAACCAAGTTACAGGAAGCAGCAAGCATTCATGTTTCTTAAAAGCAAAGTACTGCAATTGTTTATGTATATAAAGAGGGAAAAGCAACCAAGTGAGAAAATAGTCTTTTGCATACTCTGAAGAGCTGAACCATTCTTCAATCCCGGCTACTTCAGAGCACCCAGCAATAGTCAAGGAACCAGCAAGCCATCAAAAGCCAAATAAAATCAAAGAGACAAATAGTTCCTCTGCTGCTATTCCATGGCTGTGCCCTTCAGCCTCTAAACCACGATGCCAGCAAGCCCTGGCTCACAGCAAAGCCCGTGACCGGTTACATTCTCAGCTGCTGGAGAGCTGGCAGTGGCTGCCTGCCCCTTGTCCACTGGGCTCATCTCAGCCCCAGCTCTCACTGCCTTCTCCCCTGGCAGCTGGACTCATGACCAACCATAAGGCCTGAATAACTAGGCAGAATAAATCAGGGTTGGTAATATAAAGTGTTTGTTTTAAAAGTCAAATTAGATTTTTTTTAATATTTTTTAAAAAACTAAGCCTCATTAAAATTAAATTTGAAAGTACAGCAGCTTGGATTATAAGTCAGTGTAGAATTTCATATATTAAAATTACTTACATGAAGTAGTACATATTTGCTGCCAAAGTTTAAAAGGAACTGAAACACTGAACGGCTCAAAGCCACTGAATAAATACCGCTTTAACTAAGTCACTGATAATGAATTATTTAATTAAGTCAGAAATACAGGAACTTACATATCAAATGGCATCTGTGGTCCCTTAAATACACTGTCCTGGCTCTAACCGATCAAGACCAGATACTTTAAGAGAAAGACCAATTACTAATTTCTAGTAATTACAAAGGGTATCTTAAAACTGAAACATGGAGATCTTAATATCCTTTCTAATATATCTTAGCCACATAAACAGCAGCTTCACAGTTTTGCTGAATTCTTTTTCAAACTTCTGCGTAAGCTGTGATAGCAAACTGCAATTTTAGTTACATGCTGCTTAAAAAGAAAAAAAAAAACCATCCACTCATCAGCTTCTAACTGCATTGAGAAAAAAGCAGTAAATGTGAGTATTAAGTCCACTCTGTTACAAGCTGGGAAAAGCAGAAAAGCCCTTTCTGCCCTCTGCACCGCAGTCATTATTAAAGAGACTTCTGTTCTCTTTTTATTTGCCTTCCACACTCTGAATGTTTTCAAATCTGTCTGTGGCTACAAGTTTGTTTGTTTTTTCACATGCAGGAAGGGTTCTGCAATGAGCTGAACCATACCCTCTAGGGTGATCCAGACAGAATCCGGATATCATGGCTTTACAACCTTTGCAGAGCGTGCTCTTTCTTGTTCCCACTGCATCCCTTTGCTTCCTGACTGTAGTTGTTAACCGACAGAGGTCTTGCTGAGCCTTCTCCAGCAATGGCTATCTCTCTTTCACCAAAAATAGCATGTGTAAAGAACAGTTAAATCTCCTTAAATGAGCTTACTTCAGGGGCTTGCACTGATGGAAGTGAGTCGTTTTTCTTCACAGACTAGCAAGACTTAGTACTACTCCAGTGCAGGCAGGGCTTAATTTATATTGGTACAGATTCGCTAACCTTACCATTTTTGGTGATATACACACACACAGTTTTAGTGGCAATCTACAACTCCATTCTCAAGCCAAGATCTAACCCCTTTCTGCTCATCTGGAGAGAGGGCTGACAGGCATGTGCCAGGCAGGTCTCGGGAGCACCTGAACACATGATGCAAAATCACAGTACCTGGGAATGCACTGTACGATAACGTACCACGTAAGTAGGATGAAATACATAGAATGAAAACAGAGGGAGAAAAGAGAAGCAAAGAGCAGCAACATAAGGGCTGATGGAAAAAATGCAAGGCACGGTTTGGGGTTAGTTAGTCGGTTTTAAGAATAGATGAGATTACAATTACTGGTATGTTCTTCATTATTAAAGATACTGAATAATCAGGAAACCAAAGGGGAGCATCCAAACAAATCTCAGTATCACGTGTTTAGTTGAACACAGTGGCTGGGTGAGGGGACTTTCACAATGTTTCCAAAACACTATTTCTACATCACTTACTCTAATGCCAACAAGGCATCTGAGCATGAACATTTCCATGTTCTTACAAGCCAGCAACAGCTATTTCAGTTTGCCATTTCCCAGTCCTAAGGTGGCTTAGGAAAAGAAATACATTCAATTTTATTTCCAGTCAGTTCTCACAGTCAGAGGCAACCCACAAAGCCATCACATTAGCAAAATCAGCAGTCAACACCACACAAACACAAGCCAAAGATATCAAACGCATTAACTGACCTAAATAAGAGGGATTTCAATCTGACCATATCCACAGCTTTCTACAGGGTATGAACACCCAGCATCAGCTGGTCTGCACAGTTCAGGGCAAGGGAGCTATAGTGCAGATCTCAGCTATATGTGGAATACATAACTCTGCTCCTGGATGCTTCTTGACCACACAGGGACACCCACTTCCCCCTGCCAAGAGATACTGGGTTTGCCTCCCCCCAGAACCCTCCTCCTTGCATTCCTTCCTGATCCTTGCAAGCTGAACCAATCTGGGCTGGTACGAAGGCCCAGTTACCAGGGCAATTGGCAAAACAAACAAACACAAGTTACAAGAAATTAAAATAGTGGATTTACTCGAAGCAGCATTCTCACCGCACTAAGATGACAGTGTTATTTATGAGAGCATGCAATAGCACAGATTGTAGTTATGTAGGCACGGAGCTAAAGTTTTGTTCACTTATGGAGTAATATACCCGTCCAAACCAGCTGTGCATTCTTGGGAGTTGCACAAGAAAGCTTGATTTTAAAAAAATCTAGTTATTGTCTTCTTTTTGCACTGTGCCTTTTAGGAAAGCTGCCACAAATGCAGTTGCAACGTAAGAAAACAAGGGGGTTAATCATCCCACATCGCGGTCTGAGAAGCTGTGCCACCTGAACATGGAAAAACTCTTCGGTATACCGCATGGCGGAAAATCACCCCATGTGATTTCTATACCTAAAATATAGAGGTGAAAAAGCTATTACCTTCAGCTCTGGCCCTTAGTTTCAAGCAAGTAATATTCTGTATGAAAATCTGTATATAATAAACTGATGACTCACCTACACCTCTTGTTTTCCTTCAATCGAAGAACTACAGGACCTAACAGTGTATTAGGAGCTATAATTTGGTACATGTTGCAAAGTATCATTGTAAATGAATAGTCCTCATCAAAACACACCATCACAAAGAGCCTTAGTACAATACAAATTCACATCCCATTGTCTGTAACCCTAATTTTACCTTCTACCAAAAACTCCTTTACTTGCTGGACTACATCCAGAAACGCTACCAAAATCTTCGTAAGCACATAAAATAAAACCATTAATCATTTGATGCCAAGTTAAAACATACCGGTATCTCCAAAACATCTGCAACAGTCTGCATTAATCAGCATACTGTACAGAGTTACTGTATTTAGCTGTTGTATAGCTAAGCACAAAAGATAATTTTGTTTTATAGTGCAAATGCCATCTGTCACATTGTCACAGCATGACAAGGTATTACATTACATATTAAACAGACAACACGCCTCAAAAATAAGACCTATTTTCATGCCACGGTTGTCTTAGAGACTAAAGAACTGGGTTTTCATGGTAGTAACATAATTTAAAAACAAACCAAGCCAAAACATTTTTATCTGGGATAAGAGATACCTATTCCCTTTCCATTTTTTTTAAGGATAGCTATCATAAAGAAAATTCTATTTTTATTGCATTTGGTAATGCAAAACCACAACAGTTTTCTGTCTCAAAATAAAAACTACAGCATGAAACAGTCGTCGTTTACACCACACGATGCTCTGTGTTGCCACCATGATGGTAATCAACAGTACATGGGCTTTTCAGATGACAAGTCACTGGACATTAGGTTGATTGCGGTACATAACAAAGCATATGCATAAAGCAGTACTGTTATGCCAAAAACTGTTAGCAAATAGCTTGTACAGTCTTCATAACTGACTAGAAGAGTGATTTTATATGTAGATATACATCATTACTATGGAAGCCAAGCATGAATGACATTACAGCACAAAATGTGTTTGTCAGCCTGTCAAAAGACAAGATCACCAAAGAGAACTGAATAAATAATGCAGGTTGAAAGAAGACCCTTACTCCCATTACATCTACATCCAAAATTGCTATTAAGCAAACAAAGACATTTATGTGACTTTGTTTCCTGCACGTGAGGCTATTGTCAAGTACCTGTTAGCAGCAGTACTTGAAATTATATTGTTCTGGTATTTCGACACAACACTTTTAAGGGTGTTTTGTGCCGTTTTCATTTGGAGAGGGTTGGTTGGTGGTGGTAGTGGTATTAAACTGGTAGAAACAAGAATATAACAGTCAAAAATGAACCTAATTTAATTCTGCCAGGAAACTACCCCAAGCCATAGGATATACTTCAAGCCTCATTTTTATTATGAAATATGCACCTGGAAGACATTTAGAAAAAAAGAAAAAAATCCACTAATGCCTGCAACATACCATATTCTGAGAAAAACTTAACTTGAAGTCTATACTTCTGTTATTTCAGATTTATACAAATTAAAAAGAAAATATTCAAAGGGACACACCTCTCTGATTAAAAGATATTTCTCCACTTTTAAGGACACAATGAAAACTGTGACTCCCAGTTTCCCCCAGGCAAGACACACGACCCCTTCTGGCACCTTACTCGTCGTAAGGCAGAAGCAGGGTTCATCAGCCTAGGCTCTGCGGTGGCGTGGCCTGGACAAGGGAGGGAACAGGAGGACCAGACAGGCTGAGCAGTAGGGAAGGTGTTCATACACAGGTGGAGGAGATAGCAGCTGTAACACTGACCCCAGAAAATCTGGGGGAACAAATAAGTCTCTCCTAAATCCTCTTCCTATAAATCCAGAGAGCTAAGTCAGAGCTTAAAACCACAAATAGCTACCTTGAATTTTCCCAAGTTTTTTAATTTTTAAGAGGAGAAAAAAGGAAACCCAAGGAATGGTTGCCACAAGAGCCAAAATCTAGGCCTGTCCTGAATGAAGCAGAACAGAGAGCAGGAAAGAGAGCTGATGGCCACCACCTTACCGGCTGCTCCCTACCTTTTACATTGGTACCTTTGTGCTATCAAGCTCCTACCAATTGCCCCTGGAGCTGTATGATAAGGGGAGAGCAGCAGCTTTTCTAGTAAGTAGGTACCAGGCCGTATAAAGGTCATTAAGTTTTGACAAACAGGAACACCGTTAATTTTATAGTACTGTAAGCAGTCTCTGTTAGCACTGTGGAAATGAGGATCACGTACTGTTCCTGCATGTTGCCAAGAAGTCACAGTATTTGATGTCCGCAGCTTGCATCCACCTCTGTCCCCCAGCTTTCCTTGACTGCAGTCAGAAAGCTTCAGGGGAACAAGAGGACTCCAAATGCCAGATCCCAGATATAGATCTTTGCTGTTGAGAGAGGTGTGGGTAGAGAAGGCATAAAGCCCTTTGCAGCAGCAAGAGAACACCACCCCTGGGAAGAGAGCTCAGTTAGGACGCAGGGATCTGGACTTTGTCCAGATGCAGCCACAGCCCAGCGGGTGCCCCTGGGAGAGGTCATCTCCCTCAGCTCACCCACCTGTGAAATAAAGGTAGTGAGATCAACCACCACAGTGAAGTGCAAGGGAGGGGTGCAGACTGTAATCACGACATGAGATGTGTGAGATTAAAATCCCTCAGCGGTGTGTGCCTCATGTTAATTCTGGCGCTGGACAGAGTGGCTTTATTTCTCCCCGAGGAGAGCAAGTGCTCTTTGATTTGCAGCTATGCCAGGGACATCTGTCCTACGGGACATCTCTTGTTTGGTAATAACATATGCAATCTGGGAACAGAGTTAAACGTGCATTTTATTTGAAGTTACAGGCAGACTCAGGTCCACAAGTATCATTTATCTCTATTTAGTTCAAGGGCATCAGTAAGAGAAAAATGGACATAACCACTGAGAGACAGAAAAGTCTAAGTTCTCAGGTACTAACAAAATTATCAGTGACATATGAATAAATTATTCTTTGAGTTTTATTCCAAAACCATCATGTCTTGTTCATCCTGCCTTTTCTGGGGAATTTCATGTCTGAATGGAGAACCAGCAGGATAACAACCCACGAGAGGAGAGAGTCAAGGAAGCCCTTGACATGCCTGTGAAAGAAAACGTTTCCTTTTAAAATGTTTTGTTTCTTCTACTTTTATTTGGTTTAAATCTATTCGTCAGTTATTTGGAGAAAAGTTACTTACTCAGTTTCCGAAGTATTTTAGCCTGCTCTTAACCAATATCCCCTGCTGTGAGCGAGAGGGCATGCATTATTCTGGTAAATAAGAATTAAGTAAAGCAAGCTAGTCAGCATTTTTGGTCTTTGTGACCAATATGTGAGCACCAAGTGAGGGAAATTCCCCCCCTCCCCCTTCTGAATCACTTTTACTGATCCATCTTAACTGTTGTACACCACTACAGGAGTCCCAATTTTTAGTCAATTATTTCCTACCATCTTGGCATTACTGGGATTTGCTTTTAGACTTAGTAACATACTTTAGCTGTTTCAGAGTTAAGCTTCCATTCAGAAAGGATGGACAAAGAAACAATAAATCCACACTTCAAAAATACCCATACCTTGGCACCAAGGGACTAGACAGATTAGTAAAAATGAAAAAAAAAATTAAAAAAAAAAATAAAAGACATTCTGTTATTTTAGGTAACATGAGAAGGAAAGCTATGCCAAGAGCATGTCTCCAGACAACAGCTATTCTATGCTAGAAAGTAAAAATTAGCAATAGTGTCTCCACAGAGTAAAAATGAAAGAGGAAGAACAAAGGTAAGACAAACACAGTGAAGCAAGGAAAAGCCTGCTAATTGGAAGAAAATACAATGTATGAACATGCAAATAAAACAACAAGGAAAATAAAAAGGCATGCAATATGTCACTGCTAGCAGTGAATACTTGGGAACCTGAAAAGGCAGAGATGTACAGCTAAAATCCAGAGGCTTAGGAAGGCTTGGCTATATTTGTTATGATTTCTAGGAAACCCTTACAGGCTGTATAATTTGAAAACAGCGTATCTGCACGAAAGCGGATACAACAGCAAAACAGCATCTTGACGAACATTTGCCAGACGCTTTTCCTTTAACAAAGCACAGTTCCTACTGATCTGCGGTGAGGGATCATACAAACAGGACGGGCTTACGAGCTCAGCAGATGGAGGTGATGAAAGGCCCATTTCTGGAACCGGAGTTATGGTCAACCAGCATCTTGGGCCTGGAAGGCACTCAGCGACAGGGACCCGGCCGGCCCTCTGCTTGTGCCCATCTGCATGAGCCCAGCCCTTCGGGGGAGCAAGAACAGGCAGCCTGAGTTAACTTATTTCTCACGCAAACCACGTGACCGGAGGAATAACTGTAG
This sequence comes from Limnodromus scolopaceus, assembly GCA_028565335.1. Classification (NCBI taxonomy): domain Eukaryota; kingdom Metazoa; phylum Chordata; class Aves; order Charadriiformes; family Scolopacidae; genus Limnodromus; species Limnodromus scolopaceus. The sequence continues at coordinate 65,967,874 of JAOXNO010000013.1, read as the reverse complement.
GACTTCACTTCTACATACACCTCAACACAGTGAGCAAAACATCAGGCTCTGGATCAGGAGAAGGATTCTAGCACAGTAGCATGCCATAGGAACAAGGATGGGAAAAGGATGAGAGAAGTGCCAGAAAGCCCTTTTGAGGAGGTTATCCTCTGCTTAATTGTTTGTAATTCTGCCCCTCTGTGACACAAGCAAATGCTGAATGACACACTTCTAATTGCATAGTCCCGTTTTGATATTTTAATGCATGTCATTGAAGATTTGCCTTTCATGACTTTTGCCAGGAGCATGGGCATCCCTCCAGACAGATGGAAGAAATGTTTTTTTCCCCCCTATGTGACACGAGCTATGAAGATCTTATTTGCTGCAAGAACACACAGCTCAGTGATGCAGCACCAGTGACCCTCCCATGCAGCCAGCAGACATAGGTACGGATTCAGCCCTTTCTTCACTGGAGATGCTTTGAGCTTCCACTCAAAGAAAAGGAGGGAAAAAGTCCTTCTATCCCATGAAAAAGTAATTGAGCTAAATGTTAGATGTTTTACAAGAACTCAAGTCACATATAACAGATATTTGAATGAAACCATTTTAATTACTTTCACTCCACATTTTCAATAACTTTTTAGTGAAGATGCCCTCCCTAACTCTGAGATCATTCATCGGCAGCTCCAGGAGTCAAGCTGTCAACCTCTTTCACTGACAAGGATTTTTTTTTTTTTTTTCCTGGCATGGCACCTCCTTCTACTAAGCCCTTGAATTATGATCTCTGAGTTTAGAGCAATTAAATATCCACTGAGTTTAAAAAAAAAATAAGCCACAGTCACTTCTAACTTGACATCCTAGCCTCTTCAGCAATGTGCCAGAAAGCCGTCCCCTGCCCCAGGAGGAGCAGCCTGGCTGGTCTGCAGGCAGCGCAGCAGGGAGGCAGGCTGCCTCCTGCAATGCCAGGGATGCGCCGGCACTGCCCTGTGACATCCTGGGAGGAAAGGAGGGAAGAGAGCTGCCTAAGCAATCCTCAAACACTTTTTTCAAGCTGTTGGTTTCCCAGGCTTTTGTCTGTAACCCTAAATTTCACCCACGATGCTCAGCACCTCGCTGTTAGTAGGAAAAGGTGATTCTCTTCAGGGCAAAACCACCAGCAGCTGATTTTCCTGGGAGTGGACCCTTCCCCTTGACACCATCTACCCAGTATACCATTTCTTTTCTCTCCTTCACAGAAAGCAGCTATAAAGCACGATAAAACAAGACAAAAACTCAAACACCTGGAAAGCCCCCAAAACTCAGCCTTTGAACCTTTGGGATGCCTTTGTCCTTCCTTGTCACTGGTTTTACATCTAGCTTGCTAAACTAGAGTATAAAAAAAATTTTTTTAAATACTTGGCATCATTTTAACATATGAAACAGCAATGTGGCCATAAAAAGATTTTTCCATACAGTAAGCAAACATATTTCAAACATATTTTCAAAAACAGGTTGCTTAAACAAAGCAAAACAAACCAAAAAAACCCACCTTTCTTTCTGCGAAATCTGTACTTGTAGAACTATATTCACCCCTTCCTAAGGGGAAGGGATTTCCCTTTTTGCTTTTTTTTTTTTTTTTAGTGGGGGTGGGTAACTATCATTTCCTCACTTTCTTAAATTTAAGGTCGGAGAATTACACGTCACGCTCAGGATGAAGAGCTGCTCTGCTGTTTTGACTCAGCCCCCTGTAATCTGTTTCACAGAGTTATTGTCAGGGGAGAGGAGGCTCGTGACAGTGACAGTAAAACGTTTAGACCAACCGCCGCAAACTGAAATCACAAGTGCAATATGAAAGCCCGACGCAAATGAACAAATCGTTCTGCCACATGCGCGCACGGGAGCAATGACATTTCACCTCCATTTGAGCACTCTTTGCTTAAGGTAAGGATCCCAGCCCATCTCCTACGCGACGCCGACAGCGGCGGCAGGGGTTGGTGGAGGCTCTCTGATGTACGGCAGCCATCTACCTGCTGGGCATGTGCAATGAAAAAAAAAAAAACCAAAATACGACAGGAAATAAATCTGTAGCTGGAAGATGCTTAGGAGAAACCCTCCCAGACTGGCTCTGGTGCTGCAGTAGCTGGAGAGCAGGTGAGGGGACAAAGCAGGAGGAGCCTGTGCTCGGCCGTCAGCTGAGCTCTGCATATCTCGCCACAGGAACGATGCACAGGCCCAAAGCAAGAGTGACACAAGCTTAAAGGCATCAAATAATGTAAACTTCAGCCACCGGCCAGAGAGTACGCAGAGACTGTTCTCATTTCAACTGGGGGGACAACAGATCCTCGCCAACATTAATGCAGTTCTCCAAAGCATCATCAAAACATCAGTGCTGTAACAGCCTTTAAGCAAACGCTCCTCATATGCCAAGAAATTTCCATCTCTATTTCTAGCTCGCGGGACCAGCAGCTTAACCTTACTTTCACCTCCCTTTTGTGAGCTCTACAGGCGAACCACAGGGGGAAGAGATGAGAGCTGGGGTAGGGGGCCAGCCACTTGAAAACCTGATGCTGGAGAAAGGGCTTCTGAAATGTTAAGGAGACTTCCTGCCACACCACCCCCCTGGAGGAGTTAAAGAAATTCCACCGGCATGAAATATTCTGCTGCTATTAAACAGCTTTTTTTGCTCATGTTTCAGGGCATCAGAAGGGGAAGTGAAACAACATTAGCTGCTTCCTGACTTAATAGAAACCTTGGAACAACCGTCATCACACACTTACACAATCAAGACCATACAGTGATGTGTATTTAAGGATTTTATCTTTCTAAGCAAGCAAAACAGATAAAGCACTATCTTGTAATTATTAAAGAATACTGATTTTTCCTTCCCTAAAGTAAGAATTCATTGCACAGAATTTTCCTTCCAACCATTCGTGTAACCGAAGGCTGATACCCCTTAGCATGTTTCTTATTTTAAGTACAGCATCAGAGAAAAAGGGGCAAGGGGTGGGAGGTGCGTGCAATGGAACAGCATAGAAATGCAGGATGAAAACAGTAAGCAAGCTTTCAAAATATACCCAAGAGACTGTGTGTATGCTGAAGTTCACCACTGTATTACTACAATCAGAAAAAAGACCTGATTTGGGGCCAAAAGTACATTACTGATATTCAAAAAAACCCTGCCTAACTTTATTTCAAGATGATGTGACAACACTGAAGGGACAGACAAAAGGAAGAGACAAAAATGAAGACTGGAATCCCTCTGTACATTCCCAGTACCCTATAAAAAGTTAAGAGAAATATTAAACAGAAACAGTTCAGGCAACAAAAGTCTTCCTGGAGTCAGAGAATTCCCTACACTGTGTTTCAAGGTATCTCTACTAAGCCAAACTCAACCAACAAAGACTATTAGTCTTAATGTTTAGCATACACTTAGCACTTCATGTGTTCGAAGTGCTAGACAAAACAAACAAACAAAAAACCACAAAAACCAACCCACTCCCAAAAATCCCCCCAAAAAACCCAAAGAAGAAGTCTGCCTGTCCCCACACAGGACGAGGCTATAGCAACATTTATCCTGCAGTGGGAGAAGGTGTCCTGCTTTATAACCATAGCCCCACATGTTGGGATGAGGTAGAAAGGATAGGGTCAACCACAACTGGAGCCACTCTCCCAACAGGGGAGGATGGACCAATCTAGCTGGAAAGAAGCACTGCAGGTAAGCCACATCATGTTTTGGAAGAGGGGCAGTACACAGAGCGGGAATCATCGTTGACAGTGTCAAAGCTGGGATCTCGATAAGCCCATAACCTGCATCAGCTGCTTGATGCACTGACAGCCTTTGCTTCTTTGCACCCCTAGGACACCCAGGCAAAGCTCCAACGCCCATGTAAAACTGCTTATTAGTAACACCAAGCAGCCTCACAGTAAGAATGAGAACCAATGTGAATGAACCCATAATTTTAAACACCTCTTTCCCCCCTATTCCAAAAAATAAGCCTGCCCACCCACCCCCACC
>JAOXNO010000013.1:65920490-65963801 GCA_028565335.1 Limnodromus scolopaceus | reverse complement strand
CACCCCCACCCCCCATCCTGTTTAATGGTAAAAAGAAGTTGTATGAGTGGATCCCAAGAGGTGAGCTGAATATGAGGCAGGAGAGTCCATTTTTTTTTCTCTACTAGTATGTAAAATCAGGAAAGGCTTTGGCAGAAGCTACATAGATAAAAGTAGTCCACTTGTAAAGGAACGGGGTGGACTTTTTACATTTAATTTCTTTCTGAACTTAAAATCTGCCTCAGAGATATTATAGAAAACACTTTCAAGTTAAAAAAAAAAGTCATTGGGGACATGAAGGCCTCATTGTTTTCCCCAAACTTTATATGTCAACACACACACATGCATAAAATCCTTACCTCCCTTCTGAGACATTAAATCCACACAATGTTTCTTGGAGAGGGTAAAAAGAAAATGTAGGTCAAGATGCTGAGATAGGGATTGCTTCTGAAAGATGAAAGCATAAACGGGCTAAGCTTTCATTCCTTATGTTTCTTTGAGATTTCAAACAGAGCGTTATTTGATAATGGTTCCTTTCAGAAAATTGGAATTTAATATAGCTAATTATAAGTTAGAGAATTAACATACAGTCAGTACTCCAACTGAGCTGATATATCATGCTGATGCTTTTTACCAGTATGTCCCCAGTGCTTATTATAGATCTTTTCTCCAAATACTAAGGCCAATCTGCTCTCATATTAGACTGGATGGCCCAGGAGTTCGTGGGAGAAAGGCAGGGGAAAAAAAAGACAAAAACCCAGAAATCTATGATCTCCACAGCTGTAACACTGAGCCTGCAGCAAGCAGCCTGGAGTTGTCCTCGCAGCACGGCACAGCGCAGGAACAGACCCTCCCGCTTCAAAGGGAGCACAGAAAATAAGAGGACAAAGACGGAATGAAACACACAAGTAGCTGGAGAGGAGAAGTACTCAGAGAAACAGGAAAACACATTGTCCTCCTTCCGATTAAAAGGGAGGAAAAAGGACGATGACAGAAAACGAAGAGTGTAGGCAAACAGAAAGACAAGGAGTACTCCTAATTCTCCAGTATTAACATGGAAGTGTCTGAGAATTATTTGTCCGATGAGCAATCATAAGCTAAAAAACCTGACCTACATTTCACAGGGAGCAAGCAGTATAAATAGGAATATCCTTCATGACAGGCACCGGCAGCAGACACAGCTAGATTTGGACTGGGAGCAGTTTCTCTGCAATTTGGAAGGAAGCCACGCATCGGTGTTTCAGGGACATACACAGGTTTAAGATGCTCTGTTTCTAGAGATGGCACAAAATGTGTTCAGCAACATCTGCTGCACATCACTGGTTAGTATGTAAAGTAAAACTGTAGCTTGCATAGTCTTGAAACATAGATCACACTTGGGTGAATTTTGAGGGGAAAAACGTGCATCGTGGCAAGCTCTGCAAGCTCTGAAAGCAAGCAGCTTTCCCTTTGTTTTTCGATGTAGTTTCTAAGTACTAAGCCAGCATAATTCTTTAAGTTCTCCGATGGATGTGTGAGCTCCTGCAATGAAATCCTGTCATTGACCAAGGCACCAGCTCTGCATTAAGGTCTCAATCAGAAGGGCAATACCCAGTTTCTTCCCCAAAAGGACACTTAGGTTTAGACAAGCTATAAGCTTCTGCAGGAAAAAGGGACATGTTTTTTACATAATCAGTAGAAGTTTCTTACATGTTAGCAGATTAATTCCATTTGGCATGTCCACACCTGACTTAGAGCAGGACATTCCCTATGAAAGTAGATGTTGCTTTCCAAAATACTCTTCTGCTCCAAACAGGCCACATTGGGACAAAACGTGCCCCCAATAGAGGGCATCTCTCCATAGTGGAAGAATTCCCCAAATCCTTCTGTTGAACTTGCACTACCACCTGATCCCAACCCTTGGGGCTGAGGAGTACTTGCCTTTCCTTAACTTCATCCTTCAAGCTGCAGAATAGCATTCATTTTTAGAGAAAAAACCAAATCAAAAGCTTAGTGAGGTCCTCCCTACTATGCCTAGTGCTTTAGGGAACTGAAGTCTTCTCATGACGAGGACACCAAAACAGTACTTTTCCATTGCTTTCACCGCAAGTAAAGGAAAACAAAGCCGATATGGAAAACACCATCTCCTTCAGCCTACTCTGGTTCCTGTTACCTGAAGAAGACCCTAGTCAACCTAAATCTGGAGGGAAAGCAGTCAGTGAAAAAAAGCTGAAAGCTATTTTCCTAAAACCACGGTAAAGTTTCCGAGACCTTCATCTGTACTGCCAGAATTTGTCCTAGAAGTAGGAAAGCACAAACTGAAGAGTAGCGTGTCTTTCTCAGTGGAGTCAGTTCCTTTCTAAGTAGTCCTGAAAATTTAGTTTTCATGAGACTATCCTCACTAAGTCCAAGATGATTTGAGAAGCTTTAAATAGAAATTTACTTAGCAGTTATAATTTTGATCCAGCCAGATGGTAATCCAGCACCATACTGACATCCGACTACACCAGGGAAATTGAAGGACTGCAAAACCATCTTCCCCATAAACCTCAATATTCAAGACAGTATGTTAAACTCCTTTTCCCAATCAGTCAAATAGTCTAAAAAAAAAAAAAAAAGTCTTCTTTCCAGGCTGTTGGTGGCAGACATCTAGATTCATAACAGAAAGAAAAGTGGTTTTCTGCGCTAAGCAATCCTTTAACTGATGACATGCTTATTCTGCTTTATGAACAGAGTATTTGTATATAACCCCGTGTTATGCTCTGGATGTTAATCAACCTTCAAGACTTTGCATACCAGTTTTATTGGAGCACCTTCCATGCTGGCATAAAGGGGACTTTGTACCAAACAGTCTTCCTCCAATCTAGGAGAGATCAACATCAGCTTGTGGCTCAAAAACCTCTCTTTCACAAAGACCTTTTACTATTTAATTCTGGTCTCTTGTTAATGAGACTTTAAATATTCAAGGACACAGCCATACTGTGCTAAGGTAATCTATGAAAGAGAGCATTTAAATCTACAATTGCAAATGGGCTGTGTTTATCTACTTAGCTAAGAGAGCCTTGTCCATTTCAATTAGAAAAGGTCATTTTGGGGCAAATGGAAACTGGCATTTGAAGTTCATCCCTGCAGGACAATGAGATGAGGTAAAGCTTCTGGGACAGGTTTCCATCTAAATAAAACTTGACAAGTAGTCCCTAACCACAGACCTCGTTTCCTTGCAAAAGGCCATCTTAAATTGATTTTGGGGAGGAGGGAGAAGAGTAGCAACAACTACGTTTCAAGAAGATTTGGAATTCAAGCCACATTCTGGTAACTTCCATACCTTATTTGTGGCTTCCACCTGGAGGTAATCACTGCTGACCTCCTGAGATGTACAGAGGTAGAACAACTACTGTAGAAAGTACCAGATTTCATTATCTTGGCAAAACAATTAAGTTATTTGCTTACTGTCCTGTCAAGTAGATTGTCACATTAAAGAGAAGAGTTGGGACTCTTCTCCTAGGAAAAGCAAGCATGTTCCTGGACAGACACACCGCAGGAACCAACATGAGGGAAGGGAAATCAAGCCCTGCATGCAGACTGTGTAACAGGAATATGCCTCTCCTCAAGCCCAGCCCATTCCCATGACGCCTCAGTTCTGAGATTCTGCTCAACCATATCGCTCGCTTCCTTCTGGCTTACGGGGTTAGTGAGCAAGAGAGCACTTCAGGCTCTGAAACGAGATCCCAACATCACAGCAAGGGAGCAGGGGTCAGGTAAAAACAGAAGGGGATGAAATTCCTCTTCAACCCTCTCCATCCAATACACCTCCATCTGTACGCTTCAGTACAACCCAGACGGCCTTTTCTTAATGTCCTGTATGAGTGAATACACTTCTCCATTGCTCTAGCACCCTCTTGCTAACAATGTGACAGCATTTCCACCCTGAAGTGGAAAGAAAATTCCCACGTTGAGAAGAAAGGGAAAAACCATACTCCTTCAGTGCCATTTTCATCACTTTTAAGCTTCTTTCAATCTCTCCACATACCTGCTGTGACAAAAACACTGGGGTGTCTTGTAGCCACCATAAACAGAGCATCTTTAAAAGCAGTTGGCCATGAAATGCTTTCACCTTTCACAGCACCAGAGGAGACCACTGTCTGAAGGAGGTGTTTTAGGAACAACCTGCTTTTGAGGCAACCTGGCTGAAACAGAGTGTGTGAAGGTGCAATTTACTTCTAACTCGTATGTTTACACACACACACACACACAAAGAATAGGATGAGGGTGAACTGAAATATTTTTAAGGTTGACCGCTACTTAAGCTAAGTGAGGGATGAGTGAAGGAGGAGAAAAATGCAATTAAATGCTGGTCTTTGGGCATTACTCAGAATGGCTGGCTGATGCCAAATTTTTGCAGGAAAAGTGGCTTATCTCCTGGTTCCCAAATTGCACCAGAGGTCAGCTGAAGAGGTTTCAAGAGCTTGCCAGCTCTGTCCCTTTGCGGGATCCTTGGCAGATTGCTCCAGCTGGGCTCCTTCCAGCTCTTCCCTTTTTCCATTTTAGCGTATAGCTTGAATAAAGAAAACAAGATGAAGGCTTTCAAAGATAACGCAGTCTTTCACAAACAGATGCAGAACAAAGCACAGGAAATTCTGAGCAAAGTAAAAAATGAATGTTGTCTGTTCAAGGCTTATCTGGAATGAGTTAGCCTCTTAGTGGACAGATCTGAAACATCACATGGTCCCGACTGCAATTGCAACGCTCACTGACAGTCTTGTGAGGGGAGAAAACGGGATGGATAAAGGTGGAAAATGAGCAGCCTTTAGCTTGCGGAGCTGGAAACTCCTTCAGATGTACCAGAAACAACAATTGCAAGTCAATCTTGCCAGTGTCATCCTCTGTCACCCTAAGCACAAGGCTTCTACAACTACACCTTTGACTGGACACCCCCTAAACAGTATTAAATTAATTTAAATTGGTAAACAAAGGACATCAATGGCAGGTTATTGAAAACATGTATTCATCTAATTCTGGATACAACATCATGTTAACTACATGGAACAAATCTGTGCTAGTCAGACACACAAAAAAAGATTTTAAAATGTATGCGCATTTATAACGATGTAGAGCAATCTGCTATGACTTAACAGTATACGTGGTAAGCTATATTTATTTTCCGGAAAGCCTTCACCCACAAGTGCTGGGAAGTATCTGCTATGTGATGAACCTCTCATCATCATCAGTTATCGAAAGACAGCAGTTATTTCAGAACAGTTTCTTGGAGATTTTAAATCAAAAAGATCCCACCGAAACATGGAGGCATGAACTCAAGAGTGCAGACCAATCTCCCAGGCTGTTATGAGCCGTGAAATGAATGTGACTAATTCCTGAAGAGTTTTGTTACTTGAAAAGGCAACTGATTTTCTTGCTTTTCACAGCAGAAATTTTACATTCAAACGTGGGTTGATGACACCTAAAAATAACACGATACCAATCTACTGACATTTTCGGTTTACTCCACGTCACTAGAAGGATCCCCAAACCTATTTCAATTGGCAACACATACACTTAACAAGTCAAAGCCTGGGAACACAGGCAATGGAGGGTATTTCACGTGAAGAGTAAGGTGCATTGGCAGCTGTGTCAGGCAACCTGCAGAAGTGGCTACTGTGCCCATCAGCAGTTACAGCCCTCTGTCACTAATCCCTACTCTTTCTTTTAAAACCACTTTACTGCCAGGGTTGACACAATAAGGTTTACAGCACACATGATGTCTACTTGGATTAAATACAGCCTAACGGCCTTAAGAATGCTCTGCTGGACCAAACAGTTCTCAAACTCTTTCCACTCTTTCAAACAGCAAGCCATTTTTAAAATGCCCCCCACTTCATGGAAAAACTGCTGTGGAGGTTGTAAGACACAAGACAGGTCCTTGAAGACTGAAAATGTGTTCACTCTAATACTCTGAAAGTGCTCCACAAGATGTAGTCTTGCACTAATAGCTCAAAGCTATAATGTAAAAATAATTAGTGAAAGCCTTATTCAAAGCTAAGCACAGACACAGTTTCAGAAAAGACAGTTCCCTAGGACTGACTACAGTAAACTGGATTACACAGTCTGTGTGTATGACAAACTTCTCTCTGGTTTTGCTCGTGACACTGATTTTATTTCCTGTTAGATTCCTATTTTCTTAATAAAACAGAATATACCATTTCCATGACTGACTTTTTCTTTCCTTCCTGCTTTTCTGGTTATATCCCTCATTGTCTTGTCCTTCAAATTTTATTTAACGCAGTTTCTTTCTGCCAATCATGGGCGATGAGGGAGGCAACAGGAATACTGAAATTTAAACCCTCTTTACAACAGCAGCTACATATTCCAACCTGCAGAACTTTGGTCTCCACCAGGCCATTTCAATAAACACTAAAATAATAATAATGATAAGTACTGGGCATCAGACAGACAGAAAAAGGTATTTTCCTTCCCCCTCCCATGCCCTTGAGAACTATTGCTCTTAAACAGAGAAGCATTTTGCTCTGTTTTTCTGCACGTACTGCTCGATTGCTGCCTTCATCTCCACTTCGTGTCTGCACTTCACGCAACTTTTCCATTCCTTTCAATAGCACGATCCACCAGGCAAATCATGCCGTGTAACTCCATCATTTACACCACCTTTAACACCTGTTTAATTTCAGTTTGATTTCTATGTAAACTACAAGTTATCTCCTTGCTTCCTCTTAAGTCAACAGCTGGTGAAAGTGACCAGCACCAACCACCAGTTCTCATCTCAGCAGATCACCAGCATGAACTTCATCTACTCAAACCTGTCAGTTTGAAGGACAATGCTCTAGGCAGATCTCTCTGGTTTTTAACATCCCAATAAAAATCTAGTCATAAAAAAAAAACAAAGTTAAACTTCTTTATCTGCCAACCAAGGAAATAGTTCAGTTAGATGTGCAGCTTTGCATTCTCACTTAATATTACAGTCAAAAAAAGCAGTTTGCTAAGTTATGTCTTAGTCTCATTTCTAAAATAAGCAAACTAGAATACAAGAAAAGGTAGAATTTTTGATAGAGCTGGCAATCCTAGAAGGTAAAACCACCACCAAACTTTTGGCTGTACATGCCAGACCAAAAGATGTCAAGGTGCAAATTTAGGCTGGCTGGCGATTTTATGGCTGCCAGCTAGACTGAAGCAGTTTGCTTGTCTGCACTCAAGGGTGCTCTCCTGACTGCTGATACACACAATAAACCCAAGGCAGCAGCTATGCAGAATGGAAAAGTAAAGGAAAACAAAGTTGTTGTTCCCTGTTGGGATTAAGAAAAAATCTTGTTCCATGGACAGTCTATACAGTGAATTTCACCACTACATCAGTGGCATTTTGTATTTTTTGTATTTTTTTTTTTTTAAAGAAATACGTAAATCTCACACCTACACTTGTGAAGGACTTCCCAACGAATTTTTAAGCTGCATCTTTTTTTGCTCCTATTTCTGGCAACTGTTGTCCTTTCTAGCATCTGAGGCTGTGGTAGGACGAGACGACTGCATCAATCCTAAGGCTGTGGCTAGGCAAGATGACTGTACCAACTGAGCATCTTACAAAAGAGACAAGTCTGCTCTCCTCCTCTTCCAGCTTTCAGTCAAGGTACACTGGCCCCTCATTTCCACCAAATGAGCACTTAGTGCTTCTCTGACCTCTTTATGAATCAGTGTAGTTCATTCAACTAGAAGTAAATTATTTGGTTTTTAAAATAATTTTTCTGGGCTAGTTTTCTGCCACTTTAGTACAGTGAACCAGGTGCACTGCATGGGCAGACAAATGGCAGAGCCAGCACAAGACAGGAGATGAAAGGAGCGGAACCAGACCCATCAGCCACTGCCGAACTCTTCCTTACCTTTCCTCACCTTATTTATTTTAGACTTGCAATAATTCAGTCTCCTACAGATTATGCACGTGCCTCTGCAGATTCTCTGCCATTTTCATTTTCCATTACCTACAATTAGCAATATTCAGGGAGGCAAGATTATTTTTAGAATTACTTTGACTAGAAATGCACTCAGGGGTGTGCAACTCTTTTCAGATGGCCATGAAATGAAGTTTTACGAAAATTAATTACACAATTCCTCTGTTTCTCTGGTTAAAAAAATACCCACCTCTGTTATGTTTGAGAGAAAAAGGATGATGGGTGTCCTGCAAGAGAAAATTTTCTGGCAGTCTCGCCGCACACTGAAATTGTATTAAGACAGGAGCACAATTTGGACATAATCGAGTTGGGTAGAGATCACTGAGGGCACCATTTAGCCTGCAGAATATTTTTAAGTGGTGATGATGGAAAAGGCAAAATGAGCCTGTGTCAGCCAATGAATAAGCAAGTCGCTGGCAGGCTTGAAAATTAATCCTGTTCTAAAAAACAAAGAAAGGAAAAGAGATTTGGAAATTTTCAGTGGAGCCCAACCCCAACATCCTGTTATTTATTTGTTAATCTTTAAATTCACTTGACAGCAAGCACCAAAGTGAAAGTGATGTTGAGTGCCATGACAGATCTGCTCAAATGCTTATGTTCTGAACCTTTTAGTTGAAGACATCTATACTTAATAACAGTTTAAAACTAGCCAGAAATGTTGTTTACTCTGAATGTAAAGGGGAAATATTGCAGAGTTGAAAAAGGTATTTCTGTTTCTGTAAATGCATTTTAAAAATCCACTTACACAGACAAGGGTCCTTGGCACACTTACAATCTTCTGCTAAAACTTAGGAGACAGACAGACATTACCCACTGTCAACAAATGCAATTTCACATTACTGATGCAGTGAAAAAGCTCCCTAGACAAACGTTAGCATAAAGCCTTCTTCCAGTATTTAATTGCAGCCTTCAGAAATAAGAGAGATTATGTTACTAGTGTATTTGAACCACCACAGCGAATGAAGAGGGCTACTTTCTTGTTCAGAATTAAACGTGGTGGGGTCCAGCCTACATGCCTACACCAGGGAGGAAGGAGGCACAGACCGCTCTGGGTGGGCACACAGGGACGCAGCTGAGACAGCAGCACTTCCATGAGGGCTGCTGTGTTTTCTTCTGCGCAAGTGGGAAGAGAAGAGACATGGCCTCAGCCCAGAGAAGACATGGTCGCCCTGCTGCCAACTGCTGCCACCCCCACATAGTTGGCATTTGGCAGATAATGTATGGAACTGAGCTGAATCATCCGGCTTAGCTGTGTTTAGGTGTTTCTACCACATTTGTCACAATTTTTATGCCATGTCTGGGGTACCTACATGGTCAGGGAAAAGAGGTTTCACCAACAAGCTGGAGTCAGATGAACCCAGCCCCATGCCACCTTACCATTGAGCACCTTCATTTCAACATGGCCCTCTGGGGAACATCAACAGAACCCCCCATGCAGTGAGCAGGAAACGCTTGAAAATCTGTGCAGCAATGACAAAAAAAGCTATTCCAGATAACACTGCTGCCTGCCTCAGGCTGGCCTGTCCAGCCAACGCAGCAGCCAAGGGATGAGTAGACCCAGGTGTCAGAGCAGACTGCTGCCGCTGGGTCTAGCATTGTGTTCCCACCATGGGCTCTTGCCTCTCAGAACCAAGACACGTCATTTTGGAAAGAGAAAACCTCCAACAAAAGTCATGTTAGCTTTTGTACGGGAAGAGCTGAGAACAGGAGCAAGGGAGGAAGAGGCAGCACAGACATCCATGGACCAACCACCACCCCCATCCAAGTGCTGACATTGTTCCTTCTCTGTTTAAAAAACATATATAAATGAATAAATTACTTTTAACAATCCTAAATATAAGGTGAAATCTCTCAGAATAGCAAAATTACATATTTTTACTCACCTCTTGATTTGCTAAGTGAGCAAGACTTCCATCTTCTGCCTTCAACCAAAGCATTCCCTCACATACACTTGATTTCCCAACTAGTTCATGTGGTCCACAAGCCTAACCTAGCTGGCATGTTTGGAAATTTCCATGACACCTCTCTAGGACAAAGTATAGTTGCTGAAAATGCACTATCTGCTTGAATAATTCTGACGTCTGGTTTGTCATCTCTGTAAATTAACTAACCACCTTAAAAAAAACAAGAAAACTTTGGGACTTTTTCCATTTATAAAATACTAGCACTTTTGTATAAAAAAATTCTTCTTTATCACAAGTTTTGAAAAAAAAAAATTTAAAACCTTTATGTCACAAAAATTTACTTTATGATATGCTCTTTCGAGGGTACTGGATTTATTCTCATAAACAGAACGCAAGCAATAATTACATCTTTCATTGCCTTTTTTATAGCCTTATCTCACATTCTAAGCTACACAAGAAGAAAACGATTTCCCAAGGGAATTAGCTTTCCTTTTAGATGAGGATCTCTGGAAATTGGTATCACAATTCCAAACACCAATCCCTATTCTTAAAATCCTAACACAAATGACAGGCAGCAGTAATCAAAATCACTAAAGAGGTCCCTCTGGGTTTTCCAGCATGCGACCTCGTTTCCATAATCAGAGTTCCAGTATCCCATTTAGGGCTGCAGAAGATTTCTTGACAACCTGCAGAATCATCTCCTTCAGATTTTATATTCCCACATGCTGGAGAGGAACACATAGCAAACAAAGCCATGCTGTAGGGTGTCATTCTGTGCTCTGTGAATATCTAGAGTCAACATAAACGTGCATGCAATATATCCACTCATATAATAGCAACAATACACTCGCTTGCCCTTCTCTGAAATCCTAGCTTGGGGTAGGAAATAAGAATAAAGAAAGCAAAAAAAACAGTTAGGATGAAAAATAACTAGCAGCACGAACGTGTAAGCAGAAATCATCAGGTGAAAAGGAGATATAAAAAAAGGTAGGAGTAAGGAGACCTGCAAACCTACCACCACCGCCAAACAAAACCCCTCTACTTTAATCAGAACAACCTAAGTAACAGGGTTTCAGCCACAAACTGAAAATGGCAGGACTGTTTTCAGGATAACAAATATCTTTAATAGTGAGGCGGAGACAGCCAACGTATTATAATACATATAATCTCAAAAAGTAATTTGAATTTTTTATTTTATTTTACTTTTATTATTCAGAGAGGCATGGAAGTTAATCTTCTCTGTGCCACCATCAGCCCATCTTAGAGCTTACAGAAACTTTAGTACAGAAGAGACTCCTGTTAATGGGTTCATTTCTCACATTTAAAATGGACTTGCTTTTTGCACTATCAATCAAAGAGGCACCATTATTCCAGCTACCTAATTATTAACAGTGATACTACTGTACTCACCAGCTGAAATACCATTGACAATCATTTTTCATTTTCATACAAGTTTAGTTGTAGCCTGGCAAACACTGGCAACATGATTATGCAACTTCAGCCACTTCACATCCATAAAATCTTCTTAAAGACACCAGTTGCAAGGTGCGTACTTTACTTTCCTCTATTGCCAAAAGTAAGTACTTGCTACTGAAACAAATTACAAATTGCAAATCTATAAATAAATAAATTTAAGGGATGACAGTTACAAAACCACAACAAGGAAACATCCTCTGCATTACAGATGGTGGCACTAAGATTAAACCCTGCTAGCTAGTTGTTTGCCATTCCCTGAGCTCTCAGGAGTACGCAAGACCAATCTACACTTCCACACTGAGCAGGGAGCCCGGAGAACTTGAACCCCACTCAGACCCCTCCTTCCCACTCCTGGAAAGGGCTACATTTGCCAGATACTGGAAGGTGACCTATTCGATTTTTAACAGCTCAAGGAGCAATACCATTTAGAGTTCACTAGGGACAGTGACAGGACTGTGCAGCATAAACCTTACACTGGCTGCGACCCTTTCCTTTATGTTTGCAAGGCAAAGCACCCTAGCCAGAATTCAAGCGGGGCGGGGGGGAAGGCAGCTTTACAGAGGCACTGAGCACATTTAACTTCAAATTATTTCAGCTAGATACCCTCCTCCCCGAGAGCTATGGGTGCTGAATATTAATTAAGAGATTGCTCACATAAAACTCTGTTTAACCGCATGCTACTTTTTTTGGAGTATCTCACAAGAAACACTGGTTGTGGCCTGCATGTTGCAACAAAGGACACATGCAAGGAAATATTTTTCACTCCAACAGTATGAAATCATGGATCTAAGCCTCACTCTTAAAATATTACAATTTCCTAAATTCAAAACAGTTCGGTAATTTCTTGGGATGACCTGCTTTTTCCTCAGTCCACAGAGACCTGTGGAATTGGAAATACATGGCTATGTTTTTTTTAAAAGATGCAACAAGCAAATTGCATGTTTAAATTGATTTTCTTAGTGTCACTGCACAGTATCAGTCCCCCTCCCTTTTGCAAAGCTTGCTTTCCTCTCTATAATGAAAACAGTCTTCCAAATATCAGTACATAAAAAAAAGCTTTTGGACAGTGATGTTGAAAGAGAGCAGTGCTGAGACAGGACATTTAAAGAATCATTTAACAAACAGAAAGAGTAACACAAAATATCATTCTGGCACACACACACACAAAAAAAAAAAACCCAAACCAAAAAACCTCCCAAAGAACTGATCACCTAGTTCTGTGAAGGAGAAAAAGCACTGAACACTACAGTTCTGAATGTGAGAGGCAAGCTCTGAAGATACGAGCCGTGCTGCTGCCAGAGGAAGCTGGTGGCTTACTCTGTGTCTGATACCTGCATCGACACAGCATTCCCAGCCAACTCACTTTTCATCTAAGCTGCCTTTGGAGAAACTAGACACCATAAAAACCTCAGTCATCCTGTAACCTGGCACACTATCAAAGCCTCCTAACACACAATTACTGTGCTTCACGCCTTTAGACTTTTTTTCCTTTGACTAAACAAAACCCCCACAATGGAATAAGAAACTTTCCAAGAGAAATTGTGTTTGACAGAAGATCAATGATGCAGAGGTGTCGGAGGGAAAAAAGCCAGCGCTGTTTTGTGTACACCTCCAAGCTTATTAATGGCTTGCTGCTAAAGCTAGATGCCCCTTCCCATCAGATCAGTATTTGATATGATTACTGAACTCAGAAGTCTGAGGTCTTCTTTAATCACATTAAGGAGTTTGCAATTGCTTACGCAATACAGTAACTTTATCATGCTGCCTGTACTTATCCAGCCGTTCTCCTAGGTTTTTGCCTTGTCAGCAATAACACTCAGTGAAAACGCAGTGAAATTTGACTCACCATGTCAAAAATGAAAGCTACATATAAATATGAATAACCTACCAAGTAAGCACCCAGCTGCTGCTTTAATGCATTAGCACATATATAGTTATGCACATGCCTAAAAGGAGCTGCCATAAACCTCCATAAAGAAACAAATAAGCTCTTGTGAGCGAAGAGAAAACCATAAGCCTGCCCAGAAATCTGAATCCTGCTAGTCATCACTTTCAAGGCTCAAGCCAGCATGACAAAGCCTTTTCAAGAAAGGGCCCTGTGTCAGGGAATGAATCTGAGAGAGACACACTTTATATTCACCTCTCAGGACACCATGGCTTTTTTAAGCAAGCTGTAAGGGAAGTGGGGGGAGCAATAGACAGTAATTGGCCAAAGGATTAACTAAATAAAATTAAATTTCTTTCAAGCCGCTGTCATCTAGGTTTGTCTACATCTGCTTTTGAAGCCTTTAAGCAACTGCTCTGTGAACTGCTGAACTAGGAGAGTCTGACATCCCAGTGTTTGTCCCCTAAATCTTTTTATGTAGGTCCTATGCTATTTCACCTCTGGACAAAAGACAGTGTGGACCGAGATCACTCCGGAGTTACAGGTACTGGTTAGCCACTTTCTTGCATCTAAATAACATAGAATTGGCAAATTCTGTTCAGCTGTCCTTCCCCAAGGTAACTGAAGCCAATCACCTTTAAATCGATACCTTCTCTGTCGACATACTCAGCACATCATGTAGCTGGCCCACCAGAGGTGCCTGACACTTACCCTCCACCCTGATTCCCATCTCAATCACTTCACCAGAAACCAAAATACATGGATTGTTCAAACTGGCCATTTTAAGCACTTCAGAAACAAGTTCTTCTGTGCAAATCAAAAGGGCACGGTGCATGCCAGATGGTGCACTGGTCTCCTTCCTCACTACAGCAGAAGAACTGCATTGAAAAGGACTGAGTCCTTCCAGTGGTACCGTACTGCAGAGGCAGCTCACCGTTCACTGCCTTCAGGCTCCCACTAATGCCATCACCGTGCTGCCGCTTCTGTGCGTTCTTGAACTCCTTCAGAGATAAATAAAGGACCTTCCGCACCACCCTCTCCTCTGACCAGGGAATCCCATCGCTGTCATCCTACAGAAGAAGGAAATGGAAAGGAGACATTAATTGCATGCACCTGAAGCAAAACCAAAACAAACAAAACACAATAACCTAGGGCTACACAGATTATTTGTAATAAAAAAAAAGCTGAAGAAAAATACTATGTAACAAAAAGCAACCAAAACTCCATGAACTCTAAAAGAGAACAGAAACATAACTACGATCATCAAATCAGAACATTAGTCCCTCTAATCCTTTACCCTGTAAACAGCATTAGCTGTGTACCAGGTGTTAGACAGGAGGTAAAACTTATTTGTTAAAATCCTCAGAATTAATCCCTTATGGAGAAATTTATCACAGCCAGGAAGTGCTCTCCCAGATAATTAAGAGGAAGGGGGAAAAAAAAACCCACTACTAAATTGAATGTTGCAGAAATTTAAGAGGTTCATTTTGTGAACCAACTTCTCTTGTTGGTTCATTTTGGCCTTGGTTTGTACTGAGGATTTTTTTTTCCTCTGGTTTAGTGATTTGCATTTATTGCAGCATTACAATGAAGTTGTACATTGATAACAATGAAGTTATTCTGAATTTATCTCAGGGTAAAGCAAAGTGGAACTTGGCCCCTGGGGCATATATTTTCTACTTTATTTTTAAGAGACAAATGCTATATTGTCAAAAGGAATACTAGTGTATGTCATATTTAGTACTTGCTTTAGTTAAAAGATTAATTCCCTGGAAAAGCATTTCCCTAAAGCATTTAGCATTCAAATAAATTAAGTCAGCAAATTGATATAAAGACATAAGTGAGATCAGGTAAGTCATCATATTTTCATAAGCCCTATAATTGTCTCGGAGTCTTTAAAAATCACTATTTGAGCATTCTTGCCCTTGAATTCCTCAAGGGCTACATCGCCGCCAAGCAAAAAGATTAACATTTGTAGGCAGGCAGGCCTTATTTAGAGAAGTGCACCACATCACACTGCCACACTCCACTGGAAACTCCAAAACCCCCATCCGTGACCACGCCAGGAGGCAGGAGAGTTTATACCATCTCCTATGTCAAAGAAGTGATAACACCATCAACTTCAAAAAAAATAAGCATAGTTTAGAGCGACCGTTTTCTTTACTCCTCTACTGAGATATTGGCATTCAGCTGCTGAATCATGATCAAAACCATTCCCCCCCCCCCAAAAAAAAAATAATTGTATGACAAATTACTTGGGGGGAAAGAAATAAAAAAAAAAAAAAAAAAGGAGAGGCAACACAACAAGTGTGATGAAAGCAGGCAGTATTTTGGCAGCAGGATGTGCATTTCACATGAGGGACAAGCTACTATACTTTGAACAAGGCCGAGCTATGCCCAGGGAGCTTTATAGTGCAGGCAGCTGGGCCAAGAAAGCAAACTTTGTAACCCAACACTCACAGCAAGCAAAAAAAAAAAAAAAAAAAAAAAATCTCTAGACAAGCATTTTAAAAGGACTAAGTACATCCAGTTGTTTTGTCAACAGAGGTTTACACAAACTCTGGCTTACCATCTTGCAGTCAACACAACTTCAGCCCTAACCAGAAGCGACACTAAACACAGAAGGGGCTGCAGCCCACTCTATTTTAAGCAAGTTTACCCAAAGACAGCCTATTTACGTTCCAACTGACTGGTAGGTATGGAGAGGAAACCCACACAGGAATCCCACAGACAAGGGCTTGGCAGGACGTCACACATTTCTGTTGTCACAGGAACTACTTAATAAACCCTCAAGGGAATTGTGTTCTGTCAGGAAACAGTTGTGAACACCTCCAGCACCCCTCCGTATTAAGGACACAGGCCTGCAGATGCAGTTTGCTCTCTTCACTGGCATTTGTACAAATTCCTAATATAATGGGCAGCAAATGTGAGGAAGAGGAACAAGAGCCCTCTGGCCAGGCACACTGCTCCTGACTCAGAAGCCTAGGTGAGTTACACAGCAACCCACAAAGAGGCAGCAAAACTATCACCTGGTATTTTTATACTCTTTTTAAGCCACACATACACAAGACACTCAGCGATAGAGCCCAGTTAACATAAGCCATACTCAGAGACACGTTGCCTTCCTGAGCCCCTGTCAGCCCGAGGCCTCTCTCCTGTGAAACACCCGGCCTGTCCCGAAGCCATCAACAAACCCCTTCCTCTGCCAGACCCTGCAAGCCCCGGAGAGCTGGAAGCTGCACAAAAACACCCATCGGTTCTTAATCCCACTGGCTCCTTTATGCCTGCTAAAAATGCACCCCCCAAAAGAAAAAATTCAAAAGAAACAAATTCTACTTAAACCCACTTTGTTGTAACAGCTCACTGCAAGAAGAACACAGCAGCGTTCGCTGTGTCAGTCGCAACAGGGTGAAACACGCTGACAGGATTCATCTTTAAATCGGCACGTGCCAACCAAGGAGCTGACTGGCACAGGTAAATGACCTCTGGCAGGTACCACCCATGCCCTGGGACACACTAGTTATGTCCCTGCTGCAGGAGGGGAGATGGCCACCCTACACCCCAGGCCTCTGGTCTAGGCCACCCTCTCAAAGTATTTCTATGAAGAGCAGAAGTCATCTCTATCTCCCCACATCACATAGAATTGTCTAGGTTGGAAGGGACCTTTCATACCATCTAGTTCAACCATCAACCTAATTCTGATAATAAAAAAAAAACATCACTAAGCCACGTCACTAAGCACCATGTCAACCTGTCTTTTGAACGCCTCCAGGGATGGTGCCTCAACACCTTCCCTGGGCAGCCCATTCCAATGCTTAATAATCCTTTCTGTGTAAAAAATTTTCCTAATACCCAATCTGAACCTCTCCCAGCACAACTTCAGGCCATTTCCCCTTGTCCTATCACCTGTGACTTGGGACAAGAGATCGACCCCCCCTGGCTACACCCTCCTTTCAGGGAGTTGTAGAGAGCGAGAAGGTCTCCCCTCAGTCTCCTCTTCCCCAGACTGAACACCCACAGCTCCCTCAGCCTCTCCTCATAAGACTTACTCTCCAGACTCCTCACCAGCTTCATTGCCCTTCTCTGGACCCACTCCAGCACCTCAATGTCTTTTTTGTGGTAAGAGGCCCAAAACTGGACACAGTATTCGAGGTGAGGTCTCACCAGTGCCGAGTACAGGGGGACGATCGCTTCTCGGGTCCTACTCACCACACTGTTCCTGATACAGGCCAGGATGCTGTTGGCCTTTTTGGCCACCTGGGCACACTGCTGACTCATGTTCAGCCGACAGTCAACCAACACCCCCAGGTCCTTTTCCACCAGGCAGCTCTCCAGCCACTCTTCCCCAAGCCTGTAGCACTGCATGTGGTTGGTGTGACCCAAGTCCAGGACCCGACACTTGGCCTTGTTGAACCTCATCCCTTTGGCCTCAGCGCATCGATCCAGCCTGTCCAGATCCCTCTGCAAAGCCTTTCTACCCTCAAGCAGGTTGACACTCCCACCCAACTTGATGTCATCTGCATGCTGGACATGCAGAAGGACAGGGTGCAACCCAGCAACCTATTTTCTGAGGGACAAGGCCACCAAGATGTCCTCCTGGCGCCAGCTGGAGGCTGCAGCCCTGCTACAGGAGATGCTCCCACCTTCCCACAGACCCAGGGTCTGCATGGGCCACAATGCCACCAGCGAGGAGACAGGTCCCAGGAGGCGGGAACAAAGACCTCCCTCAACAACCCCCCTAAAACAACGTGGTAACATTTCACACCACGCTCAATTCACAGAGCTGTAGAACTCGAGATGAACCACACTGGCTTCATCCCCAACTCTACAACAGCAGCGCCGTCAACAGAAACGCCCATGGGGGAATCTCTCCACACCAGAGCTCCCACCAGCCCAGCTGTGCCGAGACTGCAGCCACTGGCCTGCCTATACCGCTTTGTCGTGGGCTTTCCCCGCACCCATCACACAGCTTGAAAAAAGGTCCTCTATTTCCCCAACACCGTGTTATCCAAGGTCAGCAGAATAAGGGGCTACGCCACTGCCAACACCCGCATTCACGCGGCTCCGTATGCAGGCGCAATAAAAAGGTTTCTCAATCGTCGACAGCATCTTCCCCCGAGCCTGCGGCACAAAAGCAGCCGCAAGCCGGAGAGCGGCTGACTCGGAGCCCAGCTGAGCTGCTCCTCCGCCAGCGACGTAGCTCCAGCTCCCGACACGTTTAACCATAATTACATGGGTCAGATCGTGTCTGCCTCGTCACGCCAGTGGAGGGAGAGCTGCGGTGCGCCCCGCTCTGCACTCACACCGCCAACAACTGGAAGAGTTACCTCACTCTAGCAAAACAACACACACACATCCCCCCCCAAACCATTTAGAAATATCCTCAAGTGAAAGCCTTGAGGAATTTAATCTATGTAACTTCTCAAATACAAACAAAAAAAACCCAAACAAAACCTCAAAGGGACTGACTTGATCACTGCCTTTAAATATTTCCACAGGGAATAGAAATTCGATAATAGAAGGCTCTCGAGGCTGGCAGAGAGGGGTATAATATCATCCAACAGCTGGAACTCGAATTCAGAAAAATGTAAGAGAGAATTAAAGAACAATTTCTGCAACTGTGCAAGTAATTAGCCATTGAAACGACTTATGGTGAACTAATGGATTGTCCATTACTGACTTGGACCCAAAAAAAGGACTGAATAGTATCTTAAATGGTAAATTCATCACTGCAAGCCCATCGCCTTCACTGTGCAGGAGAGACGAGATGACTTCTACCTCCCAATCTGACAATAAGATTAGTTTATAAACTCAGTAAAAAAGTAACAGACGCAAACAACCAGGGAAGCCTTGGGGCAGAATTAAGAAACAGACATGCATAATTTCCTTTAAACTGAAAAAAAAAAAAAAATTATTCATGCCACTTTCTTTGCTATGCCATTTCAGGGAGCCACACGTCATACATTTATATCTGAACTTCAGCTGCCAGAGCAGCCAAGCAACAGTTCAGCAAGTTTGGTCCGAGGGGATGGAGAAGAGGAGCACAACCTCCATTTCCCTACGCAGTATGCTCCTGTGCAGGATGCTGCCTCACAGGTAGCACCGCAGCTCGCTCTCTCTTTTCTCTTTCTCTGCCTGGCTGGCAGCTTGCTTTCAGCTCCACAGTTGTAGAGGTGATGCTTGTAGAAGAGTGCAACAGACTGCTGCCACATACTGCTAATTTGGGAAGAAATATATACACATCTGTGTGTGGTTTTTCTATGTGCATATTAAATGTATATAATACCTTAAATATACAATACATGTATGTGTGCATAGAAACTAAAATATATTCAAATTAATATATAATGCATACATTAATATCACTATATATAGATGACCATAAGTGATGCACATCACTATATAATGTGCATATATTTGCAATTAAATCACCTGTACCTTTCACCATTCACCTCCAGCCTAGATGCTTGTTCACTGCGGTTCGGCTGCCCAGCTTGCACGTATGGCCTGCACGCAGCCTTCCCATTTCTGAGGCTATACTCACATCACACACACCCCCCCCAAAAAAAATAAAGCAGAGCAGGCAGAAGCGAGAGGCGGGCTTCACACCACCTCCTGGGTAGGGGAAACATCAGCGGGCGCTGCTGCGTGCTGCTTTGCCCCACGAGAAGCAGCAGAAGCATACGCACGACTCGAGCTTCTCCCTTCATTCATCACCAGATGCGGCATTCTTCAGCCTGGCCCGGCCTTGCCTTAAGCAAACAGGAGTCACAGTTCGTGGGGTAAAACAGAGCTGGAACACGGGAGAATGCATGCGGCACTCCACGCTATTTGTTTTACTTTTATGTAAGTACTTCTAACAGCAGTGATGGTTTTATTTGAAAAGTCAGTACTTTGTAAGGTACAAAGATACTTATAAGCATGTGTGTTATGACTCAGTGGGGCTGGCGTGTTTCCAGCTCTCTCTTTGGGTCTTTCCCAAGCACGCATCTCCTAACCCCATTCTCCATGCCAGGTTGCAGAAAGCAAAACAGCAAAACACAAACCCCGTCTTTTTTCTTTTTCCAGCGCTGCAGCCAACGCTCGGTTAAAATCACTGTGGCACCCAATGCCCTAAATGAATATGCTTTCATGGTTCAACAGCCCCCAGAGAGTCTTTCCCGCAGATGTAAGAAGGTCATTTTGAAGCAATGGGAAAAATAAACCACAAGCTTCTACCCTTTCCTCAAGGATATTTTTGAAGGAAAACTATTTCAAAGGGTGTTTTTTTCTGTGTTTAGTTAGCAACAAAACAAAAATCTGTCTTTTGCATGAAAAACAGACAACACATTTTCAGAGATCATATAAATTACTTCTCAGTTGAAGGACCAAAATGGAAATGTTTGTTTACTAGATTCAAGACCTGCAACAGATTTTGCCTTTTGGCTGCATATTATCAATGGAAAACAGTTATACCTGTTTTTCTCTAAAAGCCAGACCTAAGAGAAATCGGTGGAAAACCTTGATAAGCCTTCCGAAGCTGAAAGAGAGCTTCTGTGCAGTCTTGGGCAAGTTACCACTTCTAAGTGCAATTTAGCACGCTTACTCATTAACAAAGCCCACTTCCTCAGTATACATCTGGCACGGCGTGAACCTCATGAGAAAGTGCAAAGTCTTACTACCATATCAACACACGTACTTCCCCCGTTGGGTTAGCAGAGGTCTCCATTGTATCACGAAGTCCCATCACCCTTCTCATCACCCTGAACGCACATCGTGCTCCCAGAGGAAAACCCCCAGTGTTGGCCCATGGGTGCAAACTCTCTCTTTCCACATAAGTCACGGGAGCAAGTGGGCTGGTTCCACAACCAGACAGCAGAATCTCTTCTCAGCGGAAACTCCTAGCAAAAGTTTGAACTCCCAGGGTTACAACTTGAAATCAGACTCTAATACAGTCAACTGAAGCTACATAAATAAAGACTTTTTGGCTCCTTCTGGCAGCTATCATGCTGCTTGGACTTCTTACAGCCGAGCACAGCATCACGCAAACTGAATATACCCAAATATACCCACAGCAATATCCTTCCAGTCTTTTGCTTACTATCAAGGTCCCTCCACTCCCTTCTCCTCTCAGAATAAAGTTCACACTTATTTAATATTTAACCTTTTAATCAAGTTTAACTATCCAGAGAGGATGTAGCAGTTTCTCATTTAAAACAAACTGCTTATATTCAGTGAGAAAAAATAAAACCTCATGAATGGCTTAAGTTGATGAAGATTGATACAGCTTGGAGACTTTATACTACAGTGACTCATGCCTTCTGGAAAATGTAATCTGTTCTGTCTAGTTTGGGAAAATAGGTCATGTTTTAAAAATGTGCTAACTAACACGAAGAAAGGGGAAATTTTCTTTATTAATGGTTCTGTTTTAGCATTTAAGCGCATCTGGTGATTATAGCGACTTTTTCCCTTGTACTTCCAGAAAACTTCCCCAAAGAACTCACGATACATTACAGCTCCTGACTAGCACAACCAATGTTAACGTTGCAAAAAAAAAGGATGGAGGAAAACAAAAATCTCTCCTCTTCCTGCATTAGCACTTCTCCTACAGCTTTCATGCCCTGCAAACTCCTGTTGGTTCGCACCCGTTCGCTGCCTCCTGCTGCACCGAGGATTGTGTTTCCTCCTTTCAGACTGAATTCTTCGAAGAGCAGTATGGGAGAGAAATGCTCTGGTTTTTGGGTCACTAAAGGCCTCAGGCACTTTTGAGCCCAGTGAGCTTCAACCTGCTCTTGCAAGAATACATTAGGGTAGAAGAGTTACAGTCTAAATTTCCAAACGTAGTCACTAGCATTTTCATATAGGCTCCTAGAATTGAGGCATAAAAAATAGTTCCTAACTTTATCTTAGGCTTAATAATAAAATATTTAAAAAACAGTGGGTTCATGTGTTAATTGTTTCGGCCTCGGCCTCTAGATGTTTCTGCACCTCTAGAAAACTGCTACTCAATATGAAACTAGTGAAAGCTTACAAGACATCAACTGTTTCCCACGTCAGTCTGCCAAGATAAACACTTTAAAAACAAAAAGCTAAACACAAACAAATTCAGAGTAAAGCCAGGTCAAAAGTTTCCTAATTTGTCAACTTACAGCAGGACTCAAACCATCTCTTGCCAATAGCAGTGACTCCACATCTAGGACTTTCTTAGGCCAGACCAGGAATCTAATCAACCATTTTGCAACCAGAGCGCCCGTTTTGGGCTCTGACGAGAGCCAGCAGCATGCAGAAGCAAGCCACAAAAAGCCAAGGGTGGCAGAGAGCTGGAAGAAAAAGGTGTGAAGGTAGGAGATATAATTATGAAGACTGGGGTTTTGCTTAAGCTGGTTTTCATAACCAGCTTAAGCAAATCCACCTGCCACCACATGGGATACACCTACCCCAGCCCTGATGTCCGTACTAGCCCTTATGCGGCCATTTGACCAACTCAATTGGGGAGAAGAGTCAAAATCCCATCTCAACACATGAAAAATGATCACTTTCAGACAGATCAGCTCCCTTATTACTACGGGAATTACTACTGGGGGAGAGAGAAAGGTAGGACTGCTCTTTTTAGCAGCAACCCACGCTAACAGAGATGTAAGCCCATCACGACACCAAACTATGACAACCGCTGTAAGGAAAGGAGGGCAGACACTATTCAAGAAATTAAAATCACTTTGCTGTAATGTAACCAATGCAAGCCTCAAATATCCTGTTGCATTCAGATGAACTATATCCCCTTTTCCCCCAGCAAAAAATTTACATTGGGGAGTAAAAGGGAATTTCACTGAATTTTTAGAGTTGGAAGGGACCACAGAGATCATCTAGTCCAACTCCCCTGCTGAAGCAGGATTGCCTGGAGCATGTTAGAGCATGTTACTCAGGAAATATATGCGGAGTATATATGTCTTTTACAGTGACAGGGCCTGAAATGTTTCGGGTAGATCACAGCCTAACAAGGTACAATCTTCTGTTTGACCATCACTTGCAGCCAATTTATGCCTAAGGAAAAGCTGTGATTTGGTAAATAGGTTCCTTATTTGGTGGTCTCTTCAAAAAAAAGAAGGGAGCGTCTCCTAAAAAGCACATTGAATTATCTTTGAAAGAGTATGCTGTATACAGACACATGCCTTCCGGGCAGAAACCAAAATAATTTAAGCATCATTTCCCATGCAGGTGAACAGGTCTAAACCCTTCTTAAAAGAAAAACAAACAAACCGACCTGACGGAGGACATACACTGCACGTCTTCACTTCTCTGAAACACCATGAAATAATGTATACTTATCTTTGATTACAGACTACTAAAAAACTACAGCTGAAATTGGATTAGAAACTTCTGCTGAAAAACAATTTATTGCATAACACAACTCTGACAGCCTGGGTTTCTGGCCACCAACTGAGCTTTTATAAAAATCTGCTGGGCAGCTGCCAAATCAGCTCTTTGAGTCTTGGCATGTCTGACATCTGAGACAGTAGTCAAGGCAGCCACATGTCCTGTGCCATCCACAGACCTGCACTTTTATGGTTAAATGGTACCCTCAAAGAACAGAGTAGTATGAGCCATTAAACACACAAAGGTAAAAATCTCCTGCAGCTGCGGATCTGACAACTCTGATCATGCTGCAGAAGACCAAGAGCCACAGCAGGATTTTTTCTTTTTCAGGATCTGGTATTAATTTGAACATAAAAGTAGCTTATTAAGAAGAGGGGAAAAAGAGAAGCAAGAAATGGTAGCGAGCTCCAAAAAACCTCTGCACTCCTAGCTGAAAATCACTGCCATTTATAAATTTCACATTCCAAATATTCTTACTTTGTCTCCAGTTCTAATTAAAACTCTCCACCAAGTACACTTCAGACAGACACATAAAACCCAGTATGCACAAAGAGTATTCAGCAGCTCAAGATAATTAAATTCAAATATATTCTAATTAATTTCATTTTGATTCAGTTCATATTTTTATAAGGTGTTCAAGCTCCAGTATGTAACCATACGAATACGGTCCAATAAAAAGTGATTTCTGCAGTTTAAATGTCTGCTAATAAGACCTACAGATGTGAAGTTTAATACGGCTAATCCGATCCTGCTGCATATTACTAATTATCTTAAGACCTTTTTTCACCTTCAAACAGAAAGCCTGATCCTTTACTTGAAAAATACTAACCGCTTTTGCATGCCAAAATAGAGTCAAGGTAGTAGGGAAGAGAGAAAGACACAACTGTTGAGTTATAAATTTGCCTTCACTATTTCTGCAGGAATTTAAAAGGATACAATTTTCTGGCATCTCACACCGTCTGAAAGGTCAGCGATATCAGTATTTTAGAGAAGCTGGAGCACTGCTGACGTGTTAAGCATCCATCCTCACACATACCATAGGAGGTCAGTGCTTACGTCATTTCTTTGCTAGGACTTTGGTACCTGCATGATGAAGCCCTGCGTATAATAGGAAAAGATCTGTTCATCTGTCTGCTCTCTAGGAATATAAAAAACATGAATCCGCCAATACATCTCATTGCTCCCTCTTTTAAATAAATAAACTACCCCAAAGCCTATATAGCTTAGCTACATTATTAAATATAGCTGTGCCCATCAGGAACAGGATGTTTTCAGAGGCTTGAGATAGAAGTCCCTGTGAAGGCTTGGGAATGTCACCACACACCTGCTAGATGACCCTGCACCAAGCAGAGCCACTCACTCAGTCCCATTTAAACCTTTCCAGTACAAAGAGGTGAAACAGGAGGCCTTGGCACATCTAACTCACTTGGGCAACACTGCAGTAGAGCGCGTTTGCGTTAAGTAGCTCCACTACCAAACCTCTGGAAGAGGACCACGGCCAGCAGCAGGGGGAGCGGCATTGCCAAAGCTGGGGCACAGCAAACTCTACCCACGGGGTAACCTGCATAGCGACGGACCTTTAAATTTGCGTAAAACTGACCCAAAGCAGGTACAGCTGACGCAAGAAGTCCCTTGCCTTAGCTAGGAAATGTTTAACTTGGTTTCCTCCTCTTTCACGTCAGCCTACAGTATGCCCCTCATTCAGGCAATCACCAGGTTTAAAAGAAGATTAATTAAAAAAAACCCAACCAACCAACCAAAAAAAACACCTCACTAACCAAGCCATCTTGTCAAACTTTAAACCCAGGAGGGGTAATGACAGAGCCAAACGTGCTAAACCTATTGCTGGGAAATACTGGGGTCTGAATCAATTTTACTGAAGCAGATGGGGAACCAAATCAGTTATATCGACACAGGTTCCTGGGATAGATACGCTGATACTGCACTAAGAGCATGAAATGTTGATTTTGTTTGATGAACGACCCAAAAAAGTGAGATTTTATCAGATACTTTTTGTCCTCGTTTACACTCCCCACTGGCAGAATATCCTTTAAAGCTGGAGGGGGCTGGGAGGGAAGGGGAGGAAACCTATTCAAGCTGGGAAAAGTAAACTAAATCTGTACTCTTCACTTGTAAGCCAATTAAAGAAGACATATGAGAATACTCTAAAGCTACTCTAAATGTATTTTCAGGTCAGTTTAGTTACATAAGCAAATTTTCTGCACGAAGATAAGCTATATAATCGGTGAAAACCTATGCTCTAAAGCTTTACCAAGCTCACCCTTTAGTATTAAATATATTTGAATTCCAAAACACTCCCCAGCAAACACATGATGGTATTTTAGTAGTGCAGGGAAGCAAATAATAAAACTGGCATTTGCTCTATGAGGCAATTGCTCAGTAACAAATCAGATGAATGCACCCCAGTAACTTCCCAGAAGGCCTGCAAAGCATTTTTCCAAATAACCAGTGCCCGAGGAGGGTAAAGGCCATTACCTGGAATTGAAGTTGCAGCAGATTGCTCAGGGTACAGAAGTCAAGAATTTCAGACGGAGCTACACTGGAGTGCTGCTCTGCCACATGCAACCTTCAGTTCTTGCTACGATTTAAAACGTGAGGGAAGAGAAAGAGCTAATGGCCAGTGGTAACTCTCAGAAGCCACACAACGCCTCCCCTGAATGGTTAAATTAAGAAGATAACAGGCAGCTGGGAGACTTTGTGGGGAACAGGGAGGGGAGGAAAAAAAGAAAAAGTTATTTCTTACGGAGATAGCAGATTTTGCACAGAATGATTTTTAACACAGAGGTGTTTCACAACAGCTGGATCTGTGTTCAACTGATAAGAAAAAAAATCAAGTTTCAGTCTTTCCATAATTCTTTTATTTTAAAAAAAAAAAACCAAAACCAAAAAAAACCCCAACAAGTCTGCAAGAGACCTTTCAAAAATGAAGGCACAATTATTTTTCCTTCTCTTTTGCGGGTTTCTCGGCAGGCAGCATAAGGTGGCACAGCACCAGAGCAGGGGTGATGGGCAGGCAGGGTGCCAGATGCCTACGCCGGCACAGCTCCTGCAACCGGGGGTCTGCAGAGAACGAGCCCCCTCGGCGCGGTGTTTGGGTTACCGTTCAATTCCATCATCCCTCCTCTGCTCCCTGATCAATGGCAACATTCAAACTTTACTGAAGATATTAGAAGCACATCAAAGACAACCATTAAGCTTTTAAGTGCACTAATTGACATTTTAGCACTTACAAATCCATCTATGTGTTCTATCACTCAATTCAAGAGACTTGCTTCCCCGGCTGGTAAGAGTTCCCCATGTTTTTAGCAGGCAGAGGGGGATTTTCAAAGCTATTTTTTTTTCTCAGACAGGATTTTAGAGAATTCAAATTACAAATATAATGCACTTCAAAAAGTAACACGTTTCACAAATTTAAGAGCTCTTCCATAAAAGCTGTAAATGGCATCACAGCTATAACTCACAAGCTTCTAAGCTCCAATGAATTCTGCAGCTGTTACGGCACGTCGAAGCCAAATCATTGTTACCTTCACACCACCACAACTGAAAACCCCAGCTACGATATTACAAACTGCATGGTGCTACATGAAAAAGGAAAAAAAAAAAAAAAAAAAAGAAGGAGAAAAAAAGAAAAAAGAACCCATGGGTGATTTTGCATCTCCTCCTTTCTTCCTTCACAAAGTTGTCATAAAACAGATGCTAAAACCACGAGAGACTGCTTTAGAGTGTCTATCCCACAACAGGATCCAGGTGAGCATTTCAGAACAACCTCCCCATGGGTGCTGTAAAATCAGAGGATGGAGCCCTCCCCATCCCAGGTACACAGCACCATACAGCAGACAAGCCCCGACCCAGCGGCCAAGCCCAGCCACTGATTGCAGAAGAGCATCTCAATGACAGCAGGTCTGGACCCTTCTTCTATTACTGTCACATACCAACATGTTCACCTTCTGTTCTGTTAGAGAAATCCTCATTCAGTCCCAATATTTAAAGCAACGAGATCAAATTAAATTCTCAGGGTTTTAAGCCGTTCAGTTCATTGCGAGATCTATTTTAGGGTCTGAGGCTGCCAGCCACCCCCACAGAATCTGCGCGCTAAACAAGGCTTTTGACAGGCTTGTTTATGCCTTCTGCAGCAATCAAAGGCAAAACATTACAAATCGAAGAACCAGGAGACAAATACAGCACTGTGCATAACCGAAACCTCAAGAAGCTAGCCGGCAGCAAACCTGCTGCTCGCCGAACCCCGCAGAGCAATACGAGATAACGCAGGGAAACAGAAACGGATGGTTCAAGTGAGAACAGGCTCGCGCTGGATGTCTGTATGCAAACATCTGCGGGCAGGATCTGTGAAGCACACATCCCTCAAAAGAAGTGGACGCAGGATCGCAACACGGGGAGCAGACAAAAATCAGTCATTTTCTCCAAAAGTACCAGGGGAAAAAGGTCATAATTTAAGAAAGATTGCAGGGGACTTTAGATTTTTACTGGTGTCAGAAAGACACCCAAGAAAACGAGTGGGCATGGATGATGTACAATATTTCTGTGGCTGGGATTTAAATGGAAACACAAAAACTGCATTTTGGGACCTAGGCAGTATACAAGGCAGTTACCTCCAGTCTATGTGTTCCTTAAAAAAGCCAAAATTATATTTTCCATTTAATTCTTTCCTGTGTTGAACACAGGATAAAGACAGAGTCAGTTTTACATGGTGACACACACTGTGAACTGGATCGCCCATACGTCAGCAAACCCACCACGTTAGGGAAGCACCTAAGATGTACGTTAAAATTACACCCAGAAGAAATTCAGTGGTATGCCTTTGCTACTGTGTTCCTTTAAACCTTTCACCTCTTAAACTGCGAGTTCAACGTCAGATTATAAACATCATAAAAGCTCATAAAAGCCAATCATAAAACTGCCAGTTCATTTCAAGATTATTTGCTCTTAGCCTTGCAAAAACATCGTGAGCAGTATAAGAATTACATCATCTCCCTGCAAACCCCAGCCCCTCTTGGTCTGCATCAAGCTAAGGTCACCACCTTCACCCTGTTCCCGTCACTGGGATGGGCAGGCGCTGTAGCCTCACCTTGACGGTGGATCTTCGCAGGTGAACCTGACAGCACATCACCCACCTGCTAAACCACCCTGAGCAACATCCCTCACATCAGCTTCTGATGAAATCACCTGCTGTTTCACCGTCTTCTGGCAAAACCTAGCTTTGCGTGTTACCAGCACAACTGACAGATATGAAAAGCTTCCTGCAGCCTGAGCAGCAGCAAATGCCAACTCAGGATTTTGGGGCATCTTTGTAGGCTCCTCCATGCTGTGCAGCAGTGTCTACCTCCAGCCTTGCCAGAGACTGACCAGAGGCAGCATGGAGGTGCCCAGAGAATGGGAAGAAGCACAAGTGGATAGAAACCTCCCCACACATCATTAGCATCAGGTGCTGGTTGTTTGCATTAGCCTGCAGTAGGAAAAGAGAGCATTTGGTTATTTGGGCTGGGTTTCCTGCTTGGCCAGCCACATCATTCCACCCCTCTCTAGGGAAAAGACTGTGGGCTGGATGGAAGCTGTCTTGTTAGCTTTTCTGTGGACAAGGACAGCTCTAGTGCAATGAGATTGCCACGGGCAGTGCAGAGCTTATCAGCAACAGGTTTACGCCAAAACATTCCAGGAACTGGCGAAATCATGTTTAGCATAAGGTCGAGCAACGCGACAGTGAAGTAATGGTTTTGAAGGCAGACTGTGATTCGTAGGTGAGAGCGTGCCCACCCCAGCTGCTATAAGCTCAACCCAGTTCTCACACTTGAAGCACACACCAAACCACGCTGGTTTTCAGCTTTGCTGTGCTCTTGCAGAAGGTGAGACAGGGTAGCCAAAGGGGAAGGGGGAAAGAAAAAAAAAAAAAAAAAGAAAAGAGAGACATAACCAAAGACTGGATTAGAAAGCAGCAGTACATTTTTAGGCATAGATCAGCTCTTGCAGTCTCTTGGCAAGTGAGGTGGTAGCGGAGAATCATCCAGGCAAGTTTAGGAGCTGTGTTTCCGGTTATTTTAATTTGCAGTCTATTCATTTTACTATTTTGTGAGCTCACTCATGAGTAATAGTGGAACTGGAGGCTGAATGCAATGATGGACTGGGCAAGGCAGATACACCCACCCAAAGAGAGCATCTCCTCTGCTCCCAGCAAAACAAGCAGAGAGGCTAGAGAGCCCAGAGCCGCTCCTGAGATGCTGCACGCAGGCAAAAGATTGACCATCCATCATTATGGTCCCTTGCAATTCCCTATCAAATCTCCCTGACAGATACAAGGAGAAGGGACGGACTAGCAATGATTACACTCCCTGTTGTGGGCAGGCATGAATTTGGTAGCTCAGTTTTGCTACTGGAACGGTCTTAGATGCACCGGGCACGTGATTACAACCAGTCGCGTCACACAAATGCAACAGCTTCTGAGAGCAGTGGCTCCAACAGGACACAGGGATGGAGTTACGTCTGCCTTGGGAGAGCAGATCGTGCTGAATCCTAATTAAATTAAAAAAAAAAAAAAAAAAAAAAAAGGGTGTGACTTGTTTAAATGCCTTTGCATTGCTAGGTGACCTACTCCTCCTTGTGACTCCTGCGTCCTAGCCATCACAAGCTGCTGCATACAGATGTAGCAGCAATAGTACGGCTTAATCAGTCAATGTTTTCACAACACATATTTCAAATATTAAGCACTTATTGAAGACTTAGAAGTTACTGTGTAAATATTTGTATTATATTATACTGCTAACGCTTCCTCGCCAACTGTGGAATTTTAAATCTATCTCGTCTGATAAAGCTTTATTTACATATCACACTGCTCTTGATACTCAACAAAGTGAACTGACTAAATTTACACCAACTCCATTCAAGGAGTACATGTCAGGAAAGAGCAATTCAATGATTTTTCATCTCTGGTATGTGACTAAACTAAGCCACAGGCAGTCACAAGGCTTGTTTTGGGTTGACGTTAACTGTTTTCACCAGGCGACAATGTTCAGGGGAAAGCACTGGAGAAATGCACCTTGCTCTGAAAATATCCCACAGTCTACACCGAGTGCTACATACTCCCAACACGGAGTCTTATAGTAAGTCTCTGCTCAAAATTTGGGAAGCTGGTGCTGCCCACAGACCTTACATCCGCAGCGCTGCTGCAGTCTGCTTTAGCCCTCTGAAATGCTCCCCAGATGCTACGATGTCCCCAGGCAGCACAAGAGCACAGGGGTACCAGAGCTATTTCCAGAGGGGAAAGGCAGGATTTCACCACCAGTTTGAGGTGGAGGCAAGCAGTGTTTGTCACTCGTTTCTTTGGGTCAGATTATCACCTCCCACTATTTTACAAGAGGAAGGCCGTGAGAAGCTGCGAATGCTCAGACAAGCAGCTAATGCTTGGGAAAACATGATCAAGACACAACCAGCAGCAAATGCAAACACCATTATTAGTCCCAGACAAAGTACCTTATGTGGATAAAATAACAGCCACTAAAACGTGGTGAAGTTTTTCACTACTTCTGAAAAAGACGACAGATTTAAACAGGCTGCTTTTCCACACATGCATTAGGACATACTCACTGTGCAACCCCCTTTTTCCTTCCCTTTCCCTCCTCCCCACAAAAACCCCTAAAAAGCCAAAAAGGAGACTTATGGGACTCTGTATCGACTCCAACAGTTGATATCAAGTTGATCATCCCATCAGCTTTGAAAAATCTGTGCGTCTAAAGCACCCGCTCTATTGAAGAAAACCCTGTAATGCGATAATCTGTTTACTCACTGAATCCAACTCGCAGATTTATTCTTTATTTTACATACTGAATGAATATTTACTCTCCAATGAATTTAGTTAGACTTGCACAATCATATGTTGAAAAGGGGAAAAAAAATGGAGTTGAAGTCGCATGCTACCTTTCGACAGCTCTGCCAGCTGGAAATATGCCATCAATTGTCTGTTCGGTACGTGACATGAAAGCAGAGGAGCCTGCTTAATAGAAATTCACTCAATTTCACCATGTTTACTTCAGGTTTAAGAAAATGGCCATGAAGAAGATAGATTAAATATTTTTCCTTTTACAAATACCCTCCTGTCTTATTTTGTAACAAGCTTTTAGCCTCATACCAAGTTTATGACATTTCTAATTTAAAATGTTATGGAAACTGGAAGAACAAAGTAGAAGTGGAAATATTAGCAGAATTTTCCTTCGTTTCAAAATCTGAACAGTATCACACTAAGAGAAAAAAGTACATGCAAGCATTCTGTATGTGTTACTACCATGCTATGCATTCGTTAAATACATAAGGATTTCTGTTCTGGGGAAGTATGTCCCACTTCCACAGAAAGTCAAAGACATACATAAACAAACAGCAAAAAAGCAATTTGGCTTATTCTAGAAAACCAAAATTCAGTATGTGGTGCTTCTGCAGAAGTCCTCCCCCTACCTCTTGCTACGCCCAGGAAAGGACAGACAGATGTACACACAAAGAAATACGTGACTCGTATTGCCCGTGAGTTGCAGCGTCTCAAGCTTCAGGCTGCGGAGCTCCAGCTCGCTGTCGCTCACAGCCCCGTGACAGTGGGCCAATTTACCAGCCCCAGCCTACTACAGATAAATAAACAAGCAGCACGTTGTTCACAGACATCTGTCTTATTTTTTTTCCCTCCTTACCACTCAAGAAATGCTACTAATACAACAATTACTTAACCATATAAATCTGAGGTTAATAAAAAGACCATGCTTTGAGTGACAATATCTACTTTGCCATCGCAGAACTAACTCTTTATTCCCTATAAATAAATGTTATTATCCAGGAATTGAACTCTGAGTGGTGAACTAGTAGCTTGCTTTCTTAGATGCTTCAATACATTAAGTGCTTTGCATTATGGGCAGATCAACTGCCCATTCACTAAGAAAGGTTACTAAAGTGAGGCTGTAATCTCATTTAGCTCCCCCAGTGTTTACCTTCTACAGCCAGTCGTAGATAGTAGGGGGGAAAAAATGTGCAAGAACAAAGCTGGGACATTCAAATGCGGAAAGGGAAAAGGAAATATTTACCTCCTAGGCTCGAGATCCTTTTGCTCCAGCTACC
This sequence comes from Limnodromus scolopaceus, assembly GCA_028565335.1. Taxonomy (NCBI): domain Eukaryota; kingdom Metazoa; phylum Chordata; class Aves; order Charadriiformes; family Scolopacidae; genus Limnodromus; species Limnodromus scolopaceus. The sequence goes on along the minus strand of JAOXNO010000013.1, from coordinate 65,931,150 downwards.
TCGCCAAACAGGTACAGTGCCAAAAGCATGAAGTAGAAAGTGATTTACAGATTGGAAACATTTTGGTATGTAGATGAAAAAGAAGGAAAATCAAAACGCTGTAACTTAATTGTTAAATGATCTCATGCATTTTACAGCAAATCTCATTGGGTTATACCTCTGGATCCATGAGCAAAAGTACACACATAAGATGAAGGCAATGAAAAGGAAGACAAAAGATGTCAACCACAAAGTCTGAAACCAGTCCTTCCCTTTCCTCCTTTTATCTCTGCTTCTGCCCTGTAACTCTCACCAGGGATGGCAATCAGGGGAGACCCCCACAAAAACAAACTTTCCTCCTTAATAATAAAATCCCTCATTCCTGTTGCAGAATGGTTTTCTCACCTGAAAACTGCCAGCACCTGAAAAATACAGAGAAGCTCAAAATTCACCTCCAGAAGGACTGAGAAGAAAAGGGCAGTAAGAGAAAAAAACCCAAACAAACAAGGTTACTGATGCAAAAAGAACGTATTTTGCCACAGCCACGTAAGAAACATGAAATATTAATGGAAAAAAAAAAAGTTAAGACAAACAGGAAAAAAAAATTTGGCAGTGACAAAAGGCCGACTGGAGCCTTTGGTTTAGGCAAAAAAATGTTTACCTCTGGACACTAACAAGCCTTTGGTACACTGCGCGCTGTAAGTGGAAACCTGCTGAACAGGGAAGTGCAGGAGAGCAGGGCTGGGAGAAAGGCTGGGAAAAGCACTGGGAAACTCAAGGCGTAGGTCTTGAGTGTGCAGAACTAAGCCTAACAAACACAGCATTCACAGACACCAGAGTATTTAATATTACTATGCTGCATACAGCAGTAAGCCACTGCTGAATGCCATGTCTAATTTCACCCACAAATTAATCATTTTTTACGTGGACTTTCTAGAAGCTAATGTGTGCTTGCTGCTGAAATCACCCTTTTGCTTTGCAGACATATATAACTAGAAACATGGTTGGTCCAGGATAAGCAGTCAATGACACAGCACCATCTATGATGCAGATGGCACCACAATCAGATTCTATAATAAATCTTATTTTAATTTAGAATACAGGTTTAAGATCCCAGACACATTAATTAACTGGGACTAGGCGATGCTCAGGGAAAGGGACGTGTCCACTGCAGCCGCAGGTGTTAGCATCTGCTCAAGAGGATCACAGGGTGGGGGAACTGGGATTGGCCCAAAGCTCAGGAGAGGACCACCAGCTACCCAGGCAGTGGGAAGACTTTGTGACAGCGACTGGCACAGCCAGAGGTAGTTGGTGTGGGTGCTCATGCTCAATTTGTGGAGCTGCCATGGCCAGAGGAGGAGGGAAGGACAGACATGAAAATGGGTATCCAGAAAAGGGGGCTCCCAAACTGTCCCCAGGACTGGGGATGGAGGGTGATGGGGCTGCAGCCAGAGCAATAGTTTTAGATGAGGATAAAGAGACATCAAGCACAGAGGGATTTTGAGAAGACTACCCGTGTGGCTGTAGAAAAGGTTCCCACCATTTTCCCCCATGGCACAACTCAAACAGGTTCATTCCCTCAACTTTATGCTACGGTATTTCTCAGCTTACTTGAAAGAGAGGAAAAGACAAGGTGCATTTCTGCTTGATCTGAAACTCAAGTTGCTAAACCACCTTGGGAGCAGGTCAGCGGGATTTCGCTTCTTGGGAACTTAGACTTGCACATCCCCTCATGTCTTCACACAAACTCCCCAGCAAGCCATGAGCTCCAAGGGCTGCCATGTCTGAAAGGCCATTGCACCCAAGCACCAAAATCCCATCCCACTACCCAATTCCAACGCTGCTCTGCTCCCGAGGCCAGTCGGTCATGTGGGGCGAGGAAGAGCCAAGAGGCAGGGCACCCATCCCACCGGAGCACCCCGTATCTAGGAGAGAAGTGCACACAAACCTGCCCTACACACAGACAGGGATGTCCTACACACCCACAGGGATGTCCAAGCCGGCATGGCGAGGAAATATCCTGGAAAGGAGGAGGAAAAATGGCTTCACTTCTTTTTTGTTTTTTATCCCTCTCTCCCTCTCATCTCTATCTGTACATGTAGCTGAAAATAAAGCCATTACAGAAGTTTGAAAGCTAAATCAATTAGTAAATGGAATGAGCATCTCTCTATTTTAGCCGAGCATCTTACAGGGCCCAACTGCTGCATCTGAGTAATAAAAGCGGGGCTGTTTGTTTAATTACTCATTTATTAGAATCAGACTCCAGTGCTGCTCTGGAAACATGGGCACTCTCCTGTCCACTGATGGGGAACAGGCAGGGCGATGCTCTTGGAGCAACTTCCCCTGCTGCTGCGCTAAGCGAGACACAACTAAAAGATTTATCTTGCACACTGTGTTCACAAACGTAAATTTGACTTAATTAAAACAAGTTGCTCGGTGAGCAGCTGAATTAATGAGACCTGACTGCATGTGGACCAATGTGCTCGGCTCCCCTGGCACCACCGGCCGGCATGCGGCCTCCAGTGGCCGGCTGCTGGCTACCTGCCACTGCTCCAGGAAGGACCACCAGCTTCCCTCACGCTCCTCGGTTCAGCCATACCACTTGCAGGAATTATATTTGAGACTCCTACCCCTCTTCCCAATTTCTTTGAGATCTCCTGATGGACTATGAACCTGCCAGCAAAGGGCAGAATGATGGCAGGAGTGCGTCAATCTCCTTGCCATGCCCAGTGTCCTCTTCACCACATCCTTGCCTTGCTTATACTTTGCCATATTTTCCCCCGATTTTCTTGCAACAGCTTGGCAGGCACCTACCAGCACTGCGCTTTCAGGAAGGAAGAGGAAACAGAGGAAAAGGGGCAACAAATTTAATTGTTAGAAAACTCACGGAAATGGTGAAAGGACATCAGATCATCTAGTCCATTCTCCGCCTTATCTGGCCCCTGCAGCACAGATGCTTGGTGCAGCCTAAAATACTCCAATAGCACAATTGCAAACAACACCTGCAGCTGTTCACCCTTGCAAATATCTAAGTCAGAGGTGTTACAATTTTATGAATGCAGCCCACAAACTGTAGAATTACCTCCCTTTTGGTGTCTATTTCTCTAAATGCAATTTACGGCTGTCACTTTCTCACTTTCGGCTCATAGAAGGTCCGGCTTTCTTTTCCTTCTTAACAGACAAGGAGAATACAACTTTTAAAATATTGCACAAGGTGGCCAAATCTTACAAACCAAGTATTTAAAAACAGGTGCACCTTTTCCAAATGTTTCCTGCATATTCTGGTATCGTCTCCCTCGCCTTTATGGACAAAGAGGGCAAGTGTCAGGGGCATCTCAGCTCATCTAAGAGGGCACAGACTTAGGTCTGGGTTAGTAGGTCTTTGGCATTTTTTTCTTGATGAAGTAGGGAAGGATGCTACCATTCTCATGAGCAACCTAAGACTTAAATATTATCTTTTTTCTTCATGTCAGTGAATTTCAAGATTTCATATTAATCAAGACTGCATAACTCAGCTTCTAACAAAACACAGTAACTATGAACGAAGACAGATGTACAGACTAACATTGACCTCACCTGTCCGTCAGAAGAAACATTTCTTTTTATTTTATCATTTTCGTCAAATTGTGGTCTCCAAAAAGGAGACTGCATGAGGTCACTTTCAGTGCACTAATCAGAAGAGTGACAAGTGACATCAGACTTGGTGTGCGGAGCTCATTACCTGCTTTCCAGCACTTACCACAACTCAACTGCATTTACAGGAAGTTTCACTGCACTATGGAAACACTGAAGGCCTTTGCAACAAAATCAGGATTCATCTTTCAGTTATAACAGCTCCAAACTCATGTAATTCCAGCAACATTGGAAATGTAAGGGAAGAAGGAATGTCCCAAAAAGTGCGACTAACAATTTGAGAATCAGCAACAAACACTGCAAGTGCACCAGGAATGATTTACTATAAACTCAAGGAAGCAAACATCTAGCTACCTCAAAATAAGTATTTTCCATTCTGTACAAATTTTGCTGTTTTCTTAAGTATATAAAAAGGATTTAAAATATTATTGCATGAGAATTTTAAGTCGAGAACCACCATGTCCAGTGGCATTGACTGAAATGTAGAGTTTTATTTCTGAAAAATCAGGAGTGTGTTTTCCTAACAATTTTACCAAGAATGACTCAAAACAACTGTATTGTTCAACTCCCTGATTTGGAACCTGGACCAGTTACCGGGTATAATTTAAAGCAATAAACTAATACCTAACTAAAGGTTATGGGGAACTCTTCCCAAATAATTATTTGGTATAAAATTTATTTACAATCTCATACTGTCTCGAAAACATAGCGTGAGCATTTCTAAATTCACGGAGATCCGTAGCAAAGGAATACAACACAAAATCACACAGGAAGCACAATTAACACCTGAATCATGCATTAACAATTAAACAATTTTCCTGGAGAACCAACCTGGTCCTTGAGAAAGTCTTGTATCACTCAAGAACCTGAAACAGGATCAGCAGTATGTGAGGGTAAATAGCATGGCTTAGGCATTAATAGTCTCGGAATAGGAGAGCTATGTCAAATGACTGGTTAGCAAGATCAGGAATTAACTGGGTAGCGTCACTGAAGAGAGAAGTCAAACATCAGTTGGACTTAAAAGTGGAAATGAAGCCATCTGTCAAGGCCAGAGAGAAGATGACATTACCTATTTCAAGGTCTCACTGCCTTCCTTCTGTCCCCAATTCCCAACACTTTGTCTCAGCTGCTCCCAAACAGCAACTATTTTAAACAAAAGGTATTAATGCTGATTTCACACTGCTACTCCACACGGAGCTCAGAAAAGCTCGTGATGAACTTTTTTTTCATTCCAGGTTGGAAACGTACTTGACTTCTAAGAAAATGCAGAATATTAATCTGGTCTAACGTGAGGACCGAGTCCTACACCTATGCAGAAGCCAAGCCATCCAGGGGGATTCCTCCTTCGGACGCAGCCTGAGCTCCCTCCAGACCCAGCTGTATGGAAAATGTGGTCTCTTACTCACTGTGAGCAACCACCAGCTTGCTTCTCACACGCTATGGCTGAAGGAACCTTTGAGACAGACCTTCATGTATGCCTGTCTAATTTTGTGAAGGTTTTTAGCTAGTTTAAGTAAGTAAAAGTGGCAATAAGGATGCGATGGCACAGGCTTCAGCCGCAGCTATCAAAGGACCACCACCTATTTTGGGCATCCGCAGAGGCCTCGTATCACAGTTGCTCACCTGGGCTGCTGCATCCTCACACATTTTATTTTCTTTCACCTATTTACACCTCTGCTGCTAGGCTAAAGCCACAGCAGGCAACGCCTACCCGTGCTGAAATCGCACCTTTGTGTTGTTACACAGACACACATCATTACAAACGCAATCAAGTCAGGAAATGCAGGTACAGCAGCCCAGCCTCTCCCGTAAACAGGACTGTAAATCAGCCCCTGTAATCAACCTTGCATTTAGGAAAACATTTTTTTTAGGATCCCATCTAGGCTTGCCTGGAACCATGGTTGCATGCAGAGCAGGGGATCTCCAGCCCTAACACCAAGGCTGGAGCCTTGCACGGGGACGGAAACCAGAGGAGCAACAGAGCTGCTCGGGATGGGCCAAGGTGCATGCACAAGAGGAGCTGGAGAAAAATGATACACTTCTGTAAATCTGATTAACGTCCCTGCCCCCATTAACAGTAACGCAAAGAGACTTCATCCTGTGGAAACAACATGGTTCAAAACAAAGGAGGAGCCTGGGAAGTTAAGAACCAATTTAGGGATTTTGCAATGCGGTCGGTCTCAGAGTCCTCTAGCACCTTATTGCCTTATGATCCCCAGCACCACTAGAATAACAAACAGACAGACAGACAAAACCAGAAGTTAATACGTATGATGCAACAATTCTGTGTCGTTACACTTTAATTCACCAGCAAATCCTTTCGGATGGTATAAAAAAAAAAAAAAAACAAAAACCTTACAGGCACATCACCTACCCCACACATACACACTGACCACCTTAACAGCTTGGGGGGGGCAGGGAAAATGTTTTCGTGTACATCCAAAAAGACTCACAGTATAAAATTATAGACTCCTTGGAAATGAATATTTTCATCAGTCCAGGCTTTAACTGAGAAGCTTTAACTGAGACACCCATGATGTCAGGGGAAGTGGATACGGTGGGTATCTCAGTAGAAATTCAGGCTGAAGGGAAGCAGGTAAAAGTATAGAAGTTACATTCCTCTGAATACACACTTACTACACTGTAGTAACAGAGTTGAGTTGAGTTAAAAAAAAAAATAAAAAAAGTGGTAATGATTTAAAAGGATAACAAATGCCTTTTCTCCAACCCTTTCCTGCCCCAGAAATCAAGCTGGGCAGGAAACAGCCGAAGCTGCCCTCCAAAGGAGGCTCTGCACACCCACCCGAGTGCCTGCGCGCCCCCGCAGACCCACCGGCTGCAGCACGCTGGGTCTCAACTACTGCCGGTGCTGCCCGTGGCGCGGCTGTGCCCCCTCACATCCCACAGCAGCGTTTCCTCCAGGTCTGCGTGGGAAGCGAGAGGGGCAGAGGGGAGGTCAGCTCAGGCAAAGCTGTTCATGCTTTTTTTTGGTGTTTTTTTGTCTTGGCGAGTATGACTTTATCAAGCGAACTTGGTTCCACACCATCACCGCCCCTGGAACCCCCGCGCGCTTTAGCACTTGTAAGACCTCTAGGTGTTGGCAAGGAAACACAGAAGGATGCACAAGATTAAAACCAGAGGAGCTGGAAGTTGAAAATTGCTTTTCGAGTCACTTGCATATTTTTTTTTTTCCCTTTGTTTAGCTGATCCAGAGCCGCAGTTGGGGAGGGGGTGAGGGGGGCAGGAAAAGAAGTGTTGGCATTTTCTTCGCAGGCTTAATTTCCCTTTATGGTACCCTTCCTTTCATTCAGCTGTTCCACAGGAGTTACTCTTACGCCTGGCAAGCCAAGACCCATAAACTTTGTCCAAAACTACACTTCTAAAGCCGACCGGTGCCAGAATCCAGCTTTATTTCTATGACAACTTTACTCTTCTTACTTTTTTTTTATTTTAAACCTTTACATCAAACTACTTGCTGGCTGGAAATAGAAAAGTATTTCCAAAGAGGATACATTTCATCTCAAGGCCTTTCTTCACCAATCCACCAAATTAGGTAACTTATTATGAGGAATTAACCAGAAAAGCATGGTCAGCTAGAGGGCTGGGTTAAAAGGAAAGACATCTGGAATCCGTCTGGTTCTTCTAGAAGTTTTCTGAATCTCCCCCCTCAAGCTTCAGTACCTCCAGACACTGCTTTATTAAAAATAGTACAAATCAACCCTTAAATTTCTTTACCTTCCATCTAGCATCTTCTGCAATGGCGTAATGCCACAGGAAAATGCCCAGGAAGAACCACTCAAAATGCTTCTGTCGGCAAGTCAGGGGGGACAGTAACTGCGTAGGACACGGACATCAGAGATCCCAACAGGTAGGCTGGGAGGGGGTGGCACTGCTACACGTTACAGGAAGGAGACTGAAACTCATAAACTGACGTGTAACTGTCCTCCAAGCCAGACCACAACATCTAATGGGGAAAAACCCATTAAATATCGTTATTTCCTCTGGAAAGACTGGTTTGTCTTGATTTTTGCAAATACTTTCATAACTGATCTATGAAACAGAAAATACAGAAAAAGATTTTTTTTTTTAATAAAAGAAATCTAGTTTTGGATGGTGGAAGCATTTAAAAAAACCTGCAGTATTTGCAACCGACATGTTGTATTTTTGACACTAGAAAGAACAAAATAATCTACCTAATGCCACTGCCTAAATTAGTGGGAAAGACAGAAGGTGATAAATAGATTTTAATTTCCATCTAATGATTCACAGCTTACTCCCCTCAGCCAGATCCAGCCAACCAGAAAGGTTACTCATTCCGGGCACCACAGTACGTACCCTCTGTGACAGGGTTAGCTTTACTTAGCAGCCCATGAAACAAGCAGGACAAATACATTTGGCTTATTGCTAGAAAAACCTTGGGGATCCATTGTTTAAGATCACAAATACTTTCAAATTTTAAGATTTCTTTTGGTTTGTTTTCTACAAAAGCTTGGTTAAAACATCCACATCAGTGTATCCATCTGTGACACATACACTCGAGATTATTTTTCCACTCCCAAGGACAAAAACTCTGTAGATGACTACTTTTCACTCAACCTGAAAGTGGTGGTCTGTGCCTTTAAGTCAAAAAAAACCCCCTTCCACCTCAAATAGTAAAGTTAAACCTTTCCATTCAATTCTCCTTTCACCACAGCTGCTTCTCTTATCACTCCAGCTGTACTTTCCTCAGAGCTGCAACATGATGCTCGGGTCTGGAAGAGCTTAGAAATATTTATTTTTTAACACAGGAGTTTGGGTTTGGTTTTTTTCCAGTAGATGTAAAAAATACCAGGCTGGAATGATCCTTTACATCTTTCCTCCAAAACACTAATTCTAGACGAAACACTGATTGCTGAACAGCTCATTGTATTTTATAAATTTTCAAGACCAAAATCTCTGCCTGAGGAGGCTAAAGGACCACAAACTTTATCTGGCCATTTCTACAGTCACCAAGAAACAGTGAGCTGCAGACACTTTTTTTTTTTTAATTTTTTTTAAACAATTTTATCCATTCTCAGTCAGTTTCTGTGATGGAAAATTCACTACAGACCTAACGTTGCTTAAATGTACTTAGAGTAAATAAAGGCAAAAAAACCCACACTGCAGCTGAAAAAATGCTTGAAAAAGTTGGGAAACCAGTCACAATTTTCTAGTAGGCTTCAGAGGCTATGGGGCACTTAGCATTTAAGTTGAGACAAATGTTTCAAGAATCTTAAGGAATACAGAACATAATGGCAGTAATTTACATTTTGGAGTTAAAAGAAAGAAGGCATGCATGTTACACAGAGGGAAAACACAAAGAAAAAATTACTTCAACAGCTATGAAAACCCCTTGGGAAAATAGTATTTCAGTTTGAATGTGTTTCTTCCTATTTCTTTCCCCTTCTGGAAAGAATTACTACTTTTTTTTTTTCCTTCCCTTTTTAACAAGTATACATATATAATATACACGTATGAACTGCATTTAAAATTGTTCAATAAAATTACTACATTAAAGAAACCACACACATTTCCAAGAGAATCAAGAAAGACAGACAGACCCTGTTTCTCACAAACCAGAAATACTGCCAGATACGCAGGATTGCCCCAAGTCCCAGAACAAAGAAAACTCACGCAGATGAGCAACATGTGGCAAACCTTTAATCAAGCCACTTATTTTTTTTTGCTACGCGTGCTCACACCAGCAAAAGGCAGCGGCAGGAACGTCGATACTTCACGGAGCAGAAGAAAGCCAGCCCCGACAGCACAGGGGCATCTCACAGCGCCAGCAAACCGCCGCGCCGGCCCAAAGGAGGAGCACCTTTGAAAAATCAAAACTGTAAAGCCTCTCGGAAGACGCGTTTTGATGATTTGGGACCTTAAATTGATTAAAAAAAAAAAAAGTTTAATGATATTCAGTTCTATTGTTATTCAAATCAACTAATGGCAGGCAGTCACCCCATGTACAGCAGAGTGCCTATAAGAAACCACTTATTGAGACGCACGGAGAGATCTTGCTTGCCAGAAGCATTTGTTTGGATCTCCTCCCAAGGGAGGAAGACACCAGGAGTCCCTCAAGCACAAAGTGACAGGCTGCAGGTAACTCATCTTCTTTCCCAAGGATCTTACCAGCCCTCACCCGTGCAGTGACAGGACACACACCCCCATGGTACATGGTCACTTCCCAGACAGACAGCATCCCATTAGATGATGGAGCACCTACAGATAGACGCGAGAGATGTGACCCCTACTACAAATTGAGAGGCAGGCTGGGGAGAGGGAAGACAGACCATGTCCTCCTAAATCATGCGGTGGCACGCAGTGGCCAGAAGCTCATGGATCACTGATTCAAAAGCTGCCCGTGGTTCCTTGTTCTAGTCTTGGCATGCACGCAGTGGACTCGCTGGAGCCACCTCAGAAGAACCAGGGACCTTTCACTGGGCTTGACAGAGGAGAACAAACTTGCATTACTCCTGGGCAGCAGCAAGGTTTGCAGCTAGGTTACAGAATCACAGAAGGATATTGGGTTGGAAGGGACCTCTGGAGACCATCTAGTCCAACCGCCTTGCCAAAGCAGGTCCGCCTTGCCAAAGCAGGTCCACCTACAGCAGGTGTGTCACCCTGTGGCATAGGAGACCCTCCCTGGTAAGGAGAGGGCAGCATGGTCTCCCTGTCAGCTTTGGAAGAGCAAGCCCAGCTCACAGCCCACCAACACACAACGGAGAGCCAAGACATGTGCTGCTAACACAGGTTACCCAGAGACGTGGCTTTAGAAAGGACAAATTTTCCCACCTCCCCAAAGCCCACAGAAAAAAAGGAGGGGTTGGGGGGGCGGGGTACAGAAAGTACTTCACAGATTAATAAAAAAAAAAAAAGAAGAAAAAAAAAAGAAGAAAAAAAAAGAAGAAAAAAAAAAAGAAGAAAAAAAAAAGAAGAAAAATTACACTGCAAGAGAGGGAGGTATCTGTAGCCAAACGTGAGTCAAACTGGCCATGATGATAGAGAGAAATATTTCATAAAGCCGTTGCTG
>JAOXNO010000013.1:65868540-65896128 GCA_028565335.1 Limnodromus scolopaceus | reverse complement strand
GGGCAATCCTGCTTTGGCAGGGGAGTTGGACTAGATGATCTCTATGGTCCCTTCCAACTCTAAAAATTCAGTGAAATGCAGTGAAAACACAATCTTCCTACTTACCACAGCATAAAAGACAAGTTTTAATAGCCTAAATCTACTACACAGATTTTAAACTTTGTGCATGTGGACCACAAGCTCAAGCCTTTCTGAGCTCTTCAGAGCATTCTTAAAATAAAAGCTTTCCTAGACTTCAAAGGGAAATCTTTGAAAATTCACAGGCAACAGGGGACAGCCACAGAGAACTATGAATACAGGAAGAACTGGTGTTACAGATAAATTCCTTATCAGGCAACGGGACAGGTGTCTTAAAAGCAAGAAAAAAAGAACGGCAAATTACTAACACTTGGTACGCTCTGAATCTCCCAGCTACCTCTGAGAGCAAGACGAGGAAGAATCATATGTGTGTCTCCAGCTTTCCTGCAGGAAAGAGGAACCAACCATTCAGGCTGAAGGAAGCCTGAGAACCAATAGCAGAAAATTTCGGCTCCTAAGGTATTAAGTAATGATGTGATTCACCTGCTGTTGAAACCTCCATCCAAACAGTTTAGTACCTCTTGGACAGGAGCCCGTGAAAGGTAGGACCGTGGACGTGTTCCCTTCCCACCCTCCACTCCCAAACTCCAACCTGAGGTGTTTTATAGAGAGGATGAAACACATACAGTCCTTCCAGGAACAGCACCTCCAACACCACATGGAGCAGACACGGTCAGGGATGAGAGGGAACCAGCCTTAGGGGGTTAATGGGAAAGAGCAGAGGGTTAGTTGCAACCTCCTGGAAAGCAGAAAGAAACTAGAAGGAAAATGAAGCCGAATACCTGTCAACTTCCGAGGATCAAAAGCGAGTATTTTTCCCGATTTCTCCTCCAACACACGCTTCCATCAGGCATATACCCTCCCTCTTTCTAAACCAGGCGGGGGTGACACCTCTGGTGAGGAAAGGGCAGGAGAGAGCACTGGGATGCTGCAGGAGCTAGGGCTGTCCAGCCAGGAGGGCAAACAGGCTCCCCAGCTCCTCGCAGGGCACCTTGCCAGCCCGCCGCACTGCCCACCCTTGAAAAAAACCCCACGCTCGGCTGCAAGGCCGGCTGCCAAGTATCATCCCCCCTCCACCCCCCCGTCACTTCTGAGAGCAGAAAATCATGGGGGCCAAGCCCAAATCTGAGATCTGGCAGTGACAGAGCATTAGAGCAACCCAGAAGTGGCATGTCACTTGCTGTCATTAACCGCAACACCCCTCCAACAGCACCCCAAAAGTCTTCTCTACACACGATTTCACTGAACTGATGACACCATGCTATATATAGGATGGCTGGTCTTTATGGAAAACGATCAGAGAGGGAGGATGGATTTCAATTAAAAGAAGCATCTCTAGACAGATTCAGCAGGATTGTCGGAGCTGTACACAGACAATTTAAACTCTTAATACACCTAATACACCGGAATGATGGTCCTAACTAAGAGAAAGGAATGTGCTGTGCTGAACAAGAGTGACCTTGTTTGTTCTCCTCCACCATGTTAAACCACCCAGTTTTGCACATTCTTAACACCATTATCTAATAACAGTTCCTGCCTATATGTCTGGCTACATATTCTACATACAGCACTGCAGAACAGAGAGGTACTGAGCAAAGAAAAAAAAAAAAAAGGTATAAATGTGTGAAGGTAAATTATACATATTTAAGCAATCACATGCCTACCTGAAAATCTTGCACTGCATTCAAATTCACGTTTTGTAGGAAAGGCCTGGCGATATTTGGTCTGCTTAAATAAATATTTATTAATCTCAATATAAAAGATCAGACACCAAATTTATATGAGCTGAGCACAGTTCGGGCAGAAGCCAATAATAGCTGCTTTCAGACTTTGCAGCGTTAGAGTTTGCCAAATGGAAGTGACAAGTCTGGACCACTAAGAAAAATGAAGCCATTTGGTAAGTTATACGCTGCGTAATAAACAGTCTGTCAGTTTCCTTCTAATCCCCCCTCTTCCACAAGGGTTGTTTTTTTTTTTTTCCTTTTTTCCCTCCCCTGACCCCTTCCCCCCCCACACCTTTTTCCTGATGCACTCTTGCAGAGCATGTGCATATTATAAATTAAACAGAAGCTACTTTAGCTCTGTGGACCACACACTGTGGACAACTTAGACAGGTCATTGTTACCTAAACAGAATTTGGTTTTTGTTTGCATTGTACATTTCCTTTCTGTTTCGACAGCAGGTTTTAAAAAGAGGATGTTACCCTCCTGAGAGCTTTGAATCATTTACGAAGAAAAGAGAAAAAGAAGAAGTTCTGTGACAATAGCACAGAAGTAAAGCTTTGCAATTTTTCGTTTCTTCCCATGACATCTGTGGGTAGTCCTGTTCATAACGCCTTTGTTCAGGGCTGATTTACCGCAGTTTGAGACAAGACACCATTCAGAGTCTATTCCAGGAACTATGGAGGAAGTAGAAGGAGGATGCATCTAATTTGTTAGCTATCGTGACATCGCTGCTTATGACTGATATGAGGCGTTGAGAGAGCAGAGCATATTTCCTCCAAGCATCCTCCCATCTCAGCCCCCTTTTTCTATACGCTGAAGAAGGTGGGGGCAGCAAGGCTGCCACGACAGCTTTGCTACTTGCAACCTGGCTTGCCAACGGCGCAAGGAAGGAAGGAAAACACCTTGTATTTCAAAAACTAGGCACCCTGGCTGTGCCCAGCCAGCTGCCTCTGCCAGACTCCAACTCCCCAGAAGAGGACTCTGCTGGTGTAAGTGGGAAAGCCAAGGGAGCACCGCTGGAGGAGAAGGTCCTGTGGTAAAAACTCAAGAGCAAGGAGCAGGGTCTGGGGGAAGTTCTTGTCTTGTCTGCACGTGACTGCTGGCAAGCTGCCGTGTACACTGGACTCCTTATTTACAGAAGCACGGTCATACTCCCTCCTGCCTGACAAGATTTGGAGGAGGAGGAATTAACGTCTGCAAAATCCTTGAAGATCTTTCCATGGGAGACATTGCAAAAGTTCAAAGTAAACACTTTGAACGTAGAGCGGGTAGAAACCATTCAGTCCAAAATGCTAAACTGAAAAAGAAGTCCCCAGCTAATTCTTACCTCCACCAATTCTCCTACTGACAGGCTACAAGACCTTACTCTGGTGATGAGGGAGGTCACACGGCTCAGCCTGCCCACCAACCCCACCACACCTACACACATGGATGCGTGGGAAGCATCAGACTTAGGTGGAACATAAACCATAGGAGCTTTGCTTGCAGCACACAACACAGGTAAAAGAATTCATTCCCACATACTCATAGATCCCTTGGGGTACCAGCCAGCCAAGGGAAGGTCACACTGCCAGAATAACTCATATCTCCCATTTTTTTGGCTGCTTTCTTGGCCCAGGGTACCTCTTGCAAAGGGCTAGCAGCAGGCCTGATTAATTTGCTATGGTGGTGGGAGCCTGTTCCTGGTACCCAGCTTTCCCACACATCCCTCAGCCTGGCCTGTTAACGCGACCACATTCCCAACACGGCCCAGCATTAGCCAAAAAACCCTCCGAGACAGCTGGTAGCTGGAGTGAACTGCTGTTTCCATACATCTCCTCTGGCGAAGTCCACTCCTGCCTGGCCCTCAGCACCAAAGCGTGGGTGCCTTGACCAACACACGCAGGCTCCCCTGAATTATTCTGCAACATCCATCTACTGTTGCCGACCCTCCCCAACGAGCCCATGTCCCTGCGGTGAATACTGACCTCAGGCTGCCTGGCCAGCGGTTCTGCCTCCTGTAAAATGGGCACCGAAGCACTTACAGTGGGTTTATACCGGGTCTCAAAATCAACGTAACCCTTGTAAAGCAACAAAAAACCCAAAATTGCGGAATAAATTTCCTAGAAGTGCCTCAACATCGCGTGAATGGAGTAAAACACTCTCCTTTTCTCCTAATTTTTCCTTTTTTTCCTCTTTTTTGTGCAGTTACTGCTTCCAGGAGCTTATCAACAAAACGAGCCTGCTCACATTGGCAAAATCCCAGTTCACTCATTTTCTTAAGTAGCATGTTATCAAAACGTACCGACACAAGCTGTACTTTCTGGATACAAAGGAAGCCCTTACAACAACTACAGTAACACCACATTTGCGACCGGTTAGGTCAGTCCTGCAGCCTTTCCTCGGCCCCTTCCCTAGTCTGCACTTAGGTCAACCAATTCTTGACACAGCGAGGCTGTCAAAGACTCAATGGCGCTTTCTCAGGCGCATGACAGATCAGCTCAGTGGACGACCTTGTCTACTCCTATTTGCCATGACTGAACATAAGCCTTGTCAAAAAATTCTCTAGGAAAAAAAACAGGAAATGTTGGTACTTTTAACAGGGTGAACCTACGTTATTCTTCAGACTTTGGCCTGGCACTCTTTCCGCAATATAAACCACTTCAGTTTTGATGGGAAGTATATAACTACTTTATCAATTTGATAACAAATTACATTCTCTACTACATCATAAATCACGGAATTGTTAGAGTTAGAAGGGACCTTCTAGAGATCATCTAGTCCGACTCCCCTGCTAAAGCAGGGTTGCCCAGAGCACATCACTCAGGACTGCATCCAGGCGGGTCTTGAAGATCTCCAGAGAAGGGGACTCCACAACCTCCCTGGGCAGCCTGTTCCAGGGCCCTGCCACCCTCACGCTAAAGAAGTTCTTCCTCGTATTTAAATGGAACTTCCTATGTTCCAGCTTGTGCCCGTTGCCCCTCGGCAACGCTGGGAACCACTGAAAAGAGTCCGGCTCCATCCTCCCTCAACATGCCCTTTCGATACTTATAAGGCGGAGGTTTGGCTTTGGCATTCCGGGCCGTGAGTCAGCCGGCGGTGCCCACTGCCGCTCCGGAGGGCTCTGCCGCCTTTCCGAGGAGATGCGGGGGGATGATTGATGGCAGCCAGAGAGCCCGTGTTTGTCCAAGGGTGGGGTTAGACAATGCCATTGAGCAAGCCCGCGGCGCCCGCAGGCCTGCCTCCCCCCCCCCGCCTCCCTCTCCATCCTCACTCCTCCCTCTTCTCACTACTTTTTGGATTGGGTTTCTAACAAATCAGCAAATTGATCCTGTTTACTGTGCAAACAAGACGAAGGGTTGAGCTGATATGAGGGGTGAGGCAGGGCAGGAGCCTGCAATGGGAAGCTGGTGGGGAAGGAGGAGGGAGCAGGGCTCCTGCCTTCAGGCAGAAGAAGCCAGCCGGCAGCCTGGCTCAGACCACGCCATTTAACTTCAAAAGGTGTATTCCATATTCCAGTTAACATCTTAATATATGGATTTTGCTTATCTCATTTCCAAAGGGTTAGTAATTGGAACTGCAGATGGAGTTAATAATAGAGTATTTACCCCAGAAGACTAAACTGCTTTCGTCACACGTTTTATTTTCTGATCTAAGCTACAAGGTGGCAGCCACAGGTTCACAATGTTCATGAGCTCCTACTCCAGAAGTCGCTGCCGTGCAGGGTTAGCCAACGCGGGGCCCCTTTTACAACAAAGCAGGAAAACCAGTGCCCCACAAAAATTCCCGGAGGCTCTCCTGGTGCTCCCCTGGCAGACAGGGAAGGGCTGTGCTTGGGATTATAACTTTTTTTCTTGTGCATCGCAACGCTGAAGCATTTCCTGGCACAACCGGGCCGATGGGACGGGTTGCACTACGCTGAGGCTGAGAAGCGGCTGAAGGCACGGGAGATCAGCATACCCTCCTAGGACAGACAGGGCATGAACTGCCTCCCCACCCCAAATTAAACGTTTATAAAGTCTGCTTGTTGTAGCCACCTTCTTAACACACACACAACCACAACTCGCAGCGAAACAACCTTTGGCCGAAAGTTCTTCCTTTCCCCATCACCAGCGATGCGTAACAGCCCGTCAGGAGCAAGCCCAGAGCCCTTCCTCCAGCCACCCTCCTTCCCCTGGGGCTGCACCGCAGCCCAGCCTCCCTGACTCAGCCAGCCCTCTTTCACACGCCTGGGTCCTTCCACAGTTTCCGAGACGTTAGCATTTTCCTAAAATAGTCTTAAATCTTATGTAAAAGCACAGGCATTGCAACCGTGCTGTCCGTTTTCAATCCCGCTGACTACCGCATCTGAATAGAGCCCCGTCAAAGTTTAATAGGGGGGTACAGAAAGGGTGCCAGGAGCAGGGCTCTCCCCTGGCCAGGTGGCCTTTGCTCCCAAAGCTCTTCTGCTCCTCTGGATGCAGCCATGTGGCCCCTCTCCATCCCTGCCGGGTCTCCCAGCCTCCGGGCAGGACGCATCCCAACACAGAGACAGCTGCTGAGCTTTGCCTGCCTTTCTGCTCGCGGGGCCACCAGTTTGAGATCTCTCCAGCTCACTTCCATCAGGGAAAAAAAAAAACAGAAACAGTGAATTATTCGAAGGACTCCTAATCTTCTAACGGTTAGGAACTGGAAGACAGGTTCAAAAGCTATTTGGAGCAGGCCGACATGGACAAAGCCACCACACATGCCCCGTTTTCCCTAAGAAATTAGGCTTCTCCATCTTCAGTTCAACAGCCTGGACTGCAGGACACCTACAGCTTCGGGGGGACCTCCCTGTACTGGATGTCCGCTGCACTAACAGCATGCAAAAAAAAAAAAAAATAAGTCCAAGGGGAGCCCTTGTCAAATCCGAAAGTAAACAAGCTTTAATGTTTAAAACCCATTCCAGATCACCAGCACGGCCCCAAGTAGCGACTCTGCGGCTCTGCTCATCCCTGCCAAGGAAGTTCATCTATTTGGATGGAGTAAGCACTCGAACCCAACGGAAAAAAACAAAGAGAGAAACGCAGTCACATTTGGGAGCACAAGGGGTGGAAATTAATGCGAAACAAAAGAACCTAAACCAGGCAGCAAGTTATAAACACCAAATATTGAAATTCCAAAGCTGACCTGCAAATTTCACGGTTAATACGATGCAGATCCCTTTTCTGCAGTTGGGTTAAAAGTGCACAGCCCTCTCCTAGGCAAATCTCCAAGGAATTTTAAAGCTTGAATGAAAATACTAATTACAACGTACTAAAAACAGAGCAAGGAAGTGTGCGAGATGACTTTCAAGCGCTGCAAGGAAGAGAGGAGGAGACGGTCCGGCCACTGCCAAAGCACACAGCAAGAGTGGACTGGGACGACATTAACTCCTTCCTAATGAGACCTGGCAACTCGTGAAGGATCTAAATGCTCCCAAAACCCTTGCATCGTACCTGCTATGGCGATGCCCCTGCACTTATGCAGTTTAGAAAGGCATCCTTAAGAAGAGTGGCTATCCATCCCCAATATTTGGCACAACCAGTGCAGCCATCCTTTTCATAATTACAGGAAGACTGTATCTTAGCAGCTGTTTTTGCAGGAGAAAAAAGAAAAAAAAAAGGCAGATATTTAGTTTTTAACCAAGAAAATCCCTCACGAGGTTAACTAAAAGTGTAAACTGAATTCCATGTTAAATTATCCTCTGTATGCCAAAGCCACAACATCTAGTACTCGTTATTACTCTTTCAAAGGAAACAGTCCAGAGTTTACACACACATGTATGTTCTGAGGAGAATATTTTATAAACCCCACAAAAACATTTACACAAAATAACTCAATTTAGACCAGCAGAGTAAATCTCTCTCACACAAAATGTCAGCCAATTAAGCTTTTAGCAGAGCACCAGGGAGACCGATTTTAGAAAGCTAAGCAGGTTTCTCAGTCTAGGAATGCCTGAAATCTGTTTATTCTCAGTCAACAATGACTTTCTGCCTTCTGCCAATTACTAAAGTAGTGGGGGGAAAATGGATTTACTCTCCGCTTTTTACAGATCAGTTGGCTTAGCAAAATCTAAACTCGTACACAGGCGCTTCACAACTCCTCTCATTAATGCGAGCAGGCGACAACAAAAAAATTTGCTCTACTTTCCCCCCACCACCACCCGTCCTCAATCTGCTTATCCTTTCTTGCTGACAACTGGAAATGGCTAGTCCTCCCATGGCAACCTTCCCTCTCCTGCCCCCTGGACTGCAGGATGTAGCAGGGATTTCGGGAAGAGCTGGTGGGCAAGGGCACAGCAATGGGCCGGCTGTCAGGTCCAACGAGCACCCTAAAAAGAATGGACCTGACAAGCCATACCAGGGACTTCAGGTGTAGCTCTGAGGCCATCACACCCTCCTGCCAAACGGGGAGGTTGGCTCCTCTGCTCGCCCTTACCCTTCTCCCCTTGCCACCCCCATCCTCCCAGCCCCAGAGCCACCCCACACATTGCACCTTCCCTTCTCCATCCCACCTCCTCTTCTTCACTGGCTCTGGTCTCACCAGGTATCTCCGTGGGCCAAAGCAACTGATTCATTCATCTGACCCACGTGACCCATTTCCGCAGCCACAAAAAAAAGCCAAATTGTCACATCTTCCCTGACGGCAGCCAAACCCTCCCTCTCACCCGCGCACCCTTCCCGACTCCTGCCCACAGCCGCTTCAGCACACCCATCCGGCAGAAAACCACCCCTCCACCCCCAGGGTTTTTTCCTGCTGACCCTGTGCCGGGCCCTTTGAGAAAGCCAAAAATGCCAAATACTGCTGTTGGGGTTGGGGCGGTTCATTTACTGATGAACTCGGAGCAGCCCTTTGCAGGCATCTTGTACTCATTAAAATTATATTCTTCTTGTCTGTGTTTCTTTCCAGACTGAAGAAAAGGTTTGAACATAACCGTATCTTGGAACGAGTCCCGAATAAATTTCCATTTCCCAAAGGACAGGTTTTCTCCAAGGCAAGTAGTGGAAATTTGCAACAGTTTATTAAAAAGAGGCAGCTTTACCTCTGGCCAATATCATGTATTATCTGGATGTCATCAGAGGTCCTGGAAAGTAGCTTATTCCTAAAATGCCTGGAGGCTCTACAGCACATATGATGCTTAACAAACATTCCAAAACACACTGACTTACTTAACTTTCACTCAATAACATCAGCTTTCTGAATTTAAAAACAAACAAACAACCCCCCCCTACTTAAAACACTTTACCTCCTCATAATAACACATTTAGAAAACCCAAGTAAGTACTACAAAGCAAACAGATAGATGTGCACATACAATCCCTCCCTTACCTTTTCAAACCACTGCAGAGATGATGCTCTAACAGCCACCACTGTGTCTTGTGTTTGTTTTCCACCCTCAGTTACTATAGATATCCTTCCCTAGGAGCGTTTTTTTGACTGACAACATCCCCTAAGACTACCTAGACCCACAGGAGAAAAACACCAACTACAGAAGTTATCTAGCAACTACCAGCAAAACGCGGCAAGCAAACTCTGGCTGTTATTCCCCCCAGCCAAGCACTGGCAGAGGAGAAAATGAAAATTTCTCTGCACGTCCTCCGCGTGGAACACAGGAGCACCACCAGGCCCCTGCCACACCGCTGCTGAAACAACAAAAATGCCCCGGCCGGTGAGGATCACAAACGCTCTCCATGCATCTCTTGCTGGGATCTACATCGCTAATGAAGAAAAACTAATTCTCTGCCGTTGTTAGCCCAATTTAGTTGGCTTAAGAAATGCAATCAAGACAGTTCTACATAGGTGACATATCATGAGCAAAGCGATGAATCATTTTGTTGAAGAACATGGTAACAAAGCAAACTGAAAAATAATCTAAAATTCATATAGAATTCTACGAATTCTATGCAATTTGTTTTTCTTTTTTTAAATAAGGAAGAGGAAATTACTCCACAGCAGGGAGGTCGGCAGCTAAACCCAGCATCCCAGCTCAAGAGGAAGTACGTTGTCACCCTGGGTTTGAAGGAGACGGCTCCTTCTCAGAGCACCTTGGAGTAAGGTCAGGGTAAACAGGGTGCTTTGTGTCTCCAGCTCCGCGCCCAGGACACGTGAGGTGAGGTTGTGGGAATTAAGAGCGCTTGCAGGTATCTGCATGGGAGAAGGAACTGCCCCCAAGGGACAGCCAGCCAGGACCAACAAGAGGATGCCTGGCCTACAGTAATTATGTTAACTATAACTGAAGACATCGTGAGGCACCGTGTATACCGGGTACGGTTACTGATACCAGGCATTTTTCCACTTGAACTACTCAGCACCATGAAAACAATTCATCCTGTGGAAATTATTCAGCATTTATGAAACGCTGTAGAAAGTGAAGGGGAAATCCAGTTAGTCATCTGTCAATCCTCCTGTTGTGAAAACATCACAGATTTACAGACTCTGAAGCTGCTTTAAAAAAAAAAGAATCATACCATAAATTTCTTCGCTTTATGAATGAAGACAGTTCTCAGTAAACCCCATCTTAGGGAGGATACTAGATTTTCTTATAAACGCCTCAGGATGAAGGAAACGATCTCATGAAGAAACGGCAGTATATTTCTGTACAAGGGTTTGCTATCCGGATATGATAATTTCTCGAAACCTCAAACAAAATACCACAGCATGCTAATCTGCTCTTTCACAGCAGGTAGCCTCAGACGTCCTGTATCTCTACAGCGTGTTCATTCTTGCCTTGTTTAAAGGCTCTGACGAGCGCAGGGATCAGCCCGAGCCCTTCCTCCTGCTTACCAACCCCGTGCCTTTATTTCATGCTCTGGATTTCAGAAGTTATTCCATTTTTTTCCAGGAGCATGCGCAGCATTCCTTAATCTGCCCGAGGTTTTATTTACTTTCTAAATAAAAAATACCATTTAAAAAAAAAAAAAAAAGGTTGTTTTGAGAGGGATTTTAAATTGCACTGGAGTCAGGAAATTAACAATAAGTGCTCCCCAAGCAACTCGGCTCTGCCTGGCCGCCGGCACAGGAGACAGTACAGTCGCCCCTTTCACCGCCAGCTTGAATGGCATCCTGCAGCCCAGCTTCACGCTGCCGCCCATCCCTCGCCCTGCCGAACCCACGGCTCCACCAGGAGCCACCCGATTTGGGACTGCTGGATTCTCCTCACCCTTCTGCAAATGAAGGTCTGGCTCTTACCGCTGCGCTGGGCAGTGCTTACCATTTCCCCTCTCCTTTCCAGGGGTGAACCTTTGTCTTCCAGCGTGGCAGGAAGAAGAGGGAGACGGCAGCTACGCAGTCGCTGGTGTACATCACGGAAACATGCTACGGAAGCAGAGGAGATCCGACCGATGCTCATCCTTTCAGAGCAGGATTCTCAGTATTTCAAAACACTAAGTAATCACTCAGTTAAATCTTTCACTACGACCAAGTCGGAAACCCCAGATTTCAGTACAGAAAACTGAAAAAATACACCTCTTCAAGGGACTGATAGGAGGACTTTTCCAGAATGATACTATTCTGGCTCTTACAGCTCAAAAACAAAGCCCATGCCTTCTGTCAAACAGCAGCTTGAGCGCTGCTTTGGACAGGGACAGGGAAGCCAGCGTTTATGTTTATAGACTCTAATCTAGTTTCACGCCTTCCCCTTACTCTCACTACCCTGTCTTAAAAATTCATGTTTTATTAGATTCACGAAACAGCTATAGCTCATAACAAGATAAGTCAGCTGATGCTGTCGATGGGGTGTTTTGTACCAAACATTAACGCTAATTATATAAGCCTTCCACCACACTTTGTTTGCTGAACCCACACGCTTAAGCTGCTTGCCGTATTACTGCAAACAGTTCATTAGCCATAAGTTTATGGGCCTGGGCGGCATTAACCTTTCCTCAAAACCATCCCAAGCTGAGAATGTGGACCTTGTGCTGTTAATTACACGAGGCATCGCCAGACTCCCAGGCGATGACGTGATGTTGGAGCAGCACCTCTGCCAACAAGAGGTAGGAGAGCCCCGCATCCCCTACCCTGCCACCCCTCCTCGAGCCCCAGCAGGGACAGGGACGGGCAGGCTCCTCCACCCTGTAAAAAGCTGCTAAATTTTGTTCATAACTTGAAATGGGAAGGGCTCTGTGGTTTTAAACGCTGTCATACCTCTCCCGCCTGCACGCGTTTAAGGAGAGCCTCACGTTGGGTCTCAGCAACCGCGAGAGTTTATGGCCCCACAGAGGGCAAGCGTCGCCTGCGCCTCTTCAAACCGGGCTGTTCAAATCCAGGAGCCCTGGATCAACCGCTGATTAATCAAAAATGATGCAAGGTGTCCACAGCCCCCAGTTTCAATACACTATGCTGCCACCTCCCTTCAACACACACTCTCTGTTCAGCGGGTTGGGAATAAATTTACACCACAGGCAGCTGAGTATGCTAATAGAATTTAAAAAGTAACATAAGGTCCTTATTTTGTCTTCAAATTGCTTTGCATGTGCAAAAAAAGGGACGATAGATGGGGAATAAGTCTGTAGTGAGGCACTGGTACAACATATTCACTTACTGCCCAAAAACACCAAAAAAAAATAGCTTGTTTAAACTATCAAAAGACAGACCCAAATACAAAATAATAGGCATTCCTGAGTGCAGAGTTGCTTTCAGAGAGTAGATAGGAGAAACACATTAAGAACAACAACAAAAAGACCAAAAAAAATCCCCCATGAACTGCATTTCAGAGCAAGGTCTCACCAATATGCTCTGTGGTTTCACTAACGTGAAGAACGCTCCCAAAATTATTCATAAAAACATAAGCAGCAATTACTGTTAAGCTCTCCAGACAATTATAGCTGGTCTGGAAGAAGTGAGAAATCTGCAAATTTAAAGCCACCACGAAGATACTGAGTTCGAACAGATTTTGCCACATACACACCAGCCCAAATGAATAAGCACGTGGGGAACAGAGAGTGAAGGACAAGGCACAGCAGAGCCAGGCCAGGCACGCTTTGTTAGAAGCGGGCAGCAGGGGAATTCACTTCGCTGATAATAAAAGAGAAGTATTTTAATCTCTTTCACAAGCATAATCACGGAAACAACCAAAAACCATGACGGACCAATTGACGGTTTGTTACTGGGAACAATGCTTTTTGTTTTCTGAAGCTTGCTTTCTCAGATCTTCTAAGTAAAAGGAGACACATCGCAGATTTGAAAGGCAAGGGAGCTGTTTAAAATTAATTTCAATTGCAGTTGCTGCAGCAAAGGAAGAAAACCCATCTTCTCGCATTCAGCCATTTGCTTCAAGTGCTGCCTCGCAGAAACAGGTTCTTCCCCAAGCCACCTCGGGTCCACACGAGTTTGTCCACAGTCTGACTTGCCCGTGTTAAGAGTAGTTTTGTTATTAGCACGCTTTAAACCCAGGAAGAGAGATACACTACCCTCTAAGCACACATTCCGAGAAACTACAATCCAGCTATTCTGTTGTGCGCAAACAGCTATTTTGTCTTTCAAGATCAAAACACAAGAAAACAAATAAACAGAAGGCGCTCCAAATGGAAAGATATTTTTGATGGGAGGAAAAGACTTTGCTAACCAACTATTAGAGGATGCCAAACTGTCTAACACTCAGTTCTAGTATAATACAATAAAATGGTAACTTAAGATCAATATACATGCACTTTCCTTACTGATTTTAACTGGTTCAGCATAACTCATCTGCAAAGGTTGACCCAGTACCATTCCAACAGCATCCATTCTCCGGTAGGGCTGCCAAAAACATCCTATATATCCTCAAGGGACGTATCCATAATCGAAAAATGTATGTGGGAGAGATGTGCTCGTTCAGCAAACGCCAGCCCCACTGGGCGCTGGTGCATGAACTCTCACAGGTCAAACAATTCCCATAGTGCTGTCCCACAAGACATGGGGCATTTCCCCAGCACCACCGAGGCCAGGAGCAACCGTGAGGCCCACGGACTGCTTATTAAGGCGGCAGCACACCGCAACAGCTCGCAGCAGCACTACGGCGGCGCTAACCCAACCCGCGCCTCTGCAGAATAAATCAGCGGAGCACAAACGCTCTCAGTCACGCTTCCAACACACCACAGATCACCCATTTCAGCTTCTGGTGCAAGGTGATCAATATGAGCCTCCTCAAAAAAATTCCTCCTGAAAAGCACCGGTGGTTTTTTGGTTTTTTTTGCAGTTCCCTATTTATCGTTTCACGTTCCTTTACAAAAAGATTTGCTCGTGGTTTGCTTGACAAATAACAACATAATCATAAATTGCAAGATTATAACAGAGTTTATGGACTGAGACCTGCCAAGATATTTATTGTGCTGCTGCACGGGGGAGGCAGTTTCCTCTTTTTATATGCCCTTGTGGGAACGAAGTCAAAAGCGCATCCCAATGCTAAGCCAAGGACAATCCATCCCACGGAGAGCGGCAGGAACGACGCAAGGGCACCGCTGAAAATGCATTGCTTAATTGTGCAGGATTAGGGTGCTGTGACTCAGCCCCGCCGATGCCAACAGGCTGTGGCTGCTGCCCTGCTCACGTTCTACAAGGAATTTGCAAGCCTGTGACACAAAACGGATCTTTTTCAGAGCATTTTAAGGCACCCCGTTGTGGCTGAGAATGCTCAAAATTTTGTAGGGTTCAAAACTTGTAAGGTGCTTTTCAAAGTAAGGACAGTGTGAAAGTATCCCTTCACTGAATTTAAGACGATAATGGCATTAAATGAGAAAAACAGGAATGACTGTAGGAATGCCTATTCCCCAATTATTTTTTTTATGACTTCACAGATTTATTTTTTTAAAATATATTAAAGCTCTACATACACTTTTCTAGTTGCCCTTATAAGCCCAAATCCACTACTTCTTGCTTGCTCTTTCCTTGTTTTCAATTCCTCTCAGTCTCAGAGAAGTTTAACATTTCGCATATCCAGGTGAGAACCTTGTTTATTTGGTTTCTATTTCCTTTTCCCCTCAGAAATAGGTTTGCAATGTATATATGCAAAAACTTGAGAAACTAGGAGTATGATCAGCAGCCTTTTGACCTCAGGTATCCTTCACTCCAGAAAGAGTTAGGACACCCAGGCTGGAAGGTTCACTTATAGAGTACTTATTTAGCTCAAGCATTTGGTATCAGTATTTTTCACACAAGCATTTGTACAGTGCTCCCGATGGCTCACTCTTTCCAAAATAATCCCATCGAAGAGAAAAAAAGTCAAGGATCGGAATGACGTGGCTCTACCAAGAGAGGCATTTATCGCAAAGTACAAATTAAAAGCTCCAAAGATCACAGGGACCCGATGCATTTTAGCATAGGAAAAGACACAATAATGGTTAGCTGGCTACCTTCTGTTTCTCTGCCATCCCCATTATTAAAGCAGGGAACAAAACCTTTTATAGAGGAGTACCTAATGATGACTAAATATACCTTTAGTCTTTAATTTAAGTGAAAACTCTGACTAAGTGCATAGAATTAGCTGAAAATAGCAATACAGCTGGCCACCTTTGGCAGATTCACAACCAGTACACTTCATCTTTTTGTAGCCACTTCCTTTTGACTGCACCACTTCCATTTAGCTGCCAAGTTGGAAAGAAGAGCAAATGCTGTGCTCCTTTTCAGAGACCGAGAGGAATTAATTCTTTGTATTCTAAGATGAAAAGGCCTCCATTCGAAAGCGTATAGGGGTTTAGCCCCTTAAATCTATGCATTATTTGCTTAAGGAACTCCTTAGAATGAATTTACAGGGTACGACACCACACAAAATTTCCTCCAAGACAGGCTTGCCCTCAAACTTAGTCTACATTTCATCGGATGAGAAGAAACAAAAAGCAAATGAACAATGTGCAATTTTTATTATTTTTTAAATCCAGCTGTTACAGTGGAGCACCTTTTCCTTCTAAACATTCTTTCTTTAAATCAAATTAGGGGTGTTAGCGAAGCCATTGTAACACAGCTTTTTTTACCCAAATCTGATTTTACAAATGCCACATCCATGAGCTGCCAGGCTCTGAGGTCTTCTAAGTACAAGCCCTGCAAGGATGGTACCCACCCTCCTGTCAGTAAGGTAGCAGACACTGTGCAGAGCTAGGTGACAACAGGAAGCTTTGTTAAGAGAAGGGTATCACAGAAAGAAACATACCAGCGAGCTACCAGTTTCACCACTAGAAAGTCAACACAAACAGTAATGCACACACCAAACACCAATATAACTTTTCCCACAGTTGACCAGTTTTGGCAATTTTTTCTGCTCTGTTTTTTGCCCCATTCTTTCTCTCAGCACTTCCACAATGAAAAGTCACATATATTCAGCAAAAATGAAGAAATGAGCCATCTTTACCCTCTACCAACTCATGATGCACTTGGTTCAAAAATCAGAACCTCTTCCACAGGAATCCACAACCGATTTTAAGACATTTATCAAGGCTGTCAAGTGAAGCATGTAAGCAGTCATCTCCTTTCATTAACACGAGGAGGGACAGAACAATGTAATAAATATTTTGCAAAACATCATTAAAGGAGAACCACCAGGGTTGACAGTACAGCCCAGCTCAGTCTGGTCCATCAACCCAAGAGCCTTGCAGTCAGCGAGAAGAGGGGTGAAGTTTCTGTGGTTCAGGTGTCACTGCCGCTGCATCTCCCATGGAAAGCTGACGCACAGACACCAGTCGCTGTAGCCTGGCAGAGCAAGGAAGTGGGTTAGAGCATGAGCAGCTCCGGGGCTGGAGCCCCAACACAAGTTATTTCTGGCAGTTGTGCCCAGGAGAAATTAACGATGCAGTCACACTTTCCTGCAAGACTCAGAAAGGACAAGCAGATCAAACACTGCTCCAAATTCACAGCAAAAAAATCCTCCTGCCTTTAAGTGAGGCAAAACCAAGTAAACAAGTGGTGCCAAGCCATGCCAACCAGCACATCTCATCGCATGGCACGTGGTGGCATCCTTCTTAAAGCCTCTATCCTCCCCCACTGCAGAGCCAGGGAACAGAAATATTCATGGCTGCTATTTTTCCGAGACAGAGGCTTGCACCTCAGACACAGTCAGAAACAACTTCAACTCCATATGGTTGTTGTAAGCAACATGAAGTTCAGCATCCCTACCACAGGAAATCACAGATAATACAACACACGCTCTCAAATTCTCTATTTAGTGATCCATTAATTGATAACATACTAACAACTATGTATGCATAATTTCTTACTGGTCGTAGAAACATTGATCCGATTCTACCTCAACAACTCGCTATTTTGTCCAAAGAACAAAGAGGCCAGTCCTCAACCCCACTATACCCTTCACCCTCAAGATGCACAATCTCAAATTTACAAAATTTTAAAGTAATATTTCCTGATTAATTGAACCTACGTGAAGTCACAACTTTAGCAAATCAATTTTTCCATAATTGTCACAAGACGGGTCGGAGTATTGCAGAATCATTTTATCATGCCAAACATATAGAAAGAAAAATGATAAAAGATGTTAGATCATTTTGTCGTCTCCTCTGGGCTGAAAAGGCAAATCTGAGAATGGAAATAATACAAGAGGAAGGAAAGAAAATCCATTTGAAATTTGCTTTTTAAAAAAAAAGAACAACAACTGATTTAGTGCCTTCCTTACAAGACAGCAATGTATTTTCTGGCCATAATCATGTCCAGCTTCACTCCACACACGATCCAACATTCCCTGAAACCACTTCTGGTGCAGAAATGCATTGATTATAAAGCTGCATGTGACTTGCACCACATAATACACAGGCATCTCTTTTAGGCTACACAGCTCTTCTGGCACACTGGCCAACCGGAGAACCACTGCAGACCGAGAGACACACTGTACTTGCTGGTCCTCAGGTCACTACCATGTATCTTTTATTGCAGCTTTAAGAAACAAGGTGGAGAAAACTAGAAAACCAGACTTTAAGCTAAAAAGCTGGATAACAGGATAGCATTTAAGATACTATACAGCCGAAGAAAGCGCTTCACCCTACTCTTTGATGCCTAGCTACCTATCTATCTATCAAGGAAAAAAGCACAGCCGAGCAACGAGGCTACGCAAACATTTCCAGGTTCTAAAAAAGATCGAGCCAGTCAAGCTTCCCCCTTGTGGTTTGCATGTCGTCATCAGCATTGCTTCATGTTTGTATAGCCTTACAGCTCAAATATGTTTTATATGTCTTTGGAGGACGAGTGCACATATTTATGAGTTACAGTGATTGCTTCTTCGTGAGCAGCGCACAGACATGTGCAAAACAGAGGTTCCCAAGACTGTAATCCCACCTCCAACTAGAACGCTGTAAGAGACGGCGAGAGGCAGGAAACCAAACTAACATACAATGGTACTGACACATTTTATTAGGAAGGAGCGTATATAAATTAAACAATATCACAATAGCACAGCCCCAACAAATCCTCCCTGCTACAACTGACTCTTAAACAGCAACACTTTACCATACCGAGGTAAATTATCTGATCTTGTATATTTATTTAGTATCCTTCACCTTAAAAGGTCACACAATATGATTATTTTTTTGTGAGTATGCATATATATCTCTCAGCTGCCCTTTCCATTCTCATTCGTCCTTTCCCCCTGCCACCCCCCAGGTTATGTCACAGCGTTGGGTATACTAACTGGTACAGGGGACTGAAAGTAAAGAATCCCGTGAGGAGGAATTTACTCAGCAGAGATTCATTAAAATTCAATTGCCAGTTTCCACCAGATGAAGATCTCACCTCACAGTTAACTGAAATTTGAGTGGGACTAAGACAAAAAGGTGCACCAGACCTACAATGGAGCAGGAATACTGCAGTACCTGTGGTTCCTGCTGCTTCCCTACGTTTCCATACCAGGAAACCACAGGCATCATTTTCAAACACGGACACAAAGTTCCAAGTTCACGAGCATCTTTGGAATGTGTGTGGACATTCTGTTTCTAGCCAAGACCAGGTCAAGCCCATAAAACATCTGCGGGTCTTATCCCATAGACGGCCTACTACAATGTTTGTTTCTAATCAAAAGCTTGGTTTTGTAAACGGTCAATTTCCAGGTATCTCGGTTTCTCGACAAATGAATAGAGGCAATGAGAGCATTTGCTAGAACAATCACAATATTTAACCCAAAAATCAAGCTGTCTTCCTCAAAATGCTGTCAGACATGACGGTTAGAAGGGAAGTTTCTCCATTCAACTATGGCTCCCTTTTCTACTTAATACCTATGACCTACAAAAACTAGTGCTAAAAATGTCTAAGACTAGCCTGGCATGTCCCCTCAGCCACCAGCTTAAAGGAAGTGAAAAGCAGCATCAAACCTCCCACCTGGTGAGGGTAAAGCAAACGCCATCAGCAGTGAGAACCTCTTTCCACAGATTCTGGAACCCTTTGCCTTCATTGCAGACATTTTTCTCCCTCTGATCCCAAAAGAGACTAAATAAATTAGATTTTAACTTGCATCTACACATGGTTCAAATTAAAATTTTAAAAATGGGTATTTCCCCATTTATTTCAGAAGCTGCCTATAAACAGCTCCTCTATTTATATAGTCCTAAAAGCAGGAGAGCGTCTTAGCTGTGAGACCGGATGAAAGCTGAACTCGTGTCCACAAACTCAGAAGTAAAGCCAGATGTCAGATACCAAGAATCAGACACCCATACCAGCCCCCAACCCTTCACACCATATTTATTTTTTTTTTTAATTAAAATAATAATTTTACCATGCTATTAGCAAGCTCCACACTAAAGTGCAAAGCCTCGTCTGCTCAGATACCCCTCCTTCCCTCTGATGACATGTGCAATATAAACCCTACAGCTGACGGTGAGTTTGATAGAGCCTCTGACCTGACCCACTCAGCTCTGCTGAGACCCGAGGAGGGATGGAGAGGATGAGGGAACCGTAGAACCCGGAGTGCTCTGGAAGCAGCAGAGACGGCACTACAGAGAAACTCGTTTCTCAGCTTGGCCCTGCTCTCGTTTAACTCAAACAGATTTAGAGAAAAAGCTACATTACCACAGTTGCTTCTGAGCCAACATTTACTCTGGCAGGCTATCATCAGAGCTATTGAAGTTTTTCTCTCTCTTTTTATCCTACTGAAGTGTTATAATAGGAGCAATAATACATTTACGTTTGCTTTATTCTTCCTTAGCACACAGTTCAAAATTCTATAAATGACACTGAAGTACATAGCAGAGGCGTTTTGGCTGTACTACTTACATCCTCCAGGCACTAAACCTCTCTTTGGTAGGCTATGGCAAGGACTAATCCTGCCACCTGATACCAGCTATTGACGTTTTGATTAAATAGTGCTGCCTATAGAATGGAAAGGATTGTCCCCAAAATATTTACATGAATCTGAGACACATAGCTAGCTTCAGGATCAGTAAGAGATCATGAATTATGCTGTGAAATGCACACATTTTCATACCGAATAAGTGTCGGCCGTAGCAACCACCTTGGAATCAACGGGTGACCCGGAAGAGCTTCGGGAGTCCTGGCAGCCAGTGTAAAATAGCAGTAACACACTGAAATGCATCAACTACAGCACTGAGAATTCCCAAAGTCTCTTCCAAAAGTCTAGAGATTAATTTTTGCACTGAAACTACAGAAGAGAATTTCTGTGGAAAGATGAGGGCAGAAGATGGAAGAGGAGAGAAAGAGCAGAGGCAGAATGGAAGATAAAACTTATTATTTTGAAGAATCAAATGTTTAACATGTTTTGTTTCCACAGCCCTGACGACAAGGCATGCAGTGATGGTTACCACTTATTCCTGTCCTACAAATGAGACTACTACATGAGATGTCCTATGATGAGATAAAATGAGATGAGATTGCCCAGCAATCTAATCCAGTTGGGATCCCATAATCCCATATTGTTACTACACAGTTTGAAGTACACATGTATGGCAGAAGAGTAACGAGAATATGAGGGACTGAGAAAGAAGGGTAAAAGCCACCTGAAGGAACATGGATGAAGGAAAAAGACAGACAGGAACAACCTTGCAGCAACTACCTCCAAGAAAAGCCTCTCCCATTATCAACCTGCGGGAGCTCTCAAACTGTTAGAAACCTTACGCTGCCTCACATGGGTCACATATATAAATACACACACAAACACATATATATACACATACACCCATACATATACTCCATTAACAACAGAAATAAGGAAAAGGAGAGGCTGACCAGAGAAGACGCATCCTTTCCAGCACAGCTAACTCCAAATTTATGCTGCTCAACCAAAAGATGCTACGCAATCATCTTGACCAACACATGGCAATTACACAAGTGGCTGATGAGTGGCGTTAACCAAGAGCTCTTGACTGCATTTTGACAAGCCAGTAGACGATCACATCCACCACATGTAAACCACTGGCTCGCACATAAAGGAATCTCAGATTAAAACCAACATGGAAATGATCGCTGAGATGTGGAGTAAGTCAACTGACTGTTTACCACAATAAACATGCTATTTTCTAGTGTCCCTGAAGATGTTGCCTGCATCATTTCCAAACGTTTTCTTATTGTAGTCAAAATGAAGACAGATGATTTAAGAGTTGACAATCTCTTCCCCTTACTGTTGGGAGAGTCATAACAGAACCAGCCCCCACCTTTCTGCACACAACTGCAAGAACAGTTTTGTAAAACCCTGCAACTTGCCGACTGACTACACATCACTCAAAATACAACATGGCTATCAAGTGTTTCAAACCCCTCTGCAGGCACTAGTATTGATACCAGGACAAATCTTGCCAATTCTTCCTGCAAAATGCTGCGGAGACACAAATCTTCCACAGAGCTAAAACGCTTTGTGAAAGACTCACTCTTTTCTTTCCCCATTACTGCAATATTCTTTCACTCTACATTTATGAATCCCATCAGAATATTTCATAGAAATCATTTTTGTAACTACTGTGTTGGCTCGGTCACTTCCATCTCTGCATTTCTCGACTGATTCCCTTTTCTCTGGTGTTTCACACTTTAAAACCCTCTACAACCCATCTCCATCTCTCCTGGCATTTCATGAACGACCCAGGTGTTGAATCGCACCTCTGATTACTGCCTATTTTTCAAACCATAAAACAAGCAAGTGGGCCCAATTAGCTTTATTCTTTTTTTAAGCTACATCAACTCTACTCCTAAATTTTCATCTTTGCTGAAAAGAGAAGAGGGTTAAGGCAGCAGATCTTCTTCAGGTACATTTATACTGCAGCTTAGGCAGCAATGTGGAATCCAGGTCTACCAGCTCTCCATGGCACTTCATACCAAAACATATTAGTACCGAAAAAAGAGTAAAGTAACATTTCTGTAGCTCTGAGATTGCAAATCAAACTGGTTTTCCTGCAACAATTCTAAGATTCAGGCTTATTGAACATTTAAATGAGCATGAGTCTAACATGAACCCTGCTCCTTTGTCTCTCATCTGTACGGGAAGATGATATATTACCACATCTTTAAAAATGGACTGTATCCAAAGGGATCCTCATATCCAGACAAGGAACTATATCCAAAACTAGGTACAGAATTATACTTAAGATTTCTAACATCTCATGTTCTTGATACAGATATGGCCTTACTCATACCTGTATCAAAGCAGTAGCTACATGTCATTTCTGCAGAAGGTGGAAGTTGCACAATGCTGAGAATAAAACAGCTAATAAAAATTAGCTTTTCCAATGTATTAAGAACTTGATACACATAGATTTAGTGAACTGACATATTTCACGCAGGTTTAACTGTTGAGTGGTACAGTGCTATTTTTACATAGGCACTCTTTTGACTAAGACTACCTTTTTGCTGAAATTGAGAGTCCCAGCTGTACCAATTAATGAGGTGCACATGTGCAAAGCACTATTCTGATTACAATTAAACAACTACAGGACCACCATAGTAAAAATTTCCAAATCCAAAAGTAAACTAAGAAAATCACTAAGTTGAAGCATTTACTTGCCACTTACTAACTCAACCAACAAGAGAAAAAGGTTGTATTTAAGACCCTTTTGCAGACAAGTGTTGCTGAATTCTGGGCTGGGCACTCTGTGTTCCTCCACGTTCACCGTGGCACCAGAGCCCAGCTCCAGGGCTGCTGCCCTTAAAAAGGTCTTTTGGAGAACAGCATCTAAAATATGCTGTTGGGGCCGGGATACCACACAAGGACAGCAATCCAGAAGTAAAGCAATTTTCTATGAAGTTTATCCATAAAGCGTTCAGAAAAGAAAGTTTTCCTCTGCCACATGTGATAGCGTACGCGGGGGTTTTTAATTGGTGAAAACATTTTTCCCCTAACAGAAGACAAAAAGATTAAGGGGGGGGGTGAGGGGAAAAAAAAAAAAAAAAAAAAAAAAAATAGATAAGACAAAAAAAGGGGAAGTCTTAATTAATGTTGTGACACAGATATCAACCTGACCAAGGTAGAACTATAAGAACCAAAAAGGGAATAATACTGGTAATCTATATCACTTTTACCTCATGGTTAACTATACTTGGTTCCAGTTCCTACAGGGGAGAGGAAAAAAAACCTTCTGTCCTATTAGCTATTTATTTTGCAGCTCCTGTTCACCAATGCTCTAAAACTGTGTTTTATTTTAAAACAACTTTCCTGGATTTGCAAGAGGGTACTTCCCTTCTGCAGAATCCTCTTACTCACAAAAGGAAAAAATATTTCCCATAATACTTGACCTTAGTCTGATCAGAAAGACAATTTATTCTGCAAAAATTAAACCTCATACCATAATGCATAGAAATGAATTAGTTTGCATCCACGACAAGAAAGAAAACTGGACAGATGAAAGGGAAAAGAAGGGAATTTCTATTCCTTTAAATGCTATTTGCTAAAACTCCAAACTATGCTCAGTTCCTGATGAAATTTTTCTGCATGATCTCATCCTTATTGCATTTGGGTTTGGAAAAGGCTCATTCAAAAAAAAAAAAAAAAAAAATCACATTTGTCAGTCAATAGACAAACTTTAGTTACTAATTTTTTATTTTTTTTTAACTCCTGCCCTGGGACAGTTTTTTCCTTGCCTACATGTGCAACATAGTCTGAGTGCTCGCAAGACAAGCTCCCACACCTGTAGGAAGCGGAGAATTTAGGCTAAAAATTCTAACTGACATTCAACTTAACAGAGTAATACTTCTCTGGGGGAGGGGAGTTTCCTATAGCTGCATTAATTCAGGCTAAAAATACCCATGCTGACATGCTGTCATGTGAGAATCTCTTTGATTTCAAGAGTTTATTCAGAGCCTTCGTGTTACTTTGAACTTTTTTGTTGTTTAATATGATCATCGCTCCATTTGTCATCATATGACAAGAGCAGACAATTACACAAGCCGAAGATATGTCTGCCAGTCATAGCATGCCATCTTGCTGCTGTCAAGCAAAGAGATGTGCCTCTACACACCTCTAGATTGAGTTCATTAAACCAGCCTGCAGGATATCCCTCGGTAATGACACAGATGAAAGACCAAATTAAAATTGCTTAATTCAGATACACAATCTCCAGCATTTTCCACCTTGCAGTCTAACTGGTTAAGCTGCATGTTTGAATAAGCCATCCTAACACAGAAGCAGCCCTAATTCTTCACTTCCATCACTTTTAATTAAAGCATCTGAAAGATTGTCAGAGTTTGTTTTGTACTTCCCTCAGCCTTGAACGTCAGCTAAGCTATTTCAAAGAAAAGCAGACCGGGCAGCCACATATTAACGTGCCTTCTGTCAACCGAAGCACGGAAAGCAGCAGCTCTCTCTCCTACGTTAAAATTGCCACAGGAAGAGGTGAGCACACCGGTGATGGTGGGTATCCAGCAAAAAGCCGTGTGTCACCTCAGAGAGTGCGCATCAGCGTTTTCAGCGCTCGCTACTGCTTTCCCAAGGCCAATTTGTTGCCTCCAAAGCCTCGGTGCTTCATTAGTGACACCACGTTACCTCCATGTTCCTCACCCAAAATCCAACTTCCCAGTACAGTGTTTTGATATACTATTTTTAACCATGTGCTTTTTTTTTTTTTCATTTCCTAATATTAAATATGAAGTTCATGCCACACAACTGTCTGTCTCTCATACAAATAAGACAGAAGTATGCTCAAAAAGCAAACATCCAGCAATTTTGCATTAACGCTGTAAGAAGTCCACGGGGAAGTAGCACCTACCTTAATTAGTAAATTGAGCCATGTTTTCAAACAAAACCTAATTAAAATAAGCTCTTCTGACTCTCCATCAAGAGCCAATTCACCAGCAAGGGGACAATTGCTTAACGCAGCCTCCTCTGATGAAATAGGTTCCTGATACTGGCACAGCAGCCATCAGCGTTAACACCGACAAGAGTATTTCCAAAGCCAGAACATTTACAAGTCTAAATATAAAGCTGGAATCCCAATTTCCATTACTTCCTCATTAGTGACTTAACATATTGGAGTGGGGGGAGAAATCTTAATAAATAACAATAATAAAAATGCTTCTTATACCTCAAACATTGCTACTGCATTTTTCAGGACAGCTAAATGTATCCAAGGCTATATTGTAACTACTAAACTGTTTTCTTTACCAATGCAATTTGGCATGGCACCAGCAACCCAAAGGGCAACAGGAAACCACA
This sequence comes from Limnodromus scolopaceus, assembly GCA_028565335.1. Taxonomy (NCBI): domain Eukaryota; kingdom Metazoa; phylum Chordata; class Aves; order Charadriiformes; family Scolopacidae; genus Limnodromus; species Limnodromus scolopaceus. The sequence continues at coordinate 65,870,790 of JAOXNO010000013.1, read as the reverse complement.
AAGCTGATTTGGCTCAAAATTCAAGTTTTTCTAAAGCCTGGTTATACAACAATGCTTTTTTTTTTTTTAAATTAATTATACTGTAGATAGTTTTGATTCATTTTTTAAATATTCCCATGAAGCAGCTCTAACTCTAAGCTCAGGGGTCAGCCAGGACTCACAGCAGAAGTAAGGATGCTGCTGAGGGCAGGGATGCAGGAGCAGCAGCCACCTCTGGGACAGGCTGTGCAGGCAGCTAACCAGCCCCGAGAGAAGGGGAAAAAGACATCTTCCTTTTCCGCTCCTTCCACCTTCTGGATTTAATCGTCATTTCTTTGTTTCTGCTACCCCAACCTACAGAAGAGCAGACAGCCATAGGAAAAATAATGCCGATGGAGACCTCAGGAGGTAGGCTCGCCTGCACCGCAACCCCCTCAGGGAACACTCCTGGCATTTGGGACAGAATTTGGCCTCTTATTAGGGTTCCCGGCAGCACAGAGGCATTGTCCCTGCTCAACTTCAGGCTGCTCCATGGGGGGACAGAGAGCAGGAGCTGCATGCCCACAGGAACAGCCCTGAGAGGACTCCCCACGTCTCACAAAAGCAGGTTTCCACCACTGGGGCATTAGCGTAGCCCCCACAGTGCACATGCCCAACCCAGCAGCTTCCCAGCTCGGCCTCGCCTGTGTGGACATCTCCAAAGGCTGCTCTAAACGGCACCACGCTCCCAAAATACAAACACCCCACGATGCGCTCAGGGCACTGCATCTCCACCCGTGCAAAGCCAGGCTACCGCACGCAAGGCCAAGCACAGCGCTGTTAAAAAACAGACAGACCTCTTGCCAAGGAGGCTTTGGTTTTTCTTAAAACTACCTCCCTCAAAAATATTCAACCCATTTCCATCTCCATCACAAGGAAAGGGCTCTGCTGTAGTTTCAAGCCCGTCATCTTTCTTCCCCCAATCTATAGACCGGAGGGACGTACCCAGCACTGGTGTCTCAGCTCCTCCAGGTCCTTGTTGCCCACCATACCCCCGCTCAGCACCCCCAAAGCAGCCCCTCCCACACCATTCCCAGCCCCGCAGCAAGCAAATAATAATAAAGCAGCAACAGAGACTCCATGGGAAATAAATGGTTGCGCTTATGGCGACTGTGAATGAGGTACATGAAAGGGAGGGACGGGGGGACACCGGCTGCCAGATGGGGATTTCTTTCATTGGCTGCTGCTTTTCTACCTAAAAAAAGGCCGGCGGAGGAAGCGCTGCAAGCAACTTGCTCCCTGGAACAGCACGAGAGGAGGAGGTTGGTCATGTTTTGAGCCCGGGGCCTACAGATTATAATAGAGGCGGGACGAGAGCAGCGACAAGCGTGGGGAGGAGGTGAATCCTTCTCTCGCGTCTGGCTGGGTTACACACAGCAGCTCCCGTGCCTCAGCGAAGCAGCGGCACTGGGAACGAAACCCAACTCCCCGAAACCCAACTCCCCGCCTTCCCGCTTCACCTGGCAGGACGCAAGAGCATCCTCGTCACACATCGCGCCTGGAGAAGCGGTGCTTCAGCTACAGGCTGAGGGTTTAGCCAACAGACATAGGCAGTCCAAGCTAAGCACCGTTTGCTCCAGCATAGGAATCCGCCTGCATTACGGCAGAATTCTGAGCTTAAGCGAGAATACACAGCTTTTCCCGGGCCACGACGACCAGCCAGAATAAAGCTCATAATCTGATTTGTATACGCCTGCGCCTAAGCCATCCGACACTCACGCTGTTCAACTCATCCCGTGCCTGCCCGCGAGCACGCTTCCTGGCAGCCCTGCCTCCCTACAAACCAAGCCCGGCCCCTGGGGTGACAGCACTGCTCCCCCAAACCGGGGAAGGGAAGGCTGAACCTAAACCTTTCGGCAGCAGCCGACGCCGATTTAGCCCATTTCGTTTCCAAACGCAAAAGACCCGTCTCTGATACACGGACAACAAAATCCCCGCCAGCCCATTCTTACGTTCAATTTGCATAACAGATCACTCTACAGCATTAGCAAAACTCCACGCTGCAAGCACATTTAATAAAATCATAGCGACGACAGCTTAAACAGCGCATTAGTTAAAATTCCTGCGATGCCTATTATCAGTGGGGTTACGTGATACGGGGAAGGGTGGCGTGCCCTAATGAAACCTCGCGCAGGCAACCAACAGGCTGCAACAAAGACTGGAAGATCACATGAACGCTCCCAGTGAAAAACATTTTAAAACCTGACACCCCCCCCCTTCCTTCTTCTTACC
>JAOXNO010000013.1:65853219-65868440 GCA_028565335.1 Limnodromus scolopaceus | reverse complement strand
TATTTGCTTAAATAGTTTGGACCCTTCCTTCTTCTTACCCCCCCCTCCCCCCCCCAAAAAAAAAGCCAGCCTAGCATCATGTGAGCAAAAGCCCTACTCCATGTCACATTCCTGGAGCCTCAAGCCAAGGAAAGGAGAATTGGTAGAGGAACTGTGTGCTTGGCCCCACCACGGAGGCATGCTTTGCATTCTTAAGCAGCACCCTCTGAAACCAATCATCGTTAGTCTCTAATTGGCTGGAAGGAACCTCGTTCAAGCCTTGACAGCCAAAAGAAGTACTCTGACTCCTGGTGACCATAGGAGACTGTTAGTGCGACTCCTCCAGTTGACAGTTAAGGGGGAGGGGGGAATCTGCATTAAAGCTGTGCAATTATTTAATTGTGACGGCTTAAGATAATCAAAGTCCTAGCAAAAAAGATGCAGGAGACAGGAGGAGCACTGAATTACTCACAACAGAGGCAGGTAGAGTGCAGCAATTCAGAAGCACGGATTTACATGAGTCAGGGCAAATGCTGTTAGAAGAGAGGACTAAACTGAAGAGGATCCTTAAACCATCTTACTCCTAAAATATTTTGCTCTAAGGCAAAACACGCACCATGTATTTTAAAGCATTAAGACACTAATTCTGTAAACAATAATGCCTCCAGCATGCACACCGCACGCTGGAATGGATTCCTCAACTTGGCCTCATCACTTATGCATCTGATGAAACAAACACTGACAGCTTTTTTGCATTTGTAAAGGCCCCACAGCAGCTGTGGTGATCCCACCATAGAGCAATGAATTAAGCCTGAAACCCAGCTGGGTCTGCACAGAAGCCTTTTTTGCACAATACAGCAAGACTATCATTGTTAACCTAGGCATTATTGTAAAATATTCCGCATTACATTAAGAACAGAGATAGAGATGCCCTGGAAAATTAGCTGTAATAGGCAATTTATAACATTTTAAAATATGGATACCACATTGATTGCTAATTGACAACAGATTTCATAGTTTCATTTACACACAACCACAGTGAATCAGGTAATTATAGAATATTGCTTAAGTAGGAAACAAGGCAAAATTAAGGAATAACCCACATTAAAGTTACAAAACATATTACAAACTTATATAAAATGAATGTATAAACAGCTAAAATTTAAAATAGCTACAAAAATTATTGATCTTGAGATCAGAGGGAATTTGAGACAGACTCTTAGAGGAAATGGACGTACCCATGCTTTCACCACCTCAGAGTTTCTTCTGGGACCAAAGCAAGCAGGTTAATGCATTAAATAGTAGTATTTGGTCAGGTAGTAATTATATTATTTTTCTACTTTACAAGTACATAAATACGTACTGAAAAAAAAGCCAGGAATGACTTGGGAAAAGTAATTTGAAAGTAATTATTTGGAAAAGAGTTTACATAGACAGAATATATTGGTTCAGAACTGAAACTCTATTCTTCCACTGCATTTAACATCATATTTAAAACACAGGCCAGAGAAATCCAAATGAAGTTGTCTACTTTATAAAATAGACTATTCAGCTCATCTTACTTAGTTACTAAGAACACTTCTTTAAGACTGAACCATAAAACCTTGTATTTTTCCAGGAATGCACAGGGACACACAAAAAAAAGCAGTTATGTTGTGTAAAACACTCAGAAGAACTAAGGTGCTACCTATCCCACTGAGACGAAAAATAAATTAAGCCTGTCCTCACAACTTCTCAATGTGAGGAAACCATTTCTTGGGGTACCACAACAGAAACATGCTTTGTGATTTCAAGCAGTACATAGGCAGATACTGCACATGGTTTGTCTTCCCCCCATTTCTCCTTCATCTAGAGGATTACTCAGCTAAGTATGTAGACAATTTCACACAGGCTTCCAAATGGTGACTTCCAAAGTAAAGGTACCAAAAGAGCAGTGGAGAGCATTGAGGAAGCAGGAGGAGGAAAACAAAGTCACGAGGAGCAATTTGAAAATAAGCAGCTAGCTTACAGGTAGGAGTATGGTTAGCAGAAATAGCAAGATGAAAAATATCTTCCATTTACCATTTTTGAAACCTATCCGTTTCTCCACAATGCAGAACTCGTCTAGCCAGAGAAACTGAAGTCTTATTAACAGAAACCAAAATTACAGGCAGCAACAAGAAAAAATCCTTTTATTTGTGGCGTTGCCTCTGTTCCCAGGTCTTTTTTATTTCCAGCAGGAGAACGGGGAGAGGAAGGGAAGGGGAAGGAAGGGAGAGAGAGTAGAAGGTAAAAAAATTAAGGTGGAAAAAAAAAGGGGGGGGGGGAGGGCCTGTGTATTAGGAAGAAAATGAACTTCAGGCTCTGTGCCACATTTGGCTAAAATGAAGTAAGATCCAATTGGCAGCTTTTGAATATATGACCCTCCAAAGGCAAGCTGTCAGGTCAGTAACAGTTGAAGGAAATAAATGGACAACTCTGTACTGTTCTGAAACTCTTGTGTAACAAAGTTACAGTTTCATCCTGGAAGATGGCCAAAAAGCATAAATCAATGAGCAACCAACCTTGTATCATTTTTATCACAACAGTAATAGTTGTCCAAAGGTAGGTTGTTTATTAAACCCTAGTAGTGTTTGCGTTGGTCCCCCGCACCAGAAAATTAAACTGACAATAATAACAAGGAGACTTGCTGTGCTGAGAAAACTTGGGCAGAGGTACTTTTCAGAAGTGACAATCAAGCAGCTCTTCAACCTAGCCCAGGAAGAGCCAGACACACGAATCTTCTACGGAAAGACCAGTGAGATTACCAACCTTGCTAACACCAAAGAGCTGAGAAAGTTTACTTAGACAGGCATTAGAGAAGCCAGGCATTGGAAAATATCATTAGATGAGGCTGTAGACCATTACACGGCTCCAGAGAACCTTCTCAAGCTGCAGCATGAACCAAGTATGAAATACGTGAATGCACAAAGAACTACTAAAGTTTTGTTATGGGTAACCCTGAGAGATGATACTTGCACCTTCAAGAACCTAAAGGTTGTGTCATTGTGGAAATATTCTTTGTTCCTCTCTAGGAACTTCCTGCACAATGAACTAACCCAATTTTTTTTTTTTTAAAAAAAAAAAAAAGCCATGCAAATGACAGCAACCTGGGCGATGCAGATTTAAAACCCCATTTTTGACAGTTTTATATTCTCTTATCTATGGCAGGATTAGGAGCCCTGATAACCAGTTCCCTGTAACTGAGATTTCCCTTACTAGATGTTGTCCTAGTTTCTAAGCTGAACAGTAGGTCAGAGTCAGTCTTAGACATGTTCTTAGTGTCTTCTGCCTCAAATAATGCCAGCTATTCAATCTTCTTTCTTACGTGCTTAAAAATTTATAAGATATTACTTCTTGTTTCAAAGGGCTGCCTCAAGACATCACCTATATTTTGTTCTTTTCCTTACCTAGACTAGTTTATGCATGGACTTAACATTATTCACGTGTGTTGAAATTAAACTATGTATTAAATCCCTCAGATCAACTGCCGATCCCTGCTTTTATTGAAGAGTGATCTAATCCCTGAGAAAGTCTAGTGGATTGGAAATTTGGAAACCAGCTGGAACTATCTCAACAGCATTCTTCCACGGAGGACTGAGTTTTCAAAGCTGAAGTGCTATGTACTATGTTGCGTCAGCTTTGTAACACGTGCTTTCCTGATTAAAATACTGGGCCTTCTCTGGTGGTAAAAAAACGCCTGGACATTTGGAGAGCGTGGAATAAAGAAGTGGTGCAAAAGTATGAAGCCTTTTAAGGAGAAAGGATAACCTTTCAGCCCAGGTGTGATTTACTGTTCCACATGAACAGAAAAATGGTGATAAATCACTTATACAGAGGACAGTTGACAGCAAATTTGAGAACACCGTCAAAAGCATGTCTGAACAGACATCTTCAAAGTCTTCTTCCACAGACAACAGTTTGGCATGCTCATGTATATTCTTCCATTGTAAAAGATGAAGGAGCACTTCCCTCCTCAGCTACCATGCCTGTCAGCCAAGCTGTAGCTGATGTTCTGAGGGCACGATCACAGCACTATGACTGAGGGAGCACACGAAATTAAAAGCAGCAAAACCATTGCCAAGATGGCTAAAGACAGGGACAGTGGTAGGACCTAACGGGGAACTCGGGACAAGCCATCCTCCACGCAAGCAGAACCATGGATACATACCCTGGCTGTTTTTCCCACGTTATACGAACCTTGGTTTCACAAACTGTGCCGGAGGGCAGGTTAGTTCTCCAGAGCTGAGCATGCTCATGTTTCCCTGACAAAGTCCCAGATGTAGCTGCACTCATGCCTGTAGCATGCAGACGATAAAATGATAACACTCTGAAGCACCTCCAAAAAGGGCTCATGGAAGGAGACGGATTCTGCAGAGCTGACAACCAGGCAGTCCCCCAGTCACCACCACGAACCTACTCGTGGCTATGCAAGGTGAAGAGGGACACAGAAAGGATGGAAAGAAAAGAAAGAAGCAGAGGCATATCCAGAAAAAAAGCTTCCGAAAAGCTTCTGACCAGTTTGCCAGGGAATCCCTGAGGTCAACCCAACCTTACTCCAGGGGAAAAGCAGAACACACACAGACAGACGTGGATGCAGGAATGTCACTCCTGGTCCCACCTGGGCCAGGAGGCAGAGCCCAGCAGGAATGGCCTACACAGCCATCAGGCATGAGTAGACCAAGGGTTATAATGCACCAACAGATGGGCTGGCTGTAAGGAGAGAAAACAACAGACTCATCCCTGGCAGGATCTGAGAAAAGTTGGTGAGGGAAAAAAAGAAAAAAAGGAAATAATAGTTTATCCCTTCACCCTCCTCCTCCATCCAATTCAGTGAACCAGTAATTTCCAAAATGCCCACGGGGAATTAATTTCACCGCATCCTTGACTGCAAGAGTAACAGGCATAAAATGACACCACAGAAGGAAGAGGAATCCTCAAGAATACAAGAAAAGATGCTTGTGAGGGGAAAAAACATGATTACCTACATCATAAACACACTTTCTTCTTCTGCATGATACACCACTAGCTTTCACAGGAGCTAGGTGAAATAGTATTATAATGAAATTCTAAGTACGATACAAGGCAATTATATTACCTAGAAGACTTCAAGAGACCATACTTTTCTTAACAAATTTATGCTGAAAATTGTATTTCAGCTCTGCAAAGCAACAGGGCGCAGAAATCATTATACCTGATTTGCCAACCTGCCTGGAAGAAATCTGACCACCTTTAGTTATTTTGGAAGGTCTTACTTAAATGGAGACTGCAAAGATCCTTTCAATAATGGAAGCTGTGCACCGTTTTTTACAACTGGTCAGTTGTGTCACATAATGCTGCTCTTGACTGAAAGAGCATGAATATTAATGTTCTATAAATAAAAGCCTTTAATATATGTGAATTATGAAATTAGCTTTTCCTGAATGCTCACATCAGCAGGATTCGATTTCCCAAAAGTTCATAAACAGACTGAAAAAAGGGCTGAGCAGGGCCACATTCTACCATTCCTCCACAGTATTTGCACATTAACAGTTTGCTGAGCCTTGCATAATTTAAGTACACAGCCAGTATTTTCCATAACCAGCACTCAAATGCTGCATGCAGGCTTGAGAGACAAGCAGCAACAGTGCAATCCTGCCCCTTCCAAAGTATTTCCTGTGAAGCTGCCCCCGAAATGAACTGCAGGAACCTTTCCTCATCTCCCCCTTCAGCCTCCAGGAACAGAAAAAAAATACTGCGACAACAGTTTGTTTTGCTTTCTTGCAAAGCGATGCCAGCAGCTTCGTAAGAGCTAATTTCCTCAGACAGAGACGATGTGGATAGAGGAGCCCAACCGGAGAAGTACACACTCAGTGAGAGAAAGAAAAAGGCATGGGACTAAAAGATAAGGGGGGAGCAGGGGAGTCAACTGTAAAATGCACACTATAATAGAGAATAAAGAATAAGGAAAAGAGAAAGAACAGTAAGTAGAACAGTAGAATAGTTACTTCATTTAAATAAAATATTAAGAAGACACTGGAAAAGAGAAATGAAACAGTTTGGGGGGGGGGGGGGGTAGGGCGGATAGCAGGAATACATCTAGTAAAGCCATTAAAACCATTAAATGGCTATCACCCTCTTAGAAAACTAACATTCCTGCCTGCAAATACTTGCACACACTCTTACACAGGAATGGCAAAATCTCAAGCCCTGAAAAGCACTTCGGCATGTGCTTAACTCACAGGCTCCAAGTACTTCAATTGACGTCAGTAAGAGTATTCATACATTTGAGACAGGCACGTGCTACAGCGCCTTGCTGGATGGAAACTGGGGGTGCAGTTCCACGTGTCTTTTTAACCCGCAGGAAAGTCTAAGATGTCCCTGTGCTCCAGCATTCCCTAAACTGTGCCACTAAAAAGTCTTTTCAAGTTTGTGCTGAAACCAGGCAATTTAAAAATGAGGAGGTGGGGAAAGAAAGAAGTGGAAAGCATTGGTGTGACTACTTTTTAAGCCAGATAATTTCAGTCACCCTATTTCATATGCAGCTCTTCGGTTGTATTGCTATGTCCAAATCACTATACCATGAAGGAAAGATCAGCAGGGTCATCAGTGTTGGCTTCAGCGGTGAGAAAAAGGCATATGATGCCACATCCTGATGTTCCCACACTTAAAGGGAAGTTGTTGGTTTTTTTTTGTAGCTTCTTGATTTGACATGGTTTGGGCCTTCTCACACTACTTGGAAACCTGGGGCAAAAATACATCAGCATTTCATTTCACTTGCATGTTCAATAGACACGAGTGGTTTTAACAAGAGAAGCTATCTGAACTCATTCTTCAGGAGTACAACATAAAACAAATAAAGCCATTGGAAATCTCTGGAGGAACTCCCTTCTATAAGCAGGTCCTTCCTGTAGAATGTAGAACGGTACAGTGGCTTCACTTCCATGGTGGAGCTCTTTTGTAGTATTGTGGGAATGTGGGTGTTGAATTCAAAGAAGTACTAGTTCTTCTACTACCATTCTTCCACAGCAGTGGAACCCAGCTTCCAGTAGCATAGCTATCTTAATTTCATTCTCTTCCCCTTTTTTCTTCTCTTGTTTAAGTTTTAAAATGTTTACATCCAAGTAACAACGGTAGCACATTTTTAGCTCTCTTCTAACATCTTTTAGCACTTGGGAAATGACTACGGCATTACCATGACCACAGGCACAAACATCTTCAGCTTCATTTTCACCTGCGTGGCTTAACTTCGTTTCAACCTTATTTAATATTCATCCTGCTTCCAGCAGTAGGACAGTACAGCAAAATCCATGCCCGAACAATCCTTGGAACAGGCAAGGACAGCTAAATTTGTTTGCTAGGAAATAAAACATATATCTTGACTTCTATTTAGTCATAATTTCACAGCCCATTTAAGCTCACACTACTGCTAACAGAAGCAATCAAACCCCTCCCTCGCCACCTCATTTGTGTCCCTGCAACACCTTCCCCAGACCCAGTATTTTTCAAGCTACATCACAAACTGCGATATTAAATGAATCCACATTAAAAATCAAGCATATTTTACCAGTTCAGTTTTAACCTGGAAAGTCTCCAGTCTGTGGTGCGAGCTATCACCTGCAGAAGAGAGTGGGAACAGGCAACCAGAGGAAGGCTAAACCACTTATTTGATTGCGGTACAGGCTTAAAATGATCATAAAAACACTGTATTAGGCACCTTACTGGTCTCCACATTGACAATGCTGTTACTGAAGGCGAAACACCAAAGCTACACACAGGACATTTCCACCACAGACAGGAAGAAGGGAACAGTAGAAGGGGACAGGACAGCTTCTCTCAACAGCTACTTCTTGCTTATGTAGTTTTTATTGGTTCAAGGCATCACAGACAGACTTGAAAAACGAAAAAGCCAGCTTCAAAGTTATTTGCCATTAGGACAACCATTATTTCTTCCAAGTTATAAATAATTCACAAGTTACAGTTACTGTAACATGCCGTAGCTCCAGCTTTTAAGTAACATGAAGCCTCTTGTCTTACAAAGTGATATTACTGTGTCCCCATTATACGTTGAGTAACTAGAACAAAAAAAATTACATTGGGAAGCGCTTTTCAAACTTAAGATAAAGGCCTCAGTAGCAGAAAGACTACCTCCTTCTTAACAATCTTCCTCGGGTGTAGCACAGCTTTTAAGAAATGTAGAGAGGAAGTACCATCCCAAGACACTAACATCTGCTTTGTATCCAAAACTGAAAGGGACGTTCCCTGGTCTCAGAAAGCCAGTCTGCACGCTGGCAACAGGCCATGAGAACTTTCATCATTATCACTACGCTTCGAGAGGAGGGAAAAAAGTAAGTATTAATCAGAAAACCACATCTTGGGCATCCATATATATCATCTCCCTATGCTAAACACATTAAGGCCAGTCATTTGGAACATCAACGAAAAAGGAACCATGTACATACAACACCAGCTTAGTTATCAGTCCACTTTACAAACAATAACAGAGAACCCTCTTTTTGCTTGGCTTTGAATTTTGTAAACTCAAAGTCTGGACCAAGTCCTGTAGGGCTGAAACCAAAACAGAAGCAGTTCTATTTTTTTTTTTCAGCTCAAGTTGAGTTAAGAAGTTAATTGATCTGGCATACATGCAGGGTTGGAAATTTGTATTGCGGGGTTTTTAGCATGCACACTGCAGCTGAGAGATTTGGCTTACAACTTTGATGTGCCAAAAAGAACTCTGTGGGACAAACTGGCTGAAAGTAATATCCATGAAATAAAAAGAGCGAGAAAGAAGGAAACGTATCCCTTCTCTAAATCACCCTCAGTCTGCCTAACAGGCACCTTATAAAAAGAAAAAAACTATAAACATATGGTAGTAGCCTGCAGCAACTTAAAACTCTAAATGCAATTTCTAGACTATGTACTTTTTGTGCATAAAGATTCCCAGTTTCAGAACAGCATAGAAAATTAAATGCTAAACATAACAACTAAAAAAAAATAATGATAAGCATCTCAAAGCATGAGACCATGGACAGACTCTTGTCCAAGACTCATGGTTTCTGTCCACTTTATTACTAGCAACCTCAAAAAATATTTGTACATCGCAATTCATTTGACTTGCTTGCTTTACATCTTCAAGTTCCTCTCTGTATTTCTTAAAAACGCAGGCCATTCCTAAGCATAGCTAAAAAACTGTTATTATCTGTTTAACTGGAGTTGTCAGGGCCCAGGGGAAACTGAGGAGCCTCAAAAGCTTACTGTCTTTCTTGGACTCCCCAGAACACTGTGTGACTAGCAGGATGCCCAGCACGAGTTTAAAGTTTACCCAAAGCAGCAGCAGACTTTTTTTTTTTTATCCAAAAGAAAATAAAGCACAATCTTAAAAGTCCTTCCCCTAACATACAAATGTGGGAAAGGCCAGAGAAGACCATCCTGTTCTTGTGGGCAGTGAAGGAAAAAAACACCAAGTCAAAACACTACACCATCACACAACATTGTCCAGAAATATTGGGGACTCACATAAATCTGTTTCAAAAATAGGCAGAGAGCTGATTTCCATATGCATACAGTTGAAAGAGCCAATAATTTCTCCAAATTCGCTCCCATTGTTCTTAATTTAAAAGCACGCATTGCTTCAAAACTAATCTGCAAGCAAAGCTAAAAATGAATTGCTCATAATGTATAGTTATCCTAACTTGGCTCAGACAGCAGAGTACCAAAGTGCAAAACTAAGATTAGTAGATTATGTCAGAACGAGCTCCCAAGGTTTATTTTTGAACTTTATAAATATCGTTAGCCAGTCATCATAGCGTGCATGTGCCAAAACACGCTAATCTCCTGCAACCATCACGCCATCCAAAAGATGTCAGACCAGCAAGGCGAGCTCGAAGAACTGAAAGCAGAGCGCAGGGACACAAATACCCCAAGCCCCCCTGGAGCATGGCAGCAGATCAGTTTCTCAGCTTGATTCTTACTATTTGCATTTCTTCTAGCCTTTAGGAAGTAAAAGCAATACAGTTACAGCCACGGATCCAAAGCTGCCTTTTTGCAGAGCAAATCAAGGGAAGAACCTGGTAGAAAAGACCACAAGAACCCGAGCAGGGTAGACCAAGCCGATTACACACTACAGGAGAGAGACATTTAGAAAGGATTAAGTGGTGCCCCTCAAGTTATGCAATTATGAACTCTTCTGGGGCCATTGTCACATTTTGCTAGACGGATTTTAGCAGTGTCAAAATCTCTGAGTGCAATTGTAGCAATCCTACAAGCACGAAACCCAACCAGATGAGAAACTACCCTTGCTCCACAGGCCTGACACAGATGCTGGAAAGTGTGCGAAGACCCTAGTGCGCATTTCTCATTTCATTTCCAACACATTTTTTAAAACCACAATCCCATTTTTATGCCCTATGAAAGCAGGTTTTGTTCCCCCAGACAAAAATACGGGATATGGTTGATGACACTTCAGCCGCCGGACCGCTGAAGCAGTTTCGGATGCCACTATGTGAACCAATGGAACGATAATTTCCACCTGAGCGTTTTTTCCTTTGCTTCTGTGCTCAGCCAAGCTGGTCACTCCTGCGGCAGCATAAATTAAGCCGATAAACTTTGCAGGGGAGCAGATGGGGTACACTCAAGCCGTCCGTCTGCCTGCAGACCAGGGAGCTGTCGTCTCCAGCCGAGAGCCTCCAGACACGGCGTTTGGCGTGGCGATGCTCTCAGCCATCGCTCAGCTTCGCCACCGATCGTGGCTTGCAGGGCAAGTCGAACAGCAGCCTTTTACAGCCTCCGACCTTTCATCTGGATAAGGAAGCGACGGACAAGAAGGAAGCGCGCACGGAGGGGAAGAGAGCTAGCGTATTTTCAAACAAGCCCTCGCTGCTACAATTAAAGGGTTTACTCCTTTCCCACAGCCCACCACTGGAAATACCAGGCCTCTGCCGGATTACCGGAGGAACGACATCAGAACGGGATGGCATTACACGAGGGAAAGTGTGAAACCCAAGCAAGTGAAACGGCAAATGGTTTTAAATCTTCTACCTACTGATTCATTGAGAAAACGTTTTTGTGACTGACTGAAATAAACCCACCCCTACAAATGAAAACCAAGAGTTCCCAAATAAAACTTGCCCATTAAAAACCAAGAAGGATCACATCCAATACTCCCAGTAGTAATGAGCCAGCAAAACAACCAACCCATCAAAGATCTAAGAAAACACCAAATACATTTTGGCAAGCGTATTATTTCCTGTATCTGAATTTCAGCGCCAAGTACTCCGCGCATACTAGACCTGAATTTTACAAGCGATTTGCAGCTTTTAAGTTTCCTAGTGGCTTCCTACCACTTAAAAAGGCTTTACATAAAAAATGGTAGTAAGCATAAAAAGTATATGCATGCCATGCCCCATCATTCACGTGGACATTAAACTCCAGGTACGTTTTACCCTTCTCTCTGAAGTTGTAACAACAGGTTAAGGGGCTTTGTATTGAAGGTGAAGAGTTAGATCATAAAAACTGTCAGTGAAGTTTTGGCCCACAACAGAGGGACATTTAGGGCCATCAGCATCAGGAAACATTTAAGGGAAGCTCAGGTTTGGCAACGCTGAAATTTGCATTATTAGACTTGAAAGTTAATGTCTCGTTTGTCTTACACAGAGGCAGTCAAATCCATCAGCGCTATTGTTTTCAGACTGTCTGCCCACTAAGGCAAACAATGCATCATTTACACTTGGTTTACATTTATAGTTGGGAAGAAAGCCATGCAAAGGACTGGGGGGGGGGGGGGAGAATGTTTTAAATGCAAATTTGGGTTCCGAAGCAATGCATGTATTCCTCTGCAAATTCCACATCTGCTAAATCACACAAAAACTGGGTGCTTGTAATAAAAAATAATAATAAACGTGTCTCTGCTTTTCCTTTCCCAACTTTAAAATTACCTTTAAGCCTCCATTCCACTTGAGTGCTGCAAACTGGAAACTTCAGAAATGAAAGCAGCTGGTGTTTTTCCTCCCTTCCCAAGCTCAAGTTGATTGAATTCAATCACTCCAATATAAATGGCAAAAAAACCCAAACCTAAATCAACCCCAAATAACATTTCCCTCCTCCTCAAGAACTTTCAGTTTATGTTCAAACCAGGAAACATCAGTAATGCATATAAACAAAATGTAACTTTTAAACCTGGAGTCTCTTTAGCTTCAGACTATGAAATTTAAAAATTGACCTACTTTATGTAATACTCCCACAGCTGAGTCATCACAGTATCAACTGGTCTCTATCAGCTGCAGGGTACAATCATCACTCAAAAAAAATCAAGTATCCGTACTGAAATGCCTCTTTTAGGTTATTATTATGTTCAAAATATACTGTTACTCTCTAACAGTAACTGGAGAGGGGGAAAATCTTAAACAAAGTTTGAATCGTGCAAACTAGTCCCCGTATAGCAGATGCCATGCCTCGTAGCAAGAGCCTGGAAGTGATAGGATACGATATTGGACAGAGGCTGCAGAAATACAGATTAGTTCCATCTCTGCCACCACTACAGTACGTAGCTTCAGGCGAGTAATTTAGACTTCTTTCTGTTTCATCAAACAATAAAATGGAGGGAATGCTGCTGCCTTACAGAATCAGCTGACGTTTCTACCACACTTTAGCATATGCATAACATTAGCTGTTATTTTACACCTACAGAAAAGAAAGGGGTAATATATTTTTAATGCTGGCTTAGTAGGCCTTATTATAAAAGAAGGTGAAAGTGCTTAATGAACATTAGAAACTCTTCACAGGGGCCTTGATTCACTGCAATTTCATTCTGGACAGCATTTTACACAGACTCCTGGCTCACAGTCCATCAGGGCGAGCAGCAGGCCATTAGTTTCTCAGGGCAAAGCATTTGTTGATAGCAAAAAGTAAATATTCCTTTAAAAACAAAACAAAACCAAATCAATCAAACAACAACAACAAAAAAAAAAACCCAAAACAAAACCGGATTTTAATTACTAGTTCCTAGTTACACGCCATCCTGTAGTCACTTACAACATAATGCTGGAGTCTGAAGAGACCAGGAGGAGGTTAAGAGGAAGCCAAACTCGGACCTCAAGTGCAGCCAGCATCCTTACACCATGAGCTGAAGTTATACATAGGGAAAAGAGCTGAGCGTGCTGTGCTGCTGGGATTGTTACTGCAAGCCCGAAACAGACCTGAAGTAGACAAGAATGCTCCAGAAGGCTGTTATTTGAAATAAGATGCAATGTACACTGAATGCCCCCTCTGCTGCCACTGGCGTATTTACATTATTTCTTGTAGGAAGTGGTCAAACTTAAAGTACGCTGTCAGTTGTGGAGCTGGAGGGGGGGGGGGGAATGAGGAAATTCCTGCAGGAAAAGAAAAAATAGCTGGGCAGGAGGGCTGGGCTGAAGCCCTGGGGTGCCCAGGGCCAGACCCCTGTACACAAATGTCCCTTACCCAGGAAGAGGTGGTGCTGCGTGGTCACTGTCTGCCCCCAAAAATTCCCGGAGCCCGCTTCAGGCACTCCCCAGCAGAGAGTGTTGTTGGGAAGGCTCTCCCGCAGCTCGCTAATCCCGGACAGGCCTTGCCAGCCCTCCCGCTGTCTGAAGGGCTTACCAGGCCATCCGTAGGTGAAGCGTGTCACCTCATGGCAGACTACAGCACTTTTACCTCTGCAAGGACAAGGAGACAAATCGCACGAGGCAACGGTAGTGACACTGCTCCTTAATTATATTTTGCCATCTGCTACCGTGGCAGAACTGTACAGGTATTTAAAGACAGTAATCCAGGTCTGATACTCCCAGACGTAAGCCAGCGAGAAGATTTGCTCTTCGGCATCACAAAAACGGGCAGAAAAAAACGCACCTGTGAAATTACGCTTAAGACTTCAAAGCCTTTCTTTTAAGAACTATTAATTCCAAGCGCATACTGAGTGCAGTCTGGCTTCTCCGGCTGATGCTTTACAAAGCTGTCAGTTGCCGAGGCTTGAGCCAAAAGGCAATATTTGATATGTAAAGATGTTTGAGAAGGAGGAGGGTAAAGTGAGAAGAAAGATTTGTATGAGTCAGCCATAGTTCTTTTTAAAAATTAGGCGATAGCGTTTTCAAAAGCCCATAAAAGAGATGCACACACGGATTTCCTCGTTCCTGGGTTATCAGCCACAGAAGGTAACGCTCTCAAAGTTTAAGAGAACTTTTTAATTGCGACCACTTGCCAAGCGGGGAGCCGAGCCTCACGACAGGCAGTCTGCCGAGGCGCAGGCTTTTTACTCCATTGTTCTCAAACCACCTTTTTATGTTTTCAGAACCCACCTCCCAAATGCCAAAAAGCGGGAGCAGCGGCCTCAAACAGCCTCCCTGTATGACACCCCCACAGCGACCCAAGGAGCGGGGCCACCAAAGCAGCGCTGGGTGTCGGGGGGTAAGGGTGGGATGGACGGACGCTATGGGCCAGACCCTCGCTCCTCAGGGGGGGACATCACCCCTGGGCACAGCCCTTCACCTCAGGGGTGGCAGGGAGCACGCCAGGCCCAGGCCCAACACCGCTGCCGTGCCCGGCCCGGCGGCCTGCCCCAGGGGCACAGGGTGTCACCGGCAGGGCTCGGCCTGACAGGACCGGAGGGAGGCGGGGGGGGGGGGGTGGCGGTTGAACGGCCCCCGAGGTGGGGACGAGCAGCCCCCGCGGGGAGGCCGGGAGTCGGTTGCGGCCCCGACCCCGGTGGCTGCCGGTCACACCTGCAGCCGCGCAGGCTGACAACAAAAGGCCCCGGCTGGCACCGGCGAGGAGGAGGAGGCCCGGCGTGCTCCGCCGTGCTGCCGCAGCGCCCGAAGGTCACGGGCGGCGAGGAAACGTGCCACGCGTGTCGCCACGCCGCCTCCCCCGCGCCCGGAGACGTGACCGGCCCTCCCCTTCCCTCCCGGGCGGCGGGTCGGCACCCACCTCCCACCCCGAAACCGGCAGGGCCGGGCCGCGGGGCGGCTCCGCACCTGCTCACCTGGCCCGGGGGGTGTGTGGGGGGGAGAGCGTTCCCCCCCCACAGCGCTCCCTTACCACCCCCTCCATGGGGACCTTCAGGCCCCCATGGTGACCCCCACCCCCTCATGGGGACCCTCACCCCCCCATTGTGACCCTCACCCCCCCATGGGGACCCTCACCCCCCCATTGTGACCCTGACCCTCTCATGGGGACCCTCACCCCCCAATTATGACCCTCAGCCCCCCCGAGACCCTTAAATCCCCCCC
>JAOXNO010000013.1:65779713-65849878 GCA_028565335.1 Limnodromus scolopaceus | reverse complement strand
CCCCCTCTTTTTTTTTTCTCCGCCCCACAGCAGCCTCCTCACGCCTCCCGTCTACCGGGGGCTCCTCTTCCGCCCCCTCCCCGCCACCGCCGCGCCTCCCCCCGGGGATCGGTCGTGCACCGGGGGAGAAGGGGACGGGTCCCACCGCGCTGGCAGCACCTGGCCTCGCCGGTGGGGCTGCGCGCAGGGGGCCTCTCCTCGCCCACGGGAAAGTTGTAGTTCCCTCGCCACAAAATGGCGACGCCGGGGAACTACAGCTCCCGGCGTGCCCCGCGCCCGCCCTCGCCGCCAATTGGCTGCCGCGTGAGGAACGCCCCCCTACCCCCCTTTTTCTCCGTTGGTTTCCCCCTCCTTCTCGTCGTTTCCCCCTCCCCTCCTTTCACACACACCCCCCGGGGTGCTCGGTGGTAGCTCTGGGGGCTGTGTGAGGGGCCGTTGGGTCTTGCAGGGCGCCGGTGCAGAGGTGCCGCCGCCGCGGGGACGACACGGGAGGAGGAGGCGGCGGCGGAGGCGGGGGGAAGTTTATTGGGAACCGCTGACAGGGAGTGGGGAGGCAGGCAGGCGCCGCAGGAGGCTGCGGGGAGAGCGGGGGCTGGGAGGCGGGGGGGGGGGATTAATGTGTCTGGGTTGGGCTGGGAAAGCGGCGGCACGAAACTTGGGTGTCTGCGGGCGGCTGGGCAGCGGGGCCGCCCGGTGTCAGCTCAGGACAGGCTGCCGGGCGCTGCTGTGCTGTGCGAGGCTCCCTCGGTCCGTCCCGGAGGTATCCTGAGGTCGCGCCTCCTCCCTCCGAAAGGCCTCTGCTGCTGTCGCCGCCGCCGCGCTGGGCCCCGGATCGCCGCGCCGGGCCCGGCGGATTCCTCCTCTCAGGAGCGGCGGGCGTCCCCCCTGAGGGGCAGATTCGCCGCGGGGAGCCGGGGTCGGGGCTGGACCCTCACCCTGGGCTGGGGCAGGGCCGTTCCTGTCCTGCCGCCGGCGCGCTGCCCCGCGGAAGGGGCTTGGGCGTTTTATGGGGCTTGGAAACCCGCTGTCGATGCAAAGTCCTGAAGCTCAGACACTCGATTATTATTATTGTTATTATTTATTTAAAAAAAATGCAGGAAACTGGAAGGCCTCGAAGTGGAGGGTTTTTTTCTAAATGGAAGGTGCATCTTCAGGGAAAACACAGCAGTTCTTTAATGGTGGATTGCATCTCCTCCAGGGACAGGGAGGAAGGAAGGAGAGTAATTGATGATTTCCCTGGTGAGGTATCACTGTTCTTGGTGGCTGTTTGTGCTTTTCTGTACAACTCACCACAAACTATGAGGTGACATACCTCTATGCTAATGCCTATATTTTTGTAACTCTTTAGGGACTTTACCCTATCTTCCAGATGCAATTTATGTGTTCACATCCCTTCTGGAGAGAATTACCTTTGCTCTGTAGGTGCAAAAGCTTTTGGATAAGACTGTTGAGTGTCTGTGCTGAATGTCAGGCAAGCAGGAGACCCAGGACTCCCCAGAAACTCATTCTCTGGTTTCTAGTCTTCTATCTTAACCATAAGGCTGTCGTTCGTCACTTAGATCACTATGCTCACTTATCTACCTCCCTTTACCTTAAAAATGGGATGCAGATCACATTTAAGACACTAAACAGATAAAATCCAGTTTGGTTATAATTTCTTAGTTTTCCCTTCTTCATGGTTACTGCTAATTATTTTAGTGGTTTTTTTCCTAGTCTTTAATTAAAAACTAGGAGAAAGAAAAAGATTGTGCTTGGCCTCATCCAACATCAAACTTTTATGGTAGTACTACTTGCGATCAAGTTAATCTTCTGAAGTTTTTTCTTCAGCCCTCTTGTAGATAAATATACGTTATTTCTAGGTACAGCTTTGAAGAAAGATTTTTGTTCCTTTAAACTGGAAATAATGCACTTTTCTTTTACAACTGTTTAACTTTCTGCCCTCGTTTTTCTCAAGGTGTTTATGTAGCTTGAAGGTCTAGGACATAATTGGAAGAAAACACTTTTGTCTCAGGTGTCTCCAATTAATAATGATGAGTCTGTGACTCTCTCTCCAGTAGACATTTTGGAAAACCAGAAAAGACAAAGATGGTCATTCATGTATTTAAGTCAACAATTGAGTAAAAGGTTCCTGTAGCAAACCTACCTGGCTTTTCTCAAATAACATAAGGTAGTGAACCCAGCTATTCCACCACCACCACCCCTCTCGCCTTGGAGATTACTTCCTGAGTGTTCTTAGGTCTCAGTGTTGCTATGTTTGCTACTGGCTTTTGTGCCATGTGTTGAACAAGAGCTTACTGTCAGTGCAAACTAATGAATTTTCTTCTCGAGGCTGGGTGGCAGAAACCTTTTCCATAGATCCGTGGCTCTATTTACATTTGTGTCCTGTTATACAGAGCATCGTATTATGTACATCCTAAGTATCATGTAACTGCTGTGGATCTCGCCTTTCAGTTTTAGCTTGTGTGCATATTGGAGACTGACCTTTTAAATACTGAAGCTAAACTGGTTTACAAAATTAATTAAAAGCTGATACAATAGCAGTTAGGATAACAGGTTACCTGCTACTCGTGTCAGTGTTTGCCATTGCATTTGATCAGGGTTTTTTTTTCTAATTTGAGAGTGAGTTTCATCCTGGCCACTTCCAACTATATTGTGCCTTGAAAATGTTTGCAAAGTGACTAATGTGAGTGTGGTAGAGTTGCCTTGTTTATTTGCTGTATGTAATCCTTTTACAAGGAACTGTACAGTTTTATAAAGGAGACCCAAAACTGGATTTATGTGGTTTATGGTTAGTTTTTATTACTGTCCAGAGTTAGCCTTCCCAACAACTCACAAAGGCCAGAACAGGCTGAGTGGTCTGACATGATACCATTGTTCAAAAAGCTTTGGTGGCTGGTTGTTTGGGTTTTTTGGGGGGGTAGGAGGGGGAGGGTGATATTGTAGATATCATCAAAGATATTCTCATTTCTTTGCATGAGGATAACACATTTTATGCATTGTGCATTTGGACTTGTATATACTAAACATCCTAGGTGCAGTTATCTCTGAGGTAAAATATGGTCATTTTCCAGCACATAAGATAAGCTTCTGATTCCAGTGAAAAGTGAGAGGAAGCTTCATTAAGAAGGAACTTGTTGGTGATACCTCCCCAGCTACTACAGCTTTCATAGTACTTGCCTACTTCACATCTCAATGCAGATAAAATCTCTTTGAGGTTGTAGGAAAAGAACATTCATCGTAGCTGACATATATGACAGTGCTCCCTTTTTTAATCAGGGACTACTGCTTTTGGTACTTTGGAACTTGGAGGGCAGATTCAGATGCAAAATGGTCTGTGGTGCCCTCAGAGTTCTGGGACAAGATTTGCAGTAAGCTAACGGGACGGTCCTGGTATGGTTGCTGGTCAAAACAAATAAAGAAGAATATTTAGTTCAAAAGGAAAATTAGTATCTACTATAAACCAAAGCACAAATGTTTCTTTTATTTTTGTTGTTTCATCTTTTTGGTCAAACAGATAAAACAATAGGCAGAAGTGGTATGGGGAAGGCAGAAAGAATATGAGGTGAATTTGTGAGCCATAATTCACCAGTCAGCAAACAAAGGGCATGATGGCAGACAAGTTCAGCCATAAAGGAACCTTGTCTTGGGGGCAGGCTGTGATTGTTTGTGGACAGATGGCTGCTTACCAGTTCATAAAAATAACTTCTGGATACCTTTTCCTCAATTGTGGTGTATTTACCTGAATTACGCCTGCCTCAGAAAAGACAAGGTTAAGTTCTCCAGCGTTGAACAGGTTTTCTTTGTCTGAAAGGGATGCGACTTTGAATTCTGAGATCTGATCTCTTGTGTAGATAAAAGCAGAAGTTTTGGTACACTGAGAAGGATGAGGTGGGAGAGGGAGAGGTGATGCAGAACTTGCTTCTAGCCCTGAAATCAGGCTGGCAATCTGTGGAGATACAGTAACACACAGGGAGTCCGCATTTTTAGAGATTTGAATGGCTTCCTAGAAGCTTGACATGGTAGATAAAGAGACTCTAAAAGTAGGCCCTCGGGTTTGCAAAATCTGGATGTGTTCCTATTCAGTAGCTTTTTGTACCACAAATATCGACACCATTTATGTACAGTGCGTTTTGTTTCATGTTTGAGAAGACAGAACTTTACCACAAGCAGCTGACTCTTTCTTGTAGAGGGTAAGAAGGATGTGGAGACCATGGGAAAAGGGCCTCTGCCTGTAGATACCTTGCCACTGACTTGAATTGATGTGTAGACCTGACATTTTGCTTTCCACGTCTGATAATTTGAATTCCCCTCCTTTTTGTGTCACATTTTATATCCTGTCTTTCCTGTATTCACATTCTGCCTTATTGTTTTGCATTGGTCTTGGAAGTCCCATAGCGTGTTACTGTAATATTGAAGTAGGATATTTATGATTGAGTTAAAATACATATCTAAGAGAAAAGTGCGTATGGCTATGAATGAATCCCTTGCAGAAGAGGGAAGTAGAACTTCCTTTTATTTGTTCCCCTGGGGAAATAGAGATATGAGTAGCTGTTGTGGTTTTGCTGGCCAGCCCAGTAGCCACTTGCTGGCAGTCAGTTTGGCTGGCCACTTCCCCCCAGCCTTTTTTACTTGCCAAATACAGGCATAAATATACACGTGTTTGTTAAATATATACAGAAAATGCAAACATAATGACCGTGCTGGTGTACATGTGAGGTGGTGCCTCTGCATCTGGGCCTATGGGTTTCCCAACAGGCAGCACAAATGTGCCATTGTGCAGTTAAGCTCTACACGTGTAGTGGGTTCTCTATCCCATGCACAAAGAGGCTGGATTCATGCAACACAGATTTATGCAGGTGATTTAAAGTTCTTTGGGCAGTTGGGATGTGGTCCCTAGCATCTTCAGGGTCCTGGAGGCAGCCTAACGTACAGGTGCGGACAGACACTATACAGATGGTCAGTGAAAGGATATTAAAGTGCCTAGGTTAAGTGCTCAAAAGTTACAAAATGCCAGAATTAGGAAAAGCTTATGCAATCTTAATTCCATCCATACATCTATATATTGCTTTGTAATAATCCTAAAATAGATTGCATACCTTCCCCCCGCCCCTCCATAGGATGATTGGTTTTTATTCAGTGTATTAAATGATTCTGCTCTGGGAATGAATTAGAGTGCATGGTGAAGGAGAGTGTTGTATGTTGAACTCTTACCCTCCTGTGTTCCTATGAATGCAAGAAGGGAAGACATAATCTCATTGTTAAAGCAGCTGAATGTTGCTTTAGAGAAGTTGATTCTCTGCCAAGGAGTGTGATGCTGGATAAGCCATTTACATCAATCTTTTAATAGTGGCCAGGTCAGCACTACTAATTTGTACGTAAATAGCTACAGTTGTCAGGTGGGTGATGAGTTGTGACTTGTGTCTATCATAGCTCTTTGATTCAGGTCTGCTAGTGTGCAGGATACTTTGTTCCCCCACTTGAAAATGTAGAAGAGGAGATGGAGAAATAAATATGTCTGTGGTTGCTACGTCCTGTTGCTGCTCTTGCATTGTGTTCCTCATTTTATGGGTTCTCTTAGGGCTACATGTGTGCCTCTGCACCAAAGGCAGGAAGCAGTATCAAACACTCAAAGTTTGCAATGCAATGCTTAGTGCTAGCAAGAATCAGATTTTAGCTACTTAGAGACTCTTCAGATCTTAATTTGTGGCTGACTCAGTTTACAATCTCTAAAATGGGGCTAGTATT
Source organism: Limnodromus scolopaceus (assembly GCA_028565335.1). Lineage (NCBI taxonomy): Eukaryota > Metazoa > Chordata > Aves > Charadriiformes > Scolopacidae > Limnodromus > Limnodromus scolopaceus. Next base: position 65,844,133 of record JAOXNO010000013.1, on the reverse strand, counting down.
CCTTCAGTTCACAGAAGTGATGAAAACATGGCGCTTGTGGTCAGTCATGATGTTCTTGGTGCAAGCAACGCAGAAAAAGCAGTATCTCTTCACTTGGCTCTTTGTCTGCCTTTTCACTGCTGAATTTAGTACTATGTCAGCTTTTCTTTTCTTGGCATTTTATTTCACTGCTTTTTACAGCTGGCAATGTAAGGGTGCTTGTCCCTGCCACATTGTTCAGCCTTTACTGCAGTTTGCTTAGTTGCCCTTCATCTGTTGAGAAATAGGGCTGTGGGACAGTAACCCTTGAGGCACACAAGCCTGGACAAAATCCTCAAAAGCACAAAGCTTGAATGAAAATGATCAAATTTGGTATGAACTCCAGTTTTTTGTTTCAGTACAGGTTACTGCACAAACTATTATTTTGCATGTGTGAACTATTTTAGTTGAGTTAGTAATTTGAACCAGTTTATTAAATTTAAGTGATATGCTTCTACGCTGAAATAAGAGCTCAATGTGGAAGAAAGGGAATAGAAATGTTTTAGTGGGTGGAAGAGGGGTTTGAGAGAAATGCTCCATCCTGCCTGTCTTCCTCCTCTTCTTCCTTCTCTATGCCCATTTGAAAGTTTGTCTTTCTTCCTCCCTTCCCTCCTCCCAGCTTTATGAAGGGTATAATGTTTACTTTGAGCCGTGGAGAAGATCAGGCTCATGGGACCAGCGCAGTCTAGGTTGTGATCAGAGGATGATGATCTTGGCTAGATGGGTGAGGATCTCTTTGTGACCACCTCTGCCCTTCCCTTTATGCAATGGTCAAACCAAACATGGAACGGTGCTGGAGCAGAGGAGGGAAAGGTGATTGCCTTATCAGCATTTTATTGCCGCCAAGTGGCACGGGAAAAGGGGGGAGAACAGAGAGGGGAAGGTGGAGGCTGGGACTGGAGTGAGTGCAGGGAGGCAGGTAGGTTGTGAGAAGGGAGAAGGACTGGGGAAAGGGGCAGGGAATAGGTAGCTGGAAATAGGCAAGGGCTAGCTTTGCTGTAGAAGTTGATTCTGGTGATTTTAAGGGAGGAAGGGAAGAGGCAGCACAGGTTTTTGTGCTCCAGGGTGGACCAGAGGCTCTAAAGACTCCCAGTTCAACCAGTGCCACCCCACAAACCTGTCATTTGCATGTCTGCCTTTTCTGTCGGCACATCAGCTGTCTGGGCAGAGCCTCTCTTCCAGGGCCGTTTGCCTTAGCAGCAGGCAACGTTGAGGCATTTCTAGGAAAGAAAGAAGATTGTCTTATTTTGAGGTGGCTTACAATTTGCAAAGAGAGAGGGTACATGAGCCTCTAAGATGAGATGTAGCACGCTGGAGCCCATCTTTATAAGCAGTAATGATGCTCCTCTCGAGCATAGGATACACTCAGTTTTCCTGTTGGGGAAAAAAAAACCCCAGCTCAGTTGCCCAGAGCTGGTTCCAGCCGATGAGTAGTGTGGAAAAGTGGTGAATCAGGCCACGAGCTCAGCCCCAGCACTGGCAGGGTGAGGGCTATTGGTGTCCAATTTACTAGCCAAAGTTTAGCCATCATTTTGCCTTGTAACTGGCAATAAATTTCACACATTTGAAACATCATTTGTGTTACAGCCAAGTAGAATTAATTCTGAGCACAGTGGAGGCTGTGTTTTTAATAAAAGGCCATGTTTATAAATAATCGAGTAACACACACATACTGGGGGCTCTTACTGAAAGGACAGAAACAGCAAATTATTGTTGTAGTCACAAGGAAGGTCATCAGACAATTCAGTGTCTAATAACAGCATAGAAAAGGCCTGACCCTGTAGGGTGCTGGTTGCTCTCAGTTCCTTTTGATTTTTTTGGCCTGTTTTTGAGGTACCCCAGCTCTGCACAGAATCAAGACCCTGAAATCATTAAGCAAAGAGCAGAGTGTAAGAAATACAGTACAAGAATAACTTGCTTGTTCTTAGTAATAGCTTTTGTTGCCTAAACACTTGGGTGTGCTTATTTCTTGTTTGTGATAGCTGGTTATAGTAGCTCCGGTGGTGGTCTCTGTTGTTTTCACAGAATCACAGAATCACAGAATGCTATGGGGTTGGAAGGGACCTCTGGAGATCATCTAGTCCAACCTCCTGCCAAAGCAGGTCCACCCAGAGCAGGTCCCACAGGAACGTGTCCAGGCGGGGTTTTCATCGAATTCGTAATACGTGCTGGCTTTGGATGCGCTGTTTCAAAGTCTTCTGCTGATGCGAGACGGAATTTGGTGCTCTTGTTTGGTTCATGCTATGTCTTCTGTCACTGCAGTGCTTGTATAAACACAGCGGATGGTATGTAGTAGCTTGGTGTGAGAGGCTAAGATAAAACCCCAGCTGTTTCTGAAGATATCGCCTGCTGCTATCAAGAGGTTCAGGTTAGCAATTCTAAGCATTACAAGGACCTGTAGGACCTATGTTTTTGAACTGCTTTCCTGAAGAGAGGGTGGAAATGTACATGCCTGGCTATTTTAGGAATCATTCTTTCCTGAGTGTGCTTATATTTTATGAAATGTGAGCTCAGGGAATATGGATAATAAAGCTGAATTACCATCCTTGAGTGTTTGTAGGTTAAGGATATTGGGCATGAGTGAGTCGTGGCAAAAGCTGAATTAGGTTTAAAATATCAGCAACAAGAACAACAGAGAAAAGATGGCCCAACCATCCATTGGCCGTGTCATTTTAATTTGTAATGGGTTTGGGCATGGCTTAAGATTTGCCTTCTTCACTGACGCAGACACAACACACCAGGAAGGCAGCAGGCCTGCTCAAGTGGCCAGCCAGCCAGCTTCCATGATGCCTCCTGCTGACCTGTCCACGAAGAAATAGCTATCTGCCAAACAAGCTGCTTGTTTTATTTCAAAGCCCAAGTGGTCCCAGCCCTTCCTGCCCAGCAGCTACAGCAGGCTCCGCTCCTGCTTGGTTCCTGGCCTGGGAAGAGATGGCTTGCTGGCCCATGAGAGTGGTTCTCCGTAATTGGCTTGCAGGGAATGCTGTGTGAGAGGATCTGGCTTTTTTTTTTTAATTGTTTGTTTTATTAAAGTTTGTTTATTAAAGTGGAATATCTGGTCACAATGGAAACATGTTTGTTTTTTTTTTTTTTTGAAGCCTGTACTGCCAAGAGGAGCTGGGTAGAGCACGGATCCGGTTATTGCCTCCCCAGGGTCAGAAGCACACACGCGGCTCTGCAGGCCCCGCGGGCAGCGTCCCGGCCTCTCCTGTCTTCCCTCTTCCAGTTGAGCTCTGCCAGATCTGCTGTAGCCATGGCTCCCGGCGTCCCTACAGGCAGGACGGTGAGGTGGGAGTCGTTCCGCCTGTGGCCTTTCCAAAAAAACAAAGGTTAGATCTATATTGCAGATTGCAAGGGCACCAAAGCTAGCTTTGAACAAGCCAATTTGAGTACCTCTGGCAGCCTAGCTGATGAAGCAGAGGGGTCTGGATGTGCTCATTTGTCCCACTGGAAAGTGTGATTGTTTGCTCTGAGATTCCTTCCCCACAACTGTAAATTAGTGCAGAGAGCCAAGTCTGCCTCTAGTACCCTAGGTGGTGTAGCCAGCTCTGCAGCATGCATGTACCTTGTCAGTTGTGTTCATTAATTAAAAAGTTTTCAAACTGCCAGTGTTACCTGTAAATTAAAAATGTACTTGTCATATTGAGTTCCTGTATCATTCTCCCATCAGTTGACAGGAGAACATGACGCCTGCAGCTGCCATGAAGAGGGTGGGCAATAGCCCTAGTAGCCCCTTCTAGTAAGTGTGTGCCTGCTAATTAATGTAATCATAACATAAACCCTAATATGTCATCTTTCCTATCTAGGCCATGAAATGGCTCCTCTTGTGAACCAGGGAAGATGAGTTTTAAAACCAAGATAATCTTGTCTAGAATTTATGGCTTTTGGAAGTGAAACATCTCAGGGCTACATAACTACATGTTTGCATGTTGCTGTTTCTCTGCACGGAGCATAACGCACATAATCTCAGGCTTTCTCAGTGAGCAGTTCAGGACGAGGGAAATTTTGTGTGGATGAGGAAATGGCGTGGGAACACGCTTACTTACTAGTGAGTCAAAGACTGGAATTCCCTCTGTAACCAGTAAAACCGTCTGGCAAGTTACGTGCTGAGAGCTGGGGTGGTATGGGTTTGTTGAAACACTTCTTGGGGAGATGGGTGTTACTGGGTCTCATGGCTGGGACTGGCTTTGGGCAGCTGAGTGAGACAAACGTTCCCAGGGAGAAGCATGAACTGAAGGCATGAAGTTAAAACAAAATATCCTTTGTTGGCCTGGGGAGAGAGTAGCAGAGTGGTGATTTTTAAATTCTGCTGGTGAGATCAGTGTTACAAGCTTTGAGCAATGTGTAGTTAGGTCTGTGTCTGTGGGGACAAGTGTGTGGAGGTGCCAATGTCCTTGTAGCCATAGCAGGGATTTCTGGTTGGTTTGTGACTTGGCTTGGACTTGAACGTGGACAACCTTTGAACTTTTCTTTCTTCTGTAGCTATCTATATTCCACCCTTGCTGGAGAGACAGACTTGGCACCTCGCTGTGATCCAGTAACCCAGCTGGATGAACTGAGGTTTCTGAGGGGAGGATTTAGGATGGACTTCGTTACTTAGGAGAATTCATCAGAGTCCCATTCCTCCTTGTCCTGCATGCTGCAGGAATGTTCTTGCAGGGCTCTTCCACTGGTGATCCTCAGACTGCAAGTGAGGGTCCCAGCCAACTGCAGGTCCCACCAGCATCCAGGGACTTCACGGTGCCAAAGCTCCCCCTGAACCGTTTATGTTGCCAGTGGGGGAGAGAATTCCTCACGCCTTCTGTGAAAGTCGTGGTGTTTTGGGACAGTAAGTATGTGCAAGATAAAACAGGATGGGTTGCTACGCAGTTCCGCAATGTTGAGTGATTGTCACCACATCAAGTGACCCAGGTTGGCCAGTGGCTGAAGACTGCCCTTTGCCACGCATGCGTTTCTGGCTTGCCTTCTCCTATCTTGCTTCCACTCTGCCTGCTTTAAAAAAAAAAAAAAAAAGCTGGCTGAAGAGACCTGCACTACTGGTTATTTGGGGCAGATTTTGCTAAAATGCAGTGACACATACGTTTATTCATGCACAGCTACCACCAGCCGGAACTATATGTAACTACCTATGGCTGTGATGTGGTATCAAGCTACTGTAGATGCAAAGCATGCTTTTTAATAACTGCGTATCGTGAAATGGTTATAAATGCATGACTGTGCAGCATAGACAGGGTCTGATATAGCACTCATTTGTACGTTTGTAATTAATTGTAAGAACAAGATTGTTCTTTGCATGTGTTCTTTCTTTGATGCCAAGCATGACAGAGAGCTATAACGATCTTATACCTTAAGCTTGTAATAAAATATTGTTGGTAACCTAGCAAAGAAATTTCTTAATTAAGTTTGCTACACAAAATCCCATAATGCTTTCTAAGATATTTTTTTTTTTTGGCTAGGACTCCTTAATGACTTTAACCTCTGAATATAATAAAAAACAAAATTTCTGGTGTTTAAGAAACATTTCTGCATAGTTTTTCCATCTGGATATAATGGAGCATAATTTAAGACTATGGGCAGAGGAGGGGGTAAATGATGCATGTAATGATTGTTTTAACATTTACAAGAAAATAATTTATTTAAATTGGATTAAGCCTTAATATTATCACACTTTTCTACCTGATTTAACATGGGGGGGAGGGTGAAGGAAGGGAGGGTAAGGCGATTTCATGGTAAAGTGTTTTAAGTATTTAATATTTTCTTTTCTTTTTGATTATCCAGGCATCCTGCCCCACAGCCATGTAAATTTTCTTACATATAAATGTTAGTTGCTGTCTTTTACATTCCTCTGCTGACAGTGAAGAGGTCGTGCTAAATCAAATTGATGGAGAAACTGGACAGTATCTTTACCCAGGATGTCCAAATTAATTCTACCAAAACAAGAGGTGAGAGAGCAGCAAAGAATAATTTGCTTTTGTATATTACCGCTTTTAAGTATTGCGTTCATCATGTTGGTATCTCTGGTATGCACATTTAGAGTGAGCCAAAGAAATAAGTACCTGCTTATAGGACATGAGACCTCAGGGGTGTGTGGCTTTTTTTCTGTCCCCAGCAGTTTTCCTACCAGCCTAATTATTTCTGCTGAGAATGGGCCTCCGAGCCCAAGTCCAAACTTTATCATCTTCATATAATTCTTTTCCCTGCTCCAGGAGAGGAATCAAGTGGGATAAATTCTGTATCTAGATGTTCCTCCAGCTTTGAGTCTACTGACTGAAGTGTTTTGTTTACAACAGATGCTGTTTTGATGAGGGGAAAAAACCCACCACCCTCCTACAGCCAAAGGAGCTCCATTAATTTAGTGGCAGAACCAGTAAAGCCTGGTTTTCCATAGGTTGGTGTTTCATGGTTTCATAGTGAATTACAATTGTCTCTTTTTTCCTACAGTGGAGTTATTTACTAGATCTCTTTCCCATGTGGATTCTTTAATGTTTCATAAGGCTTAAATTCATGTTACAGCTTTTTTTTTATTTTTTCAGTTAGGAGACTCTTAGAATCTCTTTTTTCTCCTAGTTATTAATTTTTTTACAAAGGATGCAGGAATTTGAGACCTCTGTATCTCTCCTGCATTTTGTTGAAATAGAAAAAAAATTAACTGGAAACTCAGTGTGTAACTACATGAACTTAAGTATCCTAGCAAACCGAGCAAAAATGGTAGTATCTTGCTAAGTACACTGCCTGGTTTGGGTCTGTATTTAAGTTTATACCTTCTGGGAGAACTAAGTTTGGATTACTAGTTAGTCCTTTTCATCCAGTAGAGCTGCTGTCATCAATGGAAGATGTTCTGGCTTTATGAAGCGTCAAAGAACAATTATGTAAATTCCTATTAAAATGACAAATTTCCTTCCAGTCCCATTTCCATTAGAGTCAATTGTAAGTCGCTCATTGCCTTCAAGAGGAGCTAGATTTCCTTCTACAGCTGTAATCAGTACTCAGAGGTTGGGGCAGGCTTATTGTCACCAACATACTGTTAATCACTGCTATAGAAACCAGTAAAGATTTATTCCCAATTCCAGTTTCAGTTCACAAAGCTGGGGGGTGTGTGGGATGTATGAAGTCTCACATTTGTAAATTGAACAATCTACCTCTGTGTATTATGGTGATGTAATACACATGGAGTTCCATGATACTGTACTAGATTCACTTTTAAAATTTAAAAGTACACTTCAGATAAATGGAAGGTTGAATTCAAAATACATTCTTAGTGTATGCATAAGCTTCTGTTTACTTGGGAAGTGTAATATCAGTAGAGTACTTCTCACTTTAAAGTTTATGAATTTCTTTCTTCTCCTTCTTAATTCTTTGAGGTGCCAGTACAGAGAAAGATGAATCATTTATTAGTGGGAGGCCTGACACATGATGAAATCACTATCTGACACTTCAGTGACTTCCAGTGTTGTTCTGTGAACATTCAGCAAAGCACAGATGATGTGAACTTGCAGTTCTGTGGGTAGTGTTCTCTTCTTTTTTTTGCAAATGGATGAAGTGCTTTATCATCATAGTGTGTGAGAACTTCCCCATTTGGTATGAATAGCCTTTGACTATTATTAAGAGTGATTCAGAAGCTCTGATGTAGAGGAAAAAATAGAACACATCTGCAACTGGCAGAGAAGATCTTTAGATTTTTCTTGAGAATCAGTGAAGAAGCAGAACTCGATCCACTTTTTTTTTTTTTTTCTGGGGGGAGGGGGCCGGGACATGACAGATAACATTCTTGGCTTGAGTGTTAATGCTGTTTGGAGCATTCCCCTTATGACAGAGCATGCAAATATCCATTATGTTACAAATAAGGTGCACCTAAGGGGCAGTTCTGTGCTGGCCACTGGATTACCCCCTGAACAGGGCAGTGGTTTCAACCCAAAGACAATTAGGGTATAAATTGGCATCTGACAATAAAGCAATTGGCAATAAACGACTGGCCATTTGACAATAAGCTGAACAGTTTTACTTATTTTAAAAGAAGTAATTTTAGCTCTAGTGTATTCACTCTAGTAAGCAGTTCTGCAAGCATATGGGTTAGACTTTTTGCTTTCTGAACTTACACCTGACTACATCTTTCTCTCTTCCTCCTCCTTCCTTTCCCAGTATAAATGTTTTTGATTTGCTCCCCCCAGCAAACGCTGCAGTAGTTGCAGGCTATTAAGATATTTTCCTGCCTCACACAATTTGAAATCTGAGCAATGTTCATCTTTCTCCTTTCCCAATCCATGTCGCTCAACCATTCAGATGTGCTGCTGTAAGTGAAATACCACAGGCTGGGAAGCTATAGGTATAGACTTACCTTCCAGTACCAAGTCTGGCATCTAAAGGGTGGCTTCAGGGTTTTCTTCTAACTTAACTGGTTTCTACCTTTGTTTTCTCAGAAGCTCAAGTGCTTTTCCTAGTGAATCCAGTCTTTCCTCTCTCATCTCTTGAACTTCTGACTTTTTTTTCTTTCTTGATTGCTTAATGTAGTCCGCATCGCTCTGCAGTCTGAGCATCTCTAGTTCCTAACGTATCATTGTGATACTTTGCAGCCTGTACATGTATGTCATGTGGGATATTTTCTCTCTCTGATGGCTAATTTGGGTATCCTTGATTTTTGCCCTGCAGAGTTTTGGTAGTAAACTATTCCATAGCTGCTACTGGAAAGAAGCAGGTGACCTTTGGAGGTAGTAAAACTGTCTTAATTACATGTTTGCTGTTTGATATTGTGTGTTGCTCCTCATCTCTGTGCCAGCATGCACTCATCAGATGTGATGATGTGTACAAACAAGTCAGCAAGTACCAAACCACTTTGCTTACAGCCTCACTACTCAGGATCTGATGAAACACCTGGTAAACTTCAGAAAGGGGAAGAAATTATTTCAATTTCCGATCCAGATAGACTTTGTGTCCCTTCCTCTACCATCTTTCCTCAGCATCTCTTTACATTCAAATCATCTGTCACGTTAGGCTTGGATCCTGGTAATTCATCACAGCTTCCCGGAGTGCCCTGGCTGTTGCAGGATGCTTGGGACCTTGGCTTTGCCCCTGAGAGGGAGCTTCCCCCAGCTCAACACGGAGGACTCCTCATCAATGCCTGTCCTGCCACAAGAACTCAGAGAGAAACTCCCTGTAAGCTTCACAGATCACAGGAGTCCGTTTCCACAAAACTCTGCCTGCAGGTGTGTCTGAGGAAAGGGCTACTGATAGCGAGGGGAGGCTGCTCACCCTTTCTGCTCTCATGAGGAAGCTCTTTTTTAGGGCCGCTCTCAAACTTGAGCCGGGCAGAAAGAGCTCGATCAGCACAAGCAGTTTAAATAGCAGGCGTTGGCGAGCTCGGCCTGGAGTGCGGTTCCAAGATGGTTTAAGCTGATCCAAACCAGAGCTGTTGCAGCCTGGCTTTGCATCATGTATATCCCCACCCCATCTCTTGCACCAGCGCTGGTGCTTGTTTGACTCCACAGGGAACTGAACTGGCAGGGAAGTGTTACGATTTTTCATTTTTTCTGTCTCTTCTGAACCAGTTCAGTGTGGGACCAGATGAGCATCCCTGCTGGCATGGGAAAGGGCAGCAGCTGGGGATGGAGGGACTGGGGCAGCCCCAGTTTAGATCGGATTAGAGCGTCATGGAACCACAGTCTCATTTGGAGGACGCACATGAGCATCTCTGGGAGATTTGAGGGGACAATGCCCACAGGTTGGGGGAGGGGCATCACAATAGTAATCTTTCCCAGTACCACAGCTGATCCGGAGCTGATCCAGAGAGTATATCTGTCCACAGTCTAAAATAAATTATAGAACTCTCCAAACACATTTAAAAGACCTAAAGGTTTGCTGTCAGTGTTCTGTAAAAAAGGTTAATTCAACATATGCTTAAAAATTGTTTCTTTTGCTTCTATCCCTCCCCCGGCAGCTCACCCCATCCTCTTTTTGCAGGCCATAAGATATCCTCCTGCCCAGGCCTTCTTAGGCCATGGTATGATGGGCACCCTGCCAGATGAAGCTGATCTTATAAGCTGCTGCTGCCCTGGTTGTTGCTGGGACTGTTTGCATGATTTTTAATTCACTTCTGTGGTGCCCTCTTTTTTTTTTTTCCTGCCTGAGTTTGAAGTGGGAGTGTGTTTAGCTGTGAACTACACTGCTGCAAATTCATGGTCTATTAGCACCTTTTCAAAGCTCCCCTCTCTGTTCTCTGAAGAATTAGAACACAGCTATAAAAAAAAAAATATCACTCAAGGCTATTGCACAGTGTCATTGTTTTGGGCTTTGTTTTTAAAATTATTGCTAAGATAGATTTGTTTGTGTGCTTGCTTGCTTTCCCCATACTGTATTTAGATTTGAAAACAACAGCATCAGTAATAAGATACTGATGAACCTAAGGTAGATGTGACAGCATAATGTGGATAGTGCATATACAATTTGTCAAAGCAGATGAAATAACCCCACCTTGGGCAATTTTCAAAAGAAACACACTACAGTACTTGTCAGGTCTGGGTGACTACTCCATACACATATTACCTGCTGGCATACAAATATCACTTTGGATAAGGCAGTTACACAGGAAAAGAAAAGGGAGAGGCAGGGCAAAACCACTGATATTGTGGAGTCCTACAAAAACCCAAGATCTCAGATAAAAAACCACTGAAATTAAAATCACTCTGATTCAGGAATAACTCCATGTATGAACTGCCCACACTTTTGATTTGTGTTTCTATTCTGATAAAATAAGCAATGTTGTATTTTTTTATCAATATATTTTGGAGAATATATCTACTGTCATCGGGAAGGATACAAAATGAGGCTAAAAATAGACTCTTTTTCATTAATGCATTACTAAAAATTTCAGAATTACTGCCACAGTGGGGATACACACTTTGGCAGCAATATCCTGCACTATGAAATGACTAAGAACTTAAGAATCAAAATTGAAAGTCTGAGTTACCGCACAGTATCATTGTAGGTATAATTTTAACATTAAATATTTATATTGAATATTTTTTCAAGATACATCCGTGGATCTCTTAATTTATCTTTCATTGAAACAAGTAATGAAGAAATGACAGAGAGCATGTGAATGGTTCTAAGATTCCCTAATACTTACCCATATATGTATGTTGTGGGTTTTTTCCTAGTATGTAAAAAAACCAAAAGAATGGCTTTCATAATATGTTTGCAAAAACACTATGACAGCTTTTGACACAACTTCTATGTTTATAATACCAATTTGCACCCTTTTGTACTCACACTTGTATACAGAGCTGTGGCCAAATCTTAGAAATCAAAGGGGGCAGATGGAATCAAAATTATTAAAATCATAGCCAAAGCATTCAGTAAACTGTAAACCACAGTTTGTTCACCTGTGTGATCTTAAGTGGTTTTCTTGCTTTGCCATTTCACTGGTAGTTCCTAGCACATGGCTGTGGTTAGATCACGAGTCCCCCACCTTCATCATTTATACTGTAGAAGTCTGTTTTCTGACTACAGAAGGCAGAATCATGTACTGAAGCATGCGAACAGTGTAGGAACACCTTACGTTACCCCAGATTTTGTATGTTAATTCTAGGAATATGTTGATTTAACTTGAATGAGGCCTCTTGGAAGAGGAGCCGTCAATACGGCCAACCCTCCCCCCAAAACAAGGCATAGGAAAGGATGACTTAAGATAAGGAATTCATTTGTCACCTGAGAGTTGTTAGCACAATGGCAGCATGCTTGGCCATGAGCACCTTGCCTTTGTCTCCTGCTGAGCCTTTGGGACTCCCTTAGGCAGAGGGATAAAAGCCCAGGAACTCACAAAAACAACTGAATTTGGCAGAACTGGAAATGTTCCCTTTCACGACATGAAGGAACAAGGTTCAGGAGTATGCTCTGGGTATATGAGGAAGTTCAGCAATGCTGGTTAGCCATCAAAGGATTTTACAAAGTGAGGCCTTTGTGTAAGGTGTAATTTAAAATGTTATTTGTGTAATTTTCAATTGTTGCACTCGAACAAGCTTTTCGTTTCAGAAGGCTATGCATTGGTGTATGTTATAACTGAGGAACAAAAAGGAAAACCTTGACTTTGGGAAAGGTTTTCATTTTGAGTTGAGGAAAAGCACACACTGGAATATTGTTGTCTGTTGTATATTCTGTAACATAGCACCTGCTAAATACAGAACCATTTCCACACCTGGTATGCCTCATAGTTTTAATAAATGAAACACAGCCTCCAGTTGCGCACCTGGTGAGACGATGTGGAGCCAGATGAAGCAGGAAGCCTGGCATCCTTAGTCTCTGGTTAGAGTCTTTTGATAGGAAATCATTGTTAGAAAATTTCTACAAGTGCTTCTAGTTACAGGATCCAGAAACAGGACTGTAGACCGACCAGTCAAGATTGCTTTGCAGTACGAGACTGGCTAATGCACTGGACCTCTCTGTATGTTACATTTTGATGAGTAAAAGTTGAGAATTGGATGGAAAGCAGATATGTCATCCAGCGGTTCTAAGCAAACTATTTTTCTTTTAATAGATAAGATAACATCAAAGTATATTCCAGAAGGCTTTCCTTCTCCTTCTTTTCATGAATATACCTGCTTCATATTTCCTCAGCTTCTAATTGATTTCTGGGGTGTAATTCCCTATTATGGTATGCACAAGCATATAGAGAATGGTAGAAATTAGTAAGAGAAATTCCCATCACTTTTGATCAGACTTAGAAATAAGCTTTTTTTTTTCCTTAATAGCTTCCTATGTTTGTAATCTAAAAGTTGTGGTTGAGGGAAGGGTGCAGAGGCTCATGTTACAAAGCATCTCCTTTTTGCTGAGCAGTGTTAGCAGACCTTTTTGCTACCCAATGCAAACTGACTACAGGAATTCTCTGGTGTGTTCCCATCTTCCCACATTATGGTCTCTGCCTTCTTTCCTGTCAATGCATCTAGAAATTTCTAACAGGTCAATAATCCCTGAAAAAGAGCATGCATTAGATTAAAATTAGGACTCACTGCCGTGAAACACTGTCTTGTCTTTGTAATACAAAAGCAAATATGATTCTCTCTAAACAAAGTAACTTCCAGTTGCCAAAGAGGAGTTCTTCCATCTCCACCACAATGTTGAAACATGACATTAAACAGAGATGTGGTTGATATCCCCAGAAAATATTTATACTAAGAGAGATAGGTGAGATTGAAAAGAGCAAAGTCTTTCGGTTTAGGTTCTGCAAGTGGTTATTGGCCATAAAAATTTCAGAAGGGCACAGTGAAAATCTGCCCTGTGAGACTTCCTCTATAGTGGGTAAAAGACATTTTTGAGAACCTTTTAGAAGGCTTAGGATCAATAGTACATAACATCGGCACAATATGCTACAGGAAGGCAACAAAGAAGGTTGGGGCATGACTAGGTTTCTTCAGTAGCCAACGTTCAATGAAATTCTCCATATGGTCTTAAGACAGCAGACTGGTCTGTGCCACAGAGGAAGGAAAAATGGGGTTGTGGGTTGTGGCAGTCTAAAGTGAAGGATAGTTGCTTGGTGATCCCAAGAGTATGCTCTTAAGCCAAGTTCTGGGGGTTTTTTTGTGCCTGCATCTTCATTGGCCTGGACAACATTGCACCCCTTTTTTGATAGGGCTAGTGGAACAGATATATTTCTGGAAAAAGTTCAGCTGTGATCAAATATCCTGATGGCAATGCCTATGTGAGGATGGCAGTACATGCAATAACAAACATTTTGGAAAATGAGGAGAAGATACTAGAGAGATAGGCAGAGAAGAAGAGATTCTTGTTCTAAAGACACGGGGAGTAAATAAATGACTGAATGCAAAGCCTAAGCACAAAGCCACTCTTGTCACATTAAATTAAGTTGATATTCATTTAATGTCTTCGATCTAGCTACTGTTGGGCTCCATACAGAATGCAGGCAGGATCTGGAATGTTGATCAAGTCTGAGGATAAAGCAACAAAGAAAATGGCCAGCAGTTTAAATGCCATAGTTCAGATAATTGTCAATGAAATGCCCTATGTCTTAGACCTTCTGCCATGGTGATTAGCAGTTCTCTGTTCTTTGCTATTTGAAATGTTTCTGTCCAAATTAATGATACATAATGTTTTGTGGTTGCATGATTATAGTCACGATTTACCTGCATTGTGTTGGCATCAAGAAAAAGTGCAAGATGATTTGATTACTGTTGAATGAAAACACTCTGGCAAATTGGGATGCTTTTTTAAGTTTCTAAGATACTATTTCTTTTTAATGAATGACAACAGCATTTCTAACAGAAGTTTACTTCCAGAAGGCATCAACACTTACATGACCTTATTGACAAACACAAGGATTCTGTTAATTCTCAGTGCCAGTGGCTTCAATACATTTTCCTTGGAAAAAAGATCAACTTCAGGATGAAATGAATTTGCCTCCCAAACAATAAAATATGTCAATCCAGGTCCTGGCTAACATAATTCTATATAGTATTTTACAGTCCCTTGAATGTTGGACTGTAAATTTACTAAGAACCAGGAAGTGATTGGCTTGTAAACCTTAACAAAACAATAAAGCCTGGATTTCTGCTAATGAGAGTTTAAAATTCTGCCCAGCTAAGCTTAGGACATACCTAAGTGGGGAAACTGACACAGCAATTGTGGGACAAACTACTTTACCAAACAGTCTCCTGTACAGATGCTTCATTTGTGAATAAAGGTTATGTTCAAGTCCTGTAACAGTTACTCTGGTTTATGGAGTAGTGATTTCAGAATAAATGCATTTTCAAAGAAACTGTAGAAGCCTGTATGATGAACTTGGTAACGCCAGTCAGAGGACGGATTATATCCTGCGAGAAAGCTTAACCAGAGTTCATGCTACCTTTCAGTAATGTGTGATGTAAATCAGGTTAAAAACAAAACCCAAAACCAGTACCAAAACATGTATAATAAAAAGTTGTCTTTATTTTGCAGGATTTTTAGCAAGGTAATTTATTGTCTACTTCCCATTATTGTTTAATGGGAGTTTCCTATGTGCATCAGAGGAAGAATATCACTTTCAATGCTTGCTATTGATTTGAACTCAAATGTCCAATTGCCTGCTTTGGTGGGAGTTCCCTATGCTGTTCAATGGGAGTATCAAGTTAATAAATAATTCAGTTAACAAAACTGCATTAAGATAATGCTAAAAGTTTGCAAAACTCCTATAAAGGAAAGATCTCTCACATTGCTAACTAACTACTTGGAGTCGGGTTTAACTTGGTGAAAGTAAATGGAACTACAGAAACATTGCTGCATCATCTTCAAAAGTTACACTTACTTCCTGTCGTAACTTCCCAGTGAGGTAGGTGAGTAGGTGTTAATAGTTGAAACATCACCTTGTAGGGTTTTTTTTTCTTCTTTTTTCTTTTCACAACTGGAAGATTGAGGTTGGAAGTGATCTCTAATAGTCGTCTTGTCTAAACCACCTGTTCAAGCAGGGTCGCCTAGAGCAGGTTCCCCTGGACTATGTCCAGATGGCTTTTAATCTTGTTTAGCTGGAGATAGATATGCATAACTGGCACTGACCTTCTGGCGAGAAAACTTTAAGATATCAATCTTTGAAGCTTATGTCCACGGCTCCATTTTACCAGAAGAGTGTTTGATTCTTGCACAGATTTCTGGAGTATGCTTTTTCATAATGCTTTTTTGTCCTCTGAGGTTCTGAGTCTTGTAGGTCTTGGCAGAAGGGTCGATGCTGTCACATCTGAGTACAGCTTTGGGGCCTGAATTCACATGGTTAATAATTTCACCTTTTGCTAGCTGACTGCCTCTCCATTCACAGACTCCAGAAGGAAATTAAGTTGGGAGTTAACCTGGCTGCATTTTAACTCTTAACCAAAATATTCTTGGGGATTCATTCTAGTACTGAAGTGCTTAAACTGCATCTTTTTCCTGTATTCCTTTTAGTATATTAGGACCTTTGGAGAGTTAAACACTTTTCTGAAAACCAAACACTTCTAAAGAATAAACCATCACTTGTGCATATGATCTTAACAAAGACTTTCCAGCGGAATTAGTTACAAGTTTTATGCCTTAAATCTGTATGCATGGGTTAAAAATTTACGCCTTCATAGCCTGACAAACATGTATATAAAATTTGTTTAAACTCTCTAGAGATAGAAAGAGAAAAAGATAAAATTGAGAATCCTGCTAACCTATCTAGGAGGCTTAACTGTGCAGCTTCACTTAAACCACTCTAGTCGTGGACAGTCATCTAAATGACACATAAATAACTGTCACCTCAGGACCTTTAGCAAGGCTCAGTGCTTTGTATTTGACTTATTAGAAGCTTTTAATGACTGCTATGAAGTCGCAGGACAGAGCCACAGATATATAGTTACGCGTTCAGAAGACTCTATTAAAGGCCTTTTTAGGTTTGCTGTGAATTTACAGTTCAAGAATTTCCAAGAGAGTATATTTTCTGAGACAAATTTCATTGCCTTAGGATAATTTTAATTTTTTTTTTCTTTAATGTGATTTGTGATGGTAGAACCTAGACATTTTCCATGTGGGTTTACTCTGTGCTTTCTGTGGCCTTCAAGGAATTAGTTTTAATTAATATGACTGGCAAATGCATTGTTGAAATAGTCGTGGCAGGCACGCCTTTGTGTTAACAGTTGGGTTAAACAGCCCCTTTATCGGAGCTATTAGCACCTAATATTACTGTCTGATTAAAGATCATTCAGTGGATTATCCAGTCCCAATGCTTCCACAGACCCCCAGACAGGTACTCAAATAAGAAATTATGTTAAGTAAATTAGCACCAGCATCGCATCGTTCATGGCTTTGTCTTGGCTGAAGAAAAGGAAAAAGTTATTGGGCTGTTTGGGTATTGTTTTTTTTCTTGGGTCCCTCTTAAGCAGCAGGTTAACTTGTACAATCCCTGTAGATTTATATTGCAAAAAAGGCAAGATCAGCACTAAGGCCTTTGTCCTATAGTTGACCAGACCTTCCTATCTCATCAAAGAGTATTCAGCCTTTCCTCCACCCTGGTTGGTTAGGAGGATAGGTGTGATTAAGACATATTTCTAGGGGCTTTTTTTTTGACAGTGGGAGCAGCGTGTAAGACAAGAGTCTATCTTGTGTCTCTAGAAATGCATTTTATTTTAAATTCATGCATTTAGACTGGGCTCGTAGGTAAACTGGAAATGCGTAACTTAAGAAGGCAGGAAATCCCACAAGAGTTCATAGAGCATAGCTTAGCTGACAGTTCACTTTTTAATGGGTGAAATGAAGCCTTGACATTAATGAGCACAGGCCCCCTGACTTCAGTGGAATTTTGCATCCTTATACCAGTCAAATTTCTGCCTCAATAGTGTCGGATGGCAATTTATAGTACCTTTCATGTCCCCCTGAAAAGCTATGTGTCCTATGTAGCCTGGGGACTGTTTCTGACAAGGCTGCAGAGCAGAAAATAGTGGGCTGATGACAGACAAGACCCCAAAGTTTTTGTGTGCCTTGAAATAGGAGCAGAGTGTCTTGTCCCTGTTGATTTCTGTTAATTTCAAAAGGGCCAAGAGTTTAATATCAGCAGCTGGAATGAGAACTAGCCCATAGGTAGGGGTAGCATTACCGTAAGAACTATCGGAACAGTGTATCTTATCATTGTAAGATAAATAATTTTCTTGGGTGTCTATGAAAGAAATAAAATAAAATAAGCACTGTTTATTGTTGAAGTGTTATTCTTTGTTTGCCGCTTTCTTTGGGGAGGGTGTCAAAAGGACACACTGGTGTCAACTGGATTTGGACGTGTGCTACCTCGTGTTGCTTAAAAACGTGCACTAAAAAAAATATATCTTACATTGTGTCTGGTTAGATGCAGGCGAGTGCCCAAGATGCCTAGGGACTCTGACAAAATAAAAAAAAAAAAAAAAAAAGGAGCTAGCTTGGAGCCTGCACTCCAGTTCAGTCTTGCTCTAAACAGACCTCCTCTTAGGTTAGAAAGTGGTGACATGTAAAGGGAGCTTTAGAGATGCAGCACAACATTATGAGACAAACCCCTTCTCCCCACACTGCCAAACCCCTGAAGCATCACACTCTGTAAAAGATGCATTAGATTTATCAATAGACCTTTCTTTACTCAACTGTGCTGCAATTCCTTTTGGGAAAAATTGGATTTTCATCAAAGACACAGAAGACTATAAAATTGGAAGCAGATGTGAGATTGAATTGGATAGCTCTATGGCTGTTTCTTTTGTGGAAGCACTTTTGAACAAACCCAGCCTTATGTGCTCCTTGCTGTCTTGCCCCATGTAACTCTCTTGCCTGCTTTTTACATTTTCCAGAGAACCAGGAGGTGCAGTGTGACTAACTGATCTAAATGTAAACTTCTTCCCTATCACGTCATCTGTCTCTCCATTTTCCAACTGTTCCTGTATTCTTTGGAAGATATGTTTAAACAATAACCTCAATATTTTGCATTGTTAAGAAAATAAAAAAAAGAGGCAGTACTCTGCACGTAAAGATGGAATTTGGTCAGAGTTACTAGCACTTTTGCTATCCTGGATCAAGTTTATACCTGGCCCATATATGATACGTTAATTTATTGGCATGTTTTAATTTGTTGAAAAGAAGCTTAGGTCTCATTTACTTAGAGAAAGGTCTGTCTTCTGGCATATTGATGGTGTTATTAATGTAATTGATGAACTGGAAGGAGGAGTACGATTTTAAAGTGTATTAAATTTTTTTTTTGGTGCATTTTTATCTAGTGTCTTGGATGCCACATGCAATGCACTGCAATGAGAAGAGGAGCCAAGCAACAGGATTTATGATGTTGTTTATCTGTTGGTGATGTTTTTGTCAGTTCTGATTTACGGCAGAACTGCGCCTGGGCCCAGTGAAGTATGGCTTCCAGTCCCACAGCTTGCCAGAATTCATGAGGGCTTACCCAGCTTGATCCAAGACTTTATAATGCTTAGCTCTGCCTTTTGTACCTGTTGTGTATGGACATGAGTCTCTTGGGAGTTAGATTTTTCCCAGCGCAGGGCCCAGTACCTTGTGAAGAGAGTCCCTGGTGCTATTGCGTTTGCTCCCAAGGGCAGCATGGCAGCTGCTCCGTTGCCTTTGGTTTGATGCACTGATAACTTGGTTATGAAAAATGCTGTGCTCAAGGAGAGCCACAGGCTTGGAGGGCCAGTCTGTGTCACTCAAAGGTCTGCACAGGGACTTCAGTGCTCCAAGAACTGACATTTAGGCTCATCCTTTCACTTTAGCCTCCCCTTATACAGCTATGCACGCTTTCACTTCCTAGGTCTTCTCCCTGTACTCCCTCTAAACCATCCCCCAACTCATCAAAGACCTGCTGAACCCCCTCCTCAGTCCACCTATCCTTTACACGCTGTGCCTACCCCTTCTGTGTCTTTTATGAGCTCCACTTCTTCTACAAGTTCAGCCTCACTTTGGCTGGCTTGTCTTCTTGATTTCCTCACGCCTGGTGCTAAGCAGAGTTGATGAGACAAGAAGAAAGTAAGCGGCAGAGCCTGCTAAATCTGAACATCTCTCCTGCTAAGCTTGGAGCAGCACTGAAGCTATTTTAAACAAGAGAAGTAGTTAACGTGCCTTTTTTTTTAATGGTATAATGGCCTGTAGGAGATAACAAAGTGGAGTTCAGACCCTGAGATTTAACTATGGAAATCACAGATGGGAGAATGAAATGTCAAGTTTTTGATAAAAAAAGTTACTTAAAATGTTCCTCATGCAAATGCAAATCAATACTTTTCTGGAATAGGCACACATGAAATGCGATTGTTTTGTGAAAAATAATTGTGTCAAAGTAGGAGATCAGAATTCCACCATTACAGTGCAGAAGAGAAGAGATCCACTTCAACCCTCGGATGAAGCTACTTGTGTAAGTCTGAGCCCACCATTAAAAAGTGCACACCGTTCATGCCAGATCTTCCTGGCTCTGGGGTCACTCCTTGAATCTCCACAGCTCACCATGCATAATACTGCACAGAGTCTGTGGATGTAAGTGACAGTCCCTAAAATTTTATAGAACTGATCAGGTTCCAGATTCTGTTCTCAACCTCACCTGTAGTTTCTGTCTCATAAAACAGGTAAAAATTGGGGTGTAGATGTACTTTTCCAGAAAAACAGGGTTACCATGAATCTCTGGCTCTTTTCTTAACGAGTAACAATGAATCACTGTTTTTTTACAAGTCTCAGTGCATTCAGCTTATGCCAGGTGTCGCAAGAGCTTGAGAACATGTACCAATTTGAAACTCGCTAAACAGCTTCACACCGGCATCTCTACTTGGTAGTAGGAGTCTTGAGAAGGAACTATGTGAGTTTAACCTTCCTAGTATGGATAAGATACTGCCATCTTCTTGAGCATAATTATCTTTCCACCCCCGCCATCTCATCCTTTCTATATTTCCCAGTAGGAGGATCAAAAGAAAGTTAACTGCAGCATTCATCAGATAATCCAAAGGAGACATTAATCTGGAAGACAGTATTACCAAATAATTAATTCATGGGTTAATTCCATCCTTATTTATCTGATTTTCTTATGATTTTGAGTGTGGGTTTCTCAGCTTAAATCCTCAGACAAAAGACTCCCTGCGTAAGGAGAGTGGTCCTGGAGCGGAACAAAGAGAGAGGAAGGAAATGTGTCTCTTCTCCAGGACACTTGCTAGCTTCTGGTCAGTTTTAAGGGAAATGATTATTCTCGGCATTAAGAGAATACTTGGTGAGTTGCTGAAAAACTGAAAAACCAGTAAGCAGAAAACGATACTAATTTTGTATGTACGTGCATAGTTACTTGGGAAAGATTTGCACTGAGGCTTACTTCCTTATTCTGGAATTATTACATTGGTTTTTTCTGTTTCTCATGTCATTTCCATCTTTTGGTTGTTCCAGGTGGCCACCGATCATTGGCCACTGGGAAAGGAAATCCGTCTTTTCATCAATGCATTTTCCCCTGTGCCCCTCTGACAGCGCCAGTGCGATCGGTGGGTCCCCACCAAATGCCCCAGACCAAATGCCAACATAGTGGAGAACCACCTTGGAAAGAAGCCAGTCTGTGAGCAGTGGGGCTAATAAAACGTGGTTTCCGTTGGCTTGGTGCCCTTTGTCCCTTTCTCCTTCACAGTGGGAGACGACATTGACCTCTCTCCATTTCTCCTATGGCATGCCATTCTGTAAAGAGCAGCCTGCACGTTGTCTCGCCCAGCACCCTGCATGCCCGGTACTGGCTGGGCAATTGGTCGCTGCCAACTGGAGCAGCTGAGCCCTGCCTGCTTTTCCCTCAGAGCAATCGCTAATTTGGGTTGGCCAACAGCTCCGAAGGTTTTCTGGGAGGGAGGTTGGGGGAGAGGGAGGGAGTGGCAAGAGGTAAACAGATGGAAAGAGGCAGATAGCACAATCATTTAAGCCTGGTTACGTACAAAACTGAACTGAAAATGGCTGCCACCAGTGATTACCATTAATGAAACCTTATCCAGGATGCAGCAATGCGATGTCAAAGGTGTGACAGCACCAGCGATGCATGTGGGCTCTGCTGCAGTGGACTGTGCCTCTCCCCGCCCCCCAGCCCCCCCGCTTTAATTACAGTTCCAGTAACTTTCAGGATCTTCTTGTCAACAACCGTAATTGCCAGCCGAGCTGGCTTCGCCATCCAAAGTCCATTTACCTCCTCGCAAGAGGTGGAGATTGATGTATGTTGAAACCCAGCCCTCTTCCTGCATCTTTACAAATGTGGGCATCATATGCTTTCCCTGGAAATGCTTCTTTCGTACAGATTTCCACAGGCAATTCACTCGCTCTGGGAGATTACACGGGGTTATAATAGGAGATGACATAATAGTTGTACTCTGGTAGCCAGTTTCCAAACATTTTGCAACCTGACGGTTTTATCTTTAAAAATATACCAGCTTTTTTTATTAGATACGTCTTATTTTGTGTGTGGTGTCTAGATGCTCCAGATATATCAGGGATTCACACTTCTGAGTTTATGGCCATTCAAGCAGATGTATGCTGTAAATTGTGGTATGGCTTAGGGGGCTAGAAAGGAAACGGTGCCTCACTACCACCGAGGACCTTAGCCCAGAATTATATTTTATTTACATTTTGTTGTGATCTATGTTAAAATCTAAGTTGTGATATACTGTGTAGTATATCCATAGATGTAGTATATCCATAACCATGGAAGATGCCGAGTAAATAAAGAGAAACTTCATTCTGAAGGAGGGCAACATCTTAAAATTTGTGCCTAAGACTAGGCCGATAAATCACACTCTTCTGGGCAGCCGAGCACCTGCCGGTCACTTGAAGTCAATTGGACCAGCAGACGCTGCTCCCAGTGGAAAGTTGGCCGATGGTAGTTACTGGTATGAAAATAACCTTAAGCACCCAAGTTTGAAAATGTTTACTAAAATGTTTATCCTTTAGCTGGCTGTTGTTTTAATCCAATATATTGATTGCAGATTCGGGAGCTTTGCGAAGGTGCTTCAAGAAGCTTATTTAAACATTTACTACACATATCTAGGTTCAAAGAAGCGCATTCCAAATGGTGTGGCGGATTCTGTGTTAGAGACACGTCGAACGAAATGCTGTATGTTTGCAAGTGTTCGTCAAATCCCTAGTGACCTTTAGCTCACATAATAAGGTCGCTATCCAAGTGTCTCTGCTTAAGAGTATTCAGCATTTAAACCTGCATTTAAAAATTGATTTCGTTGAATGATACTGTTCATCTTGTCTGAGGCCCAGCGTGTCCTGGAGAAGATAAAAGGAGTGTTTCCCTTCGAAGTGTTGTCAAACGAGAAAGAATGATCGTTTTTCAGTTTTGCATATGTCAGCGTAATAGAAGCTTAGTCATGCAAATCCTTATTACTTGGCAGTTCTGCAGCGGGGAAAAACAGAGCGTTACCATATTTTATCAGTGTTTGTAGTTAAAAGTATGCCTTTC
Organism: Limnodromus scolopaceus; assembly: GCA_028565335.1. NCBI lineage: Eukaryota > Metazoa > Chordata > Aves > Charadriiformes > Scolopacidae > Limnodromus > Limnodromus scolopaceus. The sequence continues at coordinate 65,821,203 of JAOXNO010000013.1, read as the reverse complement.
ATTGTGCTTTTTAAGAGCAGATGTCAAGACAATCTTGAAAACATAAATAAGTGCGAAAAAATATTTTTCTGATTTAAAAAGGAGGGAAACCACACTGTAGCTAGTTGAATGTGTTGGTCTTCATTTCCATAAAAAGACATGAAGTGTTTATATGTTTCCTTCCATTTCCATGGTGGGAAATAAAATGATTATTCAGTTAACGACAGATTATATTTTACTATTATCCAGTGATTCTGCTAAGTGCAGTAGTATGCTACAGAGTCTCAAATCATCGAGGATTTCTTAGCTCTTTATGGGACTACAATACTTTGTAGTATGTGGGGTAAATGAGCTGTGATAGAGCAATAATTTACTCCCGTAGTCCATAGACACACGTAAGAACCACACTGGAGGAAAGCTGGCTTTAGAAACATTAGCAGAGTAAGACAAAGAGGAATGCAGATGTCAGTCAGATTTTAAGGTCTCTTTCCAGTGACACAGAGCCAAGCTTATTAGGGACAAGGCCTTTTCCTTTCTTGTCTTTTCCTTTATGGAAGAGTGTCAACCATGTGAAGACGTGTCTGGTAATTACTGTTGGCCCTATCAGGACAGCTCTAGCCGTGACTCACCAGGGTAAAAACTGGCTGGGTCAAAGTCACGTATTTCTTCCGAGCTAGCTAGAAGTGGTTTGTTTGCAAGTGAAGTTTTCCTTTCTGACTTCCTTATTCAGTAATAATTCACCAACTTACTGGTTTATATGTAGGAATGTCAAGAAGGGGGTTTAGATGCTCGTTTTTGCTTCTGTGCTGTATTCAGGTTCTCTGTTGAGGTTGGGAACGCTGATTACGTGGTATAAATTATTTGATGCCTGTTTGTCTCAGATCATCAGAGGAATGAATGAGACCTTTTAACGCAGCCTTGCTCTTTTGTGTAGGTATGCAGAGATTCCTTGTGCTGCCTGCTTCATCTGAATTACTGGCAGACTTCTCATAGGAGATATTAATTATAGGTGAAGCTGTGAATGCCACCTATAGTTAAGCTTGCTTGACACTTTTCATCACAAGACCCTGTTTTCAGCTGCTTATAAATTTGTCAAATGTATATTATTTGGACTAAAACTGTACAAACTGGGAAACTGCATCTGGCTGAATATCAAAAGCTTCAGAAAAAATGGCTGCCTTTTTTTTTTTTTTTCTCCTGAGAATGAGTTTAAGAGAAATGTGTTGCTTTTTCACCTGACAAAAATAAATGTGTCTATCCATTTTGTTGAGGAACTCCAACAATTTGGAGAAAGAATTCAATAATCGGGAGGTAGAAGCAATGTGTCCCAATGTTGCCAGAGTCCAGGCTCTACAAGTGTCCTAGTGCGCGTGCAAGAAGAACTCAAGAACTGATAAAACATAGAAGGGATGTGGTGGAAAGTAAATTAACTGTGAAGATTTAAGTGAAGCTACTTAATAGCTATGAATTTCCAGGTTGTCATCATATGATCTTTTCACCTGTGGAAATGAGGGAAAGCTCATCCCATTCACAAAATCACATAGGTAATTTCTTGCTTGCAAAGCACTCGAGTAGTACAAGGATGGCATGACAGAAAAGTCAACAGACATTCATAATCCTGTCTTCAAAACGTGTCTTGAGTACAGGTCAGTAAACAAGATCTGGTGCCTCGTGGAGAGCAGTAAGAATAAAAAAAATATGTTGAACATTCATGTGTGTAATAATTAGCATCTAGTCTGTCCACTGAATGAGGAAATGGCTTTAGGAAAAAATAGTCATGTCATCCATGGTCCTGCATACAATGTGTACCCCAAGGGGCCTGAAATGCAATTGTCTGGCAAATCTTGGGAGGTTGCAAGTTTTGAAAGATTGGATTTGTATCTGTAATGTTCTTTTTATATTATTTTTGGCGTATTATTTGCTACTTGGTATTATCTGTAGCTCAAGCAGTAGAGGAGGTAGACAAATGCATGAAAGTAAAGTAATTCTATGCTGAAGGAAAAAAACCCAGCAAATTCTTTTCTTAAACACTTGGATAACTTCCTGTTTTGTCTGCAAAATAATATTTTTCCTTGGAGAGGAAAAAGGTGTTAGACATAGCAATTTCACTTGGATAGAAACGTCACCACATAAATAGCCTGCTGTGAATGACATTTTACGCAGCTCAATCAATATCCTGCCAGAGAAAAAACAGAAAAAATCCCTGAAAAAGTTGTAAATTCAATGCATCCCTTAATTGGAGTTATGTTGGAATATGCTCTTAGATACATATTTCTTATAAAAAAAGTGAGAAAGTAAACCTTGCATTAGTCTAAAGTCATAACCATTCCTCTATCAATACTAGTTGTCTGTTGATGGAATATTTGTATGATGCTTTTTTTTTTTCTGTAACTTGCCAAGGAATAATGGATATATATTCTTAATAACAATTGTCATATACAAACACATAACACTTTTCACACAGATTTCAAAGAACTCTGCAAAAGCTTCACTATTTCCTAGGTGGGAAAATAGCAGAGAAAGGTGAGGAACTTGTCTAGAACATCACAGCGTGTCCTGTATTCTGCCCATGGGCTGGTGCCTTCCAACGTCACTGCAGCAGGGCTGTATTTTGTGCATGTCGTATCCTTAGATGTGTCACACAGGTCTGCATGACACCACTGCACAGTGAGATAACACAGATTTTAGTTGTTGTTTCTAGGACCACAGAGCTTGATGGGAAGCGATTTGAAAGTTAGACAAAGCAGAAAGTTAGAGCTGAAACAGGGCTGTAGTTTGCTAGCACATTTAGCACAATTGTCAGTGTTTAATTAGGAGGCATTTAAGGCTAAATATTCAAGTGTGGCATTGGGGATTTGATCGCTGGTGCTACACAAAAAGGTGAGAAAAGCTTCTGCCTCGACAAGAAGTTGTGAAAACTTGCAGTCTTGTGAACAGTGGAAGTTTAAAGGTACAGACAGGCAGGAACTCTTCCAGCAGCTGTGCCTAGTTAGCTCAAACTATTTAAATAGTAATGCCACTCACTTTAATTTCAAGTGGCTTCAGGAGTGTTCGTGTAAGCAAGCTCTGCCAACAAATGTGAGGGAGTAGTAACCTCTGTAAAGAAGTGATGATCAGCAGCTGGGGCTATAACCTTCCCCTGGCATGTCTGCATCCAGCAGGGAACATCTGTCCGAAGCCTAACTTCCAAAATTTACAGAACAAAGGTATAGTTTGTTTAACAAAATTGCTTGTATTAGCTAAATAATGGACTGTGCTTTGATTCTGCTCATGCCAGAACCACACAACTTTTACTTTCCTTACTTAATTATGATTAATTTGTTCAGAAAGCTCAAAGTTTGGATTTTCAGCTTGTTTATTTGTTTTGTTTAAGCAAAGAAAATAGAGTTTAGGTCATGTAAGGCTCTCATCTTAGGAAAAGGCTTTTCTGTTACTCAGATTGTTTTTTTTAATCGAGCTGTGTAAGGGTCAAGATGATGTGGGCAAAATATTTAATGATAAAATTCTCCCAAAGCATGTCATGATTTATTTGGTATCATTTAGATATGCCTAGCAGATAGACGTATACACTGCTGCTGCCATTAAGCATTTGAGGTTTAAACGCATGCTCTTGAAAAATGATCAGTGGTAGAAAAAGTTGCTTCCTACATTTCAAATCTTGGTGGGTACTGGTATCCATTAATTTCTTTACTGACAAAATGGCATAATGAACTTCAGGTGGACAGGTTGTTCTTTTGATTTAAGAGTGATCGAAATAGCACCCAGAACATGCACACTACCACATGAAACGTCAGAATATCATGGTTCTTTATGTCAGTAATTTGAATTCAAATGCTGTTTTGTACTTACTTTCATAAATAAATAGGAACCAAGTTTGGAAACTAAGGCAAATGATCGATGAAAATAATTTCCTTTTTTTTCTTTTTTTTAACTTCCCCTGAGAGTTTTTTCTAGCCATATTTGTGTCTGTGAAAGTACCTGTCAAAAGAAGATATAGTCAAGTGCTGATTCCTACACTTACTTCTTCTGGGCATTCCTTGGTTAAATCATGCATTTGTTAGCCGTAGAATAAGCTGGTGTTGAACAATCCTTCAACTAGCCCAAACCTTGAGTAAAAGCATTTTGTTATACAAAAGGAGATAGGCAGAAGAGCCCTGGTAAATATATCATCTACCGCCAAAACACAAATATGTAATTTGACAGTACGTTTTTGTGGACAAGAGGAATGAAAGTTATTTTAAACTCTTCTCTCTTTTCCTCCTACCTTTGAGGTTATAGCTGTAATGAAATACCCCAAACGTCATTTATTCCTCTCTGCGCTTCTTTCAATATGAGTCTCCAAAGCAACAAGCAACATCTCTTGTGGAAAAAAAGGGTATCTGAAAACTGTTCTGAGTACTGCAGATGGTGAAATAAGAACGAAAGTAAAAGAAATACGATAAATGGTGTCTACCGAGAAAGCTCCCGTGGAACTGCTGAGTGAGGATCACTGACGCTCAGAGTCGTGTAATTATGAAACTTAGCGAAGATGAGCTGTTGGGAGATCTCAATTAGATAGTGCAGCCAACCCCGACAGATAATGTTTCCGATGTGAGCCACTAAGGGGTGTTACGTCAGAGAAGTTGGTGTGTTGTGTTCCCAGTGAAGTGGCCAAAAAAAGATAAGGACTGGCTAAAGTACATAGACATTTTTTTGGGGTGGGTCTTTTTGTGTGTGATCTATCCAATTCTAGGTTATTCAGTGCAGTCTTGAAGGAAAACAAAAGTTTTGTATTGTCTGGAAAGCTAAGGGGTGGGTAGATACCCAGTAGATAGGGGTTTCATCACCATTTCTGTTGGCCTCGATTCTGCCATTTGGAAGATGATAAAATTAAGACCTTGTCCTAACTGCTCTGCTTTGCACACATCACAGAAATGAGAGTGAAAAAATAACATTCATTATTTGTAACTTTCTATTTTTTAAAAAGATCTCCTTTTGCACTTGGGGCAGCAAGTCGTGTTGTTTTATGGAAGAATTCCCTGTTTACTTTGCATGTAGCTGTTCTTTTGGAAATTCATTTTTTATACAGGAAGGTGTTGGTGGCTGCCATCAGGTGGTTCTTACATCTGTAGAAAATCTCAGATCTGGATGAAGATGTTAAATGTGCTAAACATTAGCTTCGGGCTAAATGATTAGGAATATTTAAACGTGTTTTTAGCTGCTGGTAGGAAGGCAGTATTCTAGCAAAGCGGAGCCTGAGCAGAATTTGGCCACGTGGTCTGAGAGACCGGTTCCAAATGCAGCAGAAGAAGTAAGTCAAGTAAGAAGCTGCAAGCATGGTTTAGGAGTAAGTGGAGAGTCAAGGCTCTTTGGGGCTTATGACTCACTGGCCAGGGAGGTTTGGGCAAGCTGAGCAATGAGAGTGGCTGTTGTTGTTTGATTCTTGCTTTGTGTGATGGTAAGCGCTTTGCATTTTGTGCAACGCTGTTTGCAGCCGCAGTGAATGTTGTGGTTCGTATCATCAGCTGCTTCTTCCTCAGGGATGTAGCCCGTGGCGAGCGCTGCACGTACAGCTGTGCAGGATACATATCTGGACATCAGGCCATGGCAAGAAACAGTAATTAAATATTCTGCTTCTGAAGCGATTTGTGATACAATGGCCAGAGTAGCGATGCTAATAACTCTCTTATCCTTGGCAAAGAAATGAAGATTATATAGGCCACTCTTCACTCACTAAAGAAACAGCTGAGCGCTGCTTCAGAGAAAGCCTGTCTGTCACTCAACACCAGTACCAGACAGGTAAGTTAAGGTATGTGGAGAATGGAGGGGCGTTTGCACTTCTAAAGACTGTCCAACTAGGCAAGATACCACTTCACATTGGTGCAATTCTTTCCAGGTTTACCTGAGAAGTCCTTTGTGCAGTCATAAAGCCTATTGGGCTTTATTTACTTATTACTCGGCTGCAAACAGGATCTGTTGAAAATACATGATCTGGCAAAATTCTGTGTGGCTGCACTCAATAGTTGGTAGCAGCTTGTAAGCTTGGACCAGTAATTAATCATGAGGAAGTTAAGCAGCAAAAAACCTGAGCAGAACACGAGTGCCAAGAATATTATCAAAACACACCTAGAGAAAACAGTGCTCTTTTATAATTATTTTATTCTTAATGATATTTATTTACTTTTATTACAGCTGGGGTAATACCTGGGGTTTCCAGAGAGGTCAGTGGGAGTTGTGTGTGATTCTGAGGTCTGATGGTAGTACCTTACATGAAACATGCACCGTATTGTAACAACAGTGAACATTGTGAATACAGGAATGAAAAATGGTTGCAAGCTGTAACCTGTCTGCATCAAAGTCAGCAAGGAAAAGGCATGTTGTACCCTGTATTATTTGTAAAGTAGAACGTGATCGTACAATTAAAGGCTTGTGCCATAGTGGATACATGTCGGGAAAGCACTGCAACCTTGATATTCTCTTCACGTACTAGGCACAATGAGCTATCTTTTTTTTTGTGTGTGTGTTGCTGTGCTAGCAGCCCCATTGAAATTATGGAATAAAATGGGTAGGCATGGTATGATCTGTTCTTTAATAATTGCAAAACACTCTAGGATCTTCAGAAGAAGGATGCTCAAGAACTGTGAAATAGCTTTTATTAGACCAGGGTAGGGGGGTGGTGAGGGAACGGAGAATGATATCATGGGCCCCAGTTCAGACGCTGCTTGTTTAAATCTATCACATCTGAGTGGGGCACTTAAAGGCATGTTTAATGCCAAGTGTATAAAACCTCGTTGAATAAGTTAAGCATCAGCTGAGTCAGGTGTATGCTTGTATGCAGCTTGCCCTCTTCTCGGCTCTATTAGTCTACAGCCTGGGAGACTAAACTGTGAACAGAGAAAACTTGGCAACGGAGCTGGTTTCTTACCCTGATAAGTTGTAACAGACACATGGGTGATGCTGCCTGTTAATTTAGGAGGCATTTAACACTTAATCATGCTTGTCTAGTACAAGCCAGGAAGGACACTGCTTTCTGCAGCCTCTAATTGGGTGCCATCAGTAATATAAGCCTAAGATTGTCCCAGTCAGCAACCGTATTGCCTAATCAGCACGAGCGTGTGCCCATTGGGGATCAGACACAGATAAGCGGGAGAGAGGGAGAGAGAGATCTGAACATATCTGTGAGATGAGCAGCATGTCAGGAGCATAGAGGATGTCTAGATTTATGTGCTTTTTGGCAGCGCTAGTGAGCTATTAATCATTTCTCATGAATAGGGCTCTTGTAAATCAGAGGTAGGAAACACATTTCGTGGATAATCATGGCAAAAATGTCAGCTTTGCTATTTGGTCATATGCTGATAGGATGCTTAGCACTGGAGCGGACGCAATCACACACATAAAATCAAAATAGTGCTCCCCTGACGTGATGAGTGGAAAGCGGGGAGGCAGTAGAGAGATGAACTTTTCATCAGTATTTGAAAAGTAGGGAGCTAACATGTAATAACAGAAAGGGAGACCTATGGCTTTTTTTCTTAAGGCGAAGCTTTACTGAGGGAGCCAGGGCTGAGTTCTAGTCAGCATCTGGGTGTAAAACAGAGCATTTAATAAGACACACTTTGCATCATTTTAACAGCTGGCTGATCAGTTCATGGTTTTCCTTTATTTTTATTGCCCTGCAATTTACTGTATATGGCCCTTATGTGCAAATACCTCATTAGTCACAGGGTTCCATATTTCATGAAGTGTACTGAATGCGCTGTCAGAATTAAATATTGTCAGGATAACGAGCAAGGGTGGGGCTTTTTAGCTTTATCACTGAAGTAAGCGTTCAGGGTGAATAAAACAGCTTCCAGTAAAAGCAGCTGGAAAGCAAAGCGCGGAAGGTCTCCCTTCAAATTGTGCAAAGCACCCAGCTCTTATGTACTAAACCTATTGCTCAAGGACTGACATTTAAAGAGCTCTTGGAAGTGAGTCCTGTGTGAGGGGAAAAAGCCTCATCCAGGGCTTTTCAGTGCGTCACTTGCTGTAACCAGTCAGAGCTGAATACCTCAGTGGCTAAGTCAGGATTAATGCAAAATCGTTCTTAGGTTAAATATAATGGTGTCCTCAGAGTACTTCTGGCTTAAGGAATTTCCTGATGTTCATTTTCTTGAGGGGGAGCATCCCCTCCAGCCCCCCTGTTTGTTCCGTTGGCCTCCAATCCTATACTGTTTTGAAAAGCACTCATGAATTAGCTTGTAAATGAAAATATCCTGAAAGTGACTGGTGCTAGTGCTTTTCTATATTTGGATCGGATCAAGATAAATTGGGTCAGAGGCAGGCTTGAGATGGGGATGTGTTGGCTCTACAGGAGTCGCTGTGTTTGGGGCCGTTGGTGTGTGTTTAATGCTGCACACCCACCCCAAGGTTCCTCATCGCTCCCCTTAAACAACATCAAATGAATTATACTGGAGTATTTCCTTCCACATGGATAGAGTACTGGCTTGTGTTTTTAGAGGGCTTTTATTATTACTTTAATTCTTGCCATTTTCAGGGTTGTGAAATGTAGGGTAACCATATTGTAGCTATGGGGATGAATTTGTCCTTAGATAAAATTTATCTGCCAGAAGGGGTGCTTTTAGCATGCTTGATTTCTCAGACAGTCTTAATTCACTATTGCCTGGTAGTGGGGAATCAGCAGAGAGAGCGCAATTCCCCTCTCCTTCTCCCTCTTACTTGAAACTGAACATATCCTGTCTATACTTCTTCAGATTTACAGTGTTTTGTGGTGGCTGCAATTCACGACAATTCAAAAAACAAACATACAAACCAAAGAACGTACTTCTTCCAAACAGGTACTTCAGCATCTTTTTTTCTCTCTAGGTTTTTAGTTGGGTTCATTGCCCACCCCGCCTCAAACTTTCCCAATAGGTGTTACTTCATTCATTGTTGTGAAATTAGTTGTCTGTTTAATATTCCCAGACCTCTGTCACAGTCTTAGAAGTTCTGTAGCTTCTGTTATCCCTGTCCCGGGAGTGAGGTCTAAATACAAATGAATTTCTGGAGATGTTGAGAAAGGAGTGGGGTGAAAGTCAAGTGGTTAATATACTATATTGACTTTTTTCTTTTTTTTTCTTAGATGAAAGCTAACATATTTCTGCTATCCTTTCCTTTTGCTAGTTTAACAAACTTGGTGTCTTCCAGGGTGTAGCTCCGTGAAGCAGATTGCTCCTTGTTGCCACGATTCACTCCTGCTTCTCCTCTTTCTGCTCTTGGCTTCATAGTCCTATCTCCTTTGCACTGTCATCCTTCTTGCTTGTTGTATGAGGCTCTGTTGAAGGGTTTGCTTCTGCCTGTTTGGTGAGTTGGAGCAGCTCTGGGCTGGTAACAGAGGGAGCAGCAAGAGCACACGGTTAGGAGAGGCGGCTGGGGGAAGGAGAGGAGGAGAAGGGATGGGAGAACAGAGCTGCTTGTTTCATTGCAATAACCTGAACTGTGCCCTCGCCACTGGGTTTGTACAAAGTCAGCTGCAGGGATTTGCTGCATTTGCCAGGGGGGCATGAGAAGGAGGCAAAGTCCGTGCCTCAGCCACTGGGGTTCGATAGCTCAGTGGCCTGGCAGACCTACAGCCGTGGTGCAAAGTCCGTCAGCAGACAGTGGTACCCTGCTTCTCTCTGTGTCCAAGGGATGTTGCCCCACCACGGGGAATCACCTGCCAGGCCTGGATGTCCTGGGTACCTCTTGGAGCGGTGCTCGGCATAGTCCTGATTAGCCAGGAAGGACGCCTGCTACTTTTTGTTTCAATTTCAGTACCCCAGGAAAGTGTGTGTGTGTGTGTGTGTGTCTGTGTCTTAGACCCATTATCTTTAGGAAAATACTACTCCACAGTACTTTTAAAACAAATTCAGCTACTTCTAATGACTTGTTACTTGGGTGCCAAATAGAATAGGTAGAGCAGGATATTTTTCATCAAGTTCTTATTAAAAAGAATGTAAAAAACATTAATTGATAGAAAGTCATAAAGACCTGGGCCTTCAGTTATTCTCAGAGCCCTTAGGGTGAAATTAACCCCCAAGTACAGGCTTTTCTAAGGCTTTTACAGCATGCCAGTCCCAAGGGCGGTCTGAATAAAGATGTATTATGGAACAATTTTACTGTATAATTTTCAAGTTCAGTATCTGCCTGGATCTTTTCAGTGTTTATCTGACTTACGATCTTGCAGTACATATATTGATCCCTGATCTTAGACAGATTGAGAGTTCCAACATAAAGCCGCACTAATAAATTTGTCAAGTTGATAAAAACCTGGCCCACAATAAAGCAATACTTAAATGTATATTCATCCTGTGTATATATACTTAAATATGTGAAGCATATAAATGTTTATTATCTACTTATTAAATATGAATGTGAGATTAGTCTGGTAGCTATATCTGATATAATTATATATATATGTACACATTATATATATACATCATATTATGTGTATATATATAAATATACAGTAACTTTAGCCATTGTGGGGAAAAGTTGGAGTAGAGAATGGAGTGGCGAATGCCACTGGTTTTACTTTGTGATACACTGAATAAAGCATGCTTCCAGTCCTGCCTAAAGAAAATATTGCCATGGCTTAATAGGACGTTTCTAACTGAAATGTCTGTAACTTCAGAACAAGAGTAGCTGGTTGTACTTTCTTATAATGCTCCCTGTGATTTGATGCAACTTTTCCTCTGTATGTTTTCTTTAATTTTTATGTTTTATGTGAAAGCTGAACAGACTGAATTTGTTTGTAATTTGGAATTTAAAGCAAGGCTCTTTGTTAAAAGCCCAGAGGAAGTTTCCATATGACTTATGGGCCATTTGGGCTCAATTGAATTTAATGGGTTTCAGCTGCACCTCCACAATGGCTTTGAAGGAAGTGAAGGGAGATCTATAGGTCTTAATTGCTCAAGACTGGCTTGTTTCTCTTGAAAAGGCTGTTTGCAAGAAGCAGGTTGGGAGTATTAAAGTATATATCCTGAAAGGGATAAAGAAACTGCCGTTTGAGGAAGGGGTTAGGATGAAAATAGCTTTAAGACGTTATTCAGCAGCTGAACTAGTCAATCTGAACTGGTCCACGCTAAGTTCTTGTTTGTTTGCTTAAAAAATAATAAAATATTATTTTATTTTATTGGTTAAGCCAAACTTCCTTTATCGTCCTTTCAAGAAAGGAATGGAGATCTTGGAACTGACAAGATAAATTAGGCTGAGACCAAAAGAGAAACCCAAACAGATAGTCCCCTTGGCCTCTCTCACGCTGGTTGACAGACATGAGTTTTTGAGTCAGCAGGTGAACCATGACTTCTCAGAGCAGTGGTTTGTTTATTCTTCCATTGTACAAAGCGTTTCAGTGGAACAGAAGAAATCTAACTGGGCAAATTTCCATTTCTATTTCATATTTCCTTCTGTATGTTTATTGCCAACTGCCCTTATAGATTATTGTTACTAAGGTTGCTAGCATTATCCCTGGCTTCGCATTAGGAGGTGTCTGACCCATAAGAATCTCTTATGACCCTGTTTTCCAGGCAGGCAGGAGAACATGTGAAACACAAAGTTAAGAATATAAAGGAACCATTGTCTCATTCAAGATAAGCCAAGAGACCATATTACAGGAAGTTAACCTTTGGTGTACTCTATCATTTTGGCCGGCATCATACAGGCAAGTAGGAAGGGGACATTCTCCTGAGGTACCCGGCAGATGAATGCCAGATGGTACTGTCATAATACACAAAAAATAGCTAAATACCTACTGGTTGTGTTCAGTACAAAAGGAACATTTTTCTTTTTCCGAATCCTGCAGGGCAGAACTCAGACAAGCATCTTAATGCAAACATTGCAGTAACTGAAATGTGAAGCTGGAAATCCAAAGAATTCTCCAAAAGCTTTAAGTAGCTTTTTAGGCTCGATTCATGTTGGGCCTAATGGACCCTCAAAAGGGAGAATGGTTTATCAAAGGCAAGCAGTTTAAGTACAGCAAGTTTATGTGGTAGGTAGATGGGAGTTTGTTACATCAAATAGGGAGGCTTGATGAAGAACAAAATGATGGAGCTTGGCCGATGTGGCCAACACTTGCCTATAATGTCTGGCTAAGTAGATCCAATCCCTAGCCTAGCGCCTGGGTCAAATTAAGGGGTTTACTTTTCTGTTGGGGAGTTTCTTTCTTGGTGGTTTCTGAATCTTGGTCAGTGCAGCACTGCACTTGCCAGTCTGCTTCACAAAGATGGACACTAAAAAAAATAAGCTTAAGAGAGTAAACCCTTTAAAATTATCTTTTTTTTTAAAAAAAAAAAAAAAAAGGGGGAGTATGGGACAAGAAGAAACTGAGATTTGATGAAAAAACATTGAGGTGCTGGAGCGGGTCCAGAGAAGGGTAACGAAGCTGGTGAGGGATCTGAAGAGTAAGTCTTATGAGGAGAGGCTGAGGGAGCTGGGGTTCTTCAGTCTAGAAGAGAGGAGGCTGAGGGGAGACCTTATTGGTCTCTACAACTGCCTGAAAGGAGGGTGTAGAGAGGTGGGGGTCGGTCTCTTCTCCCAAATTACAGGCGATAGGACAAGAGGAAATCACCTCAAGTTGCACCAAGGGAGGTTCAGGTTGGATATTAGGAAAAATTTCTTCACTGAAAGGGTTATCAGGCATTGGAATGGGCTGCCCAGGGAAGTGGTTGAGGCACCATCCCTGGAGATATTCAAAAGACAAATTGACATGGTGCTCAGGAATATGGTTTAGTGTTAGTGTGTGTGTTTTGTTTGGGTTTTGTTTTGTTTTCTTATGGTTGGACTAGATGATCTTAAAGGTCCCTTCCAACCTAGGCGATTCTGTGATTCTGTGAGGCGATTCTGTGAATGTGTAGAGAAAAATCTCAGGCCACTGTGACCCCCAGCACAGTGATGCAGCAGCGTCTAGCTGAGGGGAAACGTGTTTACTTTTCCCATGTTAAAAATAGGTCTATTTCAATTTCCATGCAATATTATAAGAATAAAAATATGCTTCCCTTTAGGGGAATGGCATTTGGCTAAATACCATGCATTGCTGCAAGACTTAGATGTGAAGGGCCGCATGCAAACATTTACATAGAAGAACGTTATGGTTGTGGAACTGGGTCTCAGTCCTATAAGAAAAAAACATTTCTGACTGCCTGGCTCTTTCAGGCTATGAAATTTATTGCCTACAGATAGAGTCCGAGTGGGTAGGTGTGGTGCTGTGACAGAAACTGAGCGGTTAGCTCTGCCCTTCATCATTTGTCCTTAAATCCTCTCCACCAGGCTTTATACAGCCTGTTTCCTAATAGCTGAGTCTATCTACAGTCTTACCCACTCTGCTAAAGCAATACGCTTGTATATGCACGCCTCGGTCATTATTGTTCTGTATTCTGGCCTATTCAAGATTAGAGAAGTCTTCAAAACTTCGCAGAAGTGCTGCTAGTGCTTGTCTGTTCATTGTCTTCGGTGGTTGCATCTTCTTTCCTTAACTAGGGGAGCTGGTGTTGAAAACCAAACAGAAGGTAATAGACCACAGCGAGCTGTCTGTTGCTGCAGATGGAGGATACCTCTAGGATTTGGGTCAGAAAACACTTGGCAAGCATCCCTCTAAATTCTTCTTGTCACATGTTGAGGAAGCCTGCTTCGTAGCAGGGCTGAAGACGGAAGCTGAAATCTTAAAATGGCTGCAATGCGATTTTTTTTGTTGTTGTTGTTTTATTTTTGTTTAGCATCAAAGCTATGTCAGCGTCTCTTGCCAATTTATTCATACTGTTGCTGCCATGTTTTTTTCCTGATTCTTCGCTTTCAGAACAGAAACACACACACACACACACACACACACACACACTCCTCCCCAATCACATTTAAGGCAGCAACAGCCGGAAAAATGAGGCTTACTTATGCCCCCTTTAGAACCGGACCTTGTGGAGAGGTTCTATAAGAAGCCATTTGTTTTCTTTAAACACAGTTCAGCCTTGCCCAGGCGCGCGCGCAGTTCAGATGGTTTCCACTTGAAATTCCTCCTCTAATCCAAATAGCTCTCAGCCTTGACAGAGCCGAGCTGTGAAGGGGCTCCCCCTACCCCACGCCTCCCCGAGCCCCCCGTGCGGAAGGGGAAGGCAGCGTGCTCGCAACGCCTGCGCGCTTTTGCCTTGACTGCAGAGACGCCCTCAAAAGCTTTGGCACCTCTCCTCTCGCTGCCGCTTGTGATAAAGGAGCAGAGCAATATTTGAGGGAGTCCTTCTTTTCTTTGGAGACCCTCTTTGTCACACATTCTGCTGTTCTGGCCATGAGGTTGATGTTTGCATGGCCGGAAGGGGGAAAAAGAAGTGAGTTGTACCATTACACTGTCTGTATCTTGCTACCCTGTGTAAACTAACATCCCATATTATAGTTCTTCACTACAGTCTTTTGAACAAATACCTCCTTTTTTTTTGTTTTCCCCTCTTCTAGACTGCAAATGGGTTATATAAAATTTGGGATGGATGAATCGATGGTGGCAGAGCTGTTAGACCCTACTGCACTACTCTAACCCTTGGCTTACAGATTCTTCTGTCCAGGTAGTCATTTTTCCTTAGGAAATGTAAAAACTGCCAATGCTCCAATACCCTCCTTTGCCATGAAATGGTCCCTTGATAGAACTGAAGCTGCTGTGGCTGCAGGCAGGGGAAGAGGATGCTGCAGGCATGAGGCTGGCCCAGAAGGAGGAACTTTAGAGATGGGAGACTGCCTGTGTTTTGGTCCAGGTCCTGGAGATGCTGAGACTGTATTGCCCTGACTTTGTCACGTTCCTTTATCTTTATGGGGCCCTGCAAATCCAATTTATCAATCACAATGCAGTATGCCAGCAGTTTGTTTCATATTTAACTGGTAGGAATTATGCCCGTGTGTCATCTGGAGAAGTAATTAGTGCTTATGTACCAAAGTTGACCAGACTGCTTTATATTGCCATACCAGTTGCATTGCTCATTGACCCACAGGTTTACATTAGGTGCTATGGAAATACATAATCAAAATCATAACGTTTCAAGATGGACATTTAAAAAATATCATATAGAATTTTTCTTGGAGAGGGAAGGAAGTTACTTTGTTTTAGATTTTCAATAATGTATATTATTTTTTGTGGCTCAAAACCATGTAAAATTAAAAAATGAAACAAATGAAAAGTCCCAAAGACTTTTGTCCAAGTAGCTCACAAATTTATTTAGACTGAGATGATGAGTTAGGCTAACAAACAGAAGTGGGGCAGTAGGTTAAGGAAGAGAAAGGGTTATAGAAATAAGATTACATGGAGTTCGTGCAATGCACCCTAATGCACTTCCTTATGCCCTGTTCTAGCCAGATGCTGCAGAGAAATGGCCAAAGATTTGCTCTCAGGGGCAGGGAACTGTCTTCGGGGTGGTTGGTTTTGTAATGCTTAGTTCAGTGGGATGCTAACGCCTGTTTGAGGTCCCTGAGTGTGATGGCAATACAAATAATACACACAAAATGGTTGCAATAAGGCCCCTTAGCCCAGTTCTTTCCTGAGTGCTGCGCCTTTTTTTTTTTTTTTTTTTTTTTTTTTTTTCGGCTGAGCCTAAGCTAAGAAAAAAGGACTGTGCAGCTTATAGGGGTGCAGCCATTATTTTGTGTTTGTTCTTACCTTTGAAGTTTGTTCATCCCTTTCAGAAAGGTTGTTTCAAGGTGTGACTAAATTTGACATTAGCCCCCTCCCTTCTCCCTGTTTGATACCTGGTGGTATTGGAAAGATTTGGATCTGATTATGTAGAGGTAGGCATACCAGAAAAGAGGGCCACATAACATCTCAGCATAGTTTGCAGCCCAACTTCTGATAAAATCATGTCCTGTTCACACTTCCTTATTTCTTAAGAAGACAGGAGTTTTCAAGAGTCATTTCCCAGAAACACAGATGCTTGCAAAAGAGGCATCAGAAAACTCTCCTGCCAGACTAAAGGTTTTTGCTTCTTATGGCTGAAGTGAAGCCCAGGCTTGAAACCGTTGTTGCTTGCTGAGCTCTGGTAGGTCCAGATCTCTCACGACCCAGCAAAACTTGCCAGAGTCAAGGGCTTTGTGAGCTATGAAACTTATGGTTTGCTCCATCAGGATTAGTGTGTGCAGTTTGCTCCAATATGCTGGTCTTTGGAATTTAAGAATAACCTGAAAAAGTCAAACTGTGTTTAGAGCTTAGCTGTACATGTGGTCTGAGCCCAGTGTTCATGCCTCAGACATGCTTCTAACACATTCTGGCCACATTGTGAGGTGTTAAAAGTTTAGCTGGAAAAGAGTTTAAACACTGCTGCTTTACTGGTTTGGGCCCCACAGTGGCCATCATTCTCCACTCCTTTACCTGTTATTTCATCCTGTAAGTCCAACTCCCTCCAGAAGCACAAGCTCTCATGCAGCTGGTAGTTCTTATGCGTCCAAGTATTGTGGATTTGGGTCCAGAAGACATGGTCAGAGTTTGTCTAATTAGCTTCCTGTCACTATAGCCAAGGCAGAAATTTAAGGTACAGTAACTCGTTTTATAGTCACTCTATCTGGCACTGAATACAGATTGGAAAATTTCTTTGCTTGAGCAAGATGTGTGGTAATATTGTTATGCTATATTCAAGTGCTCTTTAAAAATAAATTAGATTCTCATGAGTGTGAGGGAGTAGTATCCCCTACCACAGTCAGACCCGACACAGGCAAGTCTCCTCCTTACCCAGGACTGCTAAATCTGTGAAGAGGAAAACCAGCCAAAAAGTTGTACCCTGCTTTTTTTTTTGGTGACCCCCTAAAGCATTTGGTTTTCTGAAAGGCTAGATGAAGCATTACCTGCGGGCAGAACCTTAGGAACCACACCTGTTCATCAGAGCTGTGCATGCATATCTCCCCATGCCAAATCAAGCTGGT
Source organism: Limnodromus scolopaceus (assembly GCA_028565335.1). NCBI lineage: Eukaryota > Metazoa > Chordata > Aves > Charadriiformes > Scolopacidae > Limnodromus > Limnodromus scolopaceus. The sequence continues at coordinate 65,804,355 of JAOXNO010000013.1, read as the reverse complement.
GTATCAAAAAAGGGTCCCAAATATTTAGGGCAGAAATCCTTGCTCTGCTTGTAAGTGCTGTTTTTCTTCTGGTGCTTCCTCTCAGCCTCCAAAAGCTGCCCCTTAAATGCTGCTTGTGAATGGAAAAATTATGCACTTTCAAATTCTCTCCTGGGGAATGAGGGCTCATATCTCTCCCTCTCACACTGATACTGTAATTTCACACTTTTTTTTTTTTTCCCCGGCAGTTGAGTGTCTCCTCGTTATATATGACATGCATGTTTCATTTTCATTAGGGCTTTTATAGTTTGAGAAGCCTGATGAGCAAGGGAGAGGGAAGTGACTGGGTGGAAAGGCTGCCTCCCAAAGGGAAGCGGCTGCAGGAAATGGCAGGCTCTCCCATGTCCCAAACAGTGATGCTTTTGTCATCTGCACCATTGCCCTTCCCCAGGTGATGCAGGGTTGTGCTGACACCAAAGCCTCCAGCGAGACCACATCCTTTAAAACTGCTGTTGCAAAGCTATGTGTACATGCAGGGGGAAGAAACGGCTGGAAAGTGGGAGGTATCAGTCAGAAATACCCTCCTTTGCCTTGTCCTTGGGATGAGACCAGAGCATAGAGAGCCTATGGATGTTTAGCTGAGCTTTTGCTAAAACAAAGTAAGTCCAATGTAGTACTTGTTGGATACAAACTAAGCTAAACTAGGTAGGGATCAGGCTTTCTGATGACTTACGATTTACAGTAGCTAGGAGCTAGTCCATTGTACCTGAATAATGTCGTGTCCCAGCTGTGGTTAATTGCCACTCAATTACCAAAACTTGCTGGGATGATCATCATCTCAGAAGAGCTCACACTTTATTAGCCTTGTCCTTCAACAGGAGAAGGGCAAGTTGTGGAAGCCTTTGTGGGAGAGAAGATGGGAGTGCTACTCACTGCATTTCGTAGCTTGACTTAACGTGGCTGAACATTTAACTTGATGAAGAACAGTTTAACAATTACATGGGGGCTACTTCTTTCCATGCCCTCTGCTGCGTGAGCTCTCAGGCATTTGTATAATCACTACTGGCTGCTGGTGCTCAACTGTTTGTTTGAAGAGGGTTGTGCAATGTGAATCTGATGTCTGGGCACTGCCAGGGGTCTTCAGTTTTTTAGGCTTTAATTGCTTATGGCACTGGCCATACATAGGAAGAAAACTGAATTAAAATAATTTGGCGGTAAAGAAAATATTTTTGTATTAAAGGCCACCCCAGATCTATAAGGTTATCATGTAGCAAAATGAAGCTAGAGGTATCTGTGGATAAGTGCATACAGTTTAGGTTTTGAATACCCAAAGGATACTTTCCTCTGGATGTCTATCAATGATAATGGTGCCACATCAGAAGTATTATACGGCGTCTCTGAGCACGACAAAAACTGATAGCTGTAAGTAATGGCCTATAAACTCCATGTTTCCTGAAACACAGCCCACACTGAGGCGATGCAATCAAACTTCCTTTATATGAAACCTTCACATACTCTCCCAATTCCTTTCCTTCTGCATTCCCACCTTCCTGCCCCTTAGCATTCATTCACGCTGACATGTTATTAAAGTTGTCTCTGAAGCTGGCCCAAGGAGCAGTACATATTATTTACATCACAACAGAGCCTGAGAGCATCAGACGGGGCTGGGGGTCTGTTGTGCCAGCTGCTATTCAGCCTTTAAGTACAAAGATAGTCTGGCCCAAAGAGATTTCTATCTTGAATTTTAACAGGTAGACAGAGGGAGATGATTGTTTCCTGGTGCTTCAGACTCTTCAAGTTGCTGTGAGTAGCAGTCCTTAGGAAAACCTCCTTCTCTCTTGCAGGGGTATCACGAAAGACTGCCAAATTGAGATATCCCAAGTTCATCAGTAGTGGGTGGTGCAGAAGACACAGCAGCCAACCAGTGGTGTGTAACACACACCAGGTAGAATTAAAGTGAACACAAAGATTTCACAAATTCATTGCGGGTCCAATCTGATGCTCGTATTCAAAGCATGTGCGTATTTCCACCTCAAAAAAAAAAACCAAAAAAAAAAACCAAAAAAAAAAACCAATCCACCCAAGTCCCGCAGAATAAACCAGATTTTCTAAAGCTTTTCACTAGAAAAACCCCTTTAAACCATTTAAAGCCATGTTAGAAAGTCAGCCTGTAAGTACACAAAACACTGGAGACCATCATATGCTAATATGAGCTTAACAAAACACATAGCATTACCAAGTGTAATTATACAGTCCAGCTATTAGTAGCTTTACCTCTGGCTGTTCTCCATCCTGCTTTCAAGCTACATCCTTTCCTTTCATCTTATTCTACACCACATGAAACAGGTGAGCTGTTCCCTTTATATAGCTCAGGGCTCCAGTCACATGGCTCTCAAAGCTTGGTATCTTCATTTAATCAGTTAAAAGAATCAAAATAATCAGAGATCTTTCATGAACTCCATGCCAAATTTTAATTCTGTTAAGTATTCAAAGCTTACGAAGTTCAAAAAATCAAGAAAAAAATTAATTAATTTTTCCTAGGAATATCTACTTTGAAAAGCTGCCCTGGGGGGTACATTTGTAGTTTAGGAGAATATCTCTCACAAATCACCCATACATCACTGCTAGCAAGTTCCACAAAAAGAGAACTCCGATGCTTTTTATTGTCAAGGCAACACTGTGGTTTCTGCATCCCATTTGTTCATGCACAGATAGTAACAGCATCTACTTTTTATCTGATTCCATTTGAATTTTTATCTTGACTTAACTGCTACTGATTTCTTACAGGAAAGTACAAGCTGTGTACGGTTATCTTCACCAGTAACAACTTTTGACAGCAAAGAGATGGTGATACTTCCTCTAAAGACTGTATTTTGTACCTCAACACTGGATTAGATGACAGTGCCAACAAGTTAAACTGGATAGAGCAGTGATTTTCAGTTTTGGGGTCCTTGAATGCATGTGTGGGACTAGTAAATTATTTTTAAGGGGTCTGTGAAAGGTAGCTCAGATAAGGCAGGCTCATGACAATAGGCTTAAGTTGGCTTGAAAGTAGCATGAAGTGCCTCTGGAAAATGCTGTGGGGTCTGCAAACTAGAAAAGATTACAGCCCTGGGGCTGTGCTATCTGCTCTGTTTTGGGAGTTTGGGTCCATCTTATCTGTTGTGCGATTCTTTCTCCAGCACAAGATTAACCTCACATTCTCGCATATGGGTGTCTCGGAGACCTCCTCCCACCAAGACCATCTGACCCCAGAGAGCGCAGATGTTGCCATGACAGGCATACAGCAATTCTGTTTCTTTCCATCATATATTTTTCTTTACATCATCAGCTGACTTGATAGTCGTTGGTGGGTACATGAATGTCATGACACATCACAGGTCCCAGGATTAGCCCTCTGAGGAGCTGCAACAGTACCTCGTAGGTTAGTCAAATGTTTCCTGACCTTCCTATTTTCACATGAACAAAACCAGGGAGATATCTTATGGAGTTTCTATCAAGATCTGTGCTGCTTTTAGCAGTAGAGGAGGCTTAAGATGTCTGTTAGCATGAAAATAAATAAAATATGTGGGGGGGAGTTTGATTGTGAAACGAAGAACTGTATTTTCCAAACAGAGAAGTACATGGTGATAGTTTTGCTGTGAGTTCATCTGCTCTGTGAAGTCACCTTCCTGACATGAGAGTCACTTTTGTATATGTTTGCTAAAGACCTCTGGAGATCATCTAGTCCAACCTCTTGCTGCAGACAGGGTTGAGCTGAAAGTTAGGTCAGGTTGCTCAGGGCTGTGTCCAGTCAAGCTCTGAGTATCTCGAGAGGAGAGTCCATTCTCTGAGCAACCTTTGAAGTGGTGAAAATTTTCACTTATGGTATTTTTCTCCCTTTATGTCTCAGCAAAACTTCTCTCATGGCGGCTTCTGCTGGTTGCCTTCTATCCTTGCACTGTGCACTTCCAAGCAGAGCCTGGCTCTGCCTTTCCCATACTCTCCTGTTTGGTAGTTGCAGATTGCACTATGAACCCCCTTTATTTTTTCTTAAGGCTGAACAAGCCCAGCTCTCTCTACTTCCCCTCCTACATCATTTGTTCCAGCCCCTGACCGTCTTGGTGGCCCTCCACTAGACTCACTCCAGAATGTCCTCATCTGCCTGGTACCAGGGAGCCAAGGCAGGACACAGCATTCCCAATTCAGGCTCATAAGTGCTGAATATGGAGGAATGATCACTTCCCTCAACCTGCTGGCTACATGCTTGCTGAAACAGCCTGGTGTTTGAGGTTGAGTCACAAGGAGGAGGTGGAGGTAAGCATGGGTAAAGGATGGATATGCTGTAGGGCACTGAGGTAATACTGCTACATGCACTCCCATTACAAGTAGAATGGCTTGGTTTCGGCAAACAGGGTGTCTGCTCATAGCTTTCCGCCCCACCCTGCTGCTCAGACAGACAAGATGCTCATGAATCACTGTAATTCAAAAAAAGTATAGTTGGCTTTCAATTGCCACAGCTGTGAGCTGAGGCATTTGCACAGATGATTCACAAAGACCTCAGCCTCCTAGGCCCAGGGGCTGGGGAGGCCACCAGTTTCAATGCCAGACATTGCAACCTCATCTGTGTATGAGGGGTCTTACATGCACCATGGGAGTTGGTGGGATTTGAATGAAACCCTCCACGGTTATTCCTTTATGTCCTTTTCCTCTATTCCTCTGCATTCGCTGTGGAAGCTGTTGGGGAGCATGTTAACTGACTTGTTTGCTGTTCTGTTATTGGATTTGGCTGGAAAACTATTGTGGGGAATTGTGTGGAGGGGAGTTCTCCCTCTTCTCCTAGCTCAGCTTAGGAAATGTGGCAAGGTCATCAAAGAGTGGGCAAATTTCTTCGTCACGCCATAGACAGATTTTGTATGGGTCATCACAGGAACTCCAACCTTAACGCTACCACCACCAACAGTCTTACAAGAGCTGTGAACTATTTGGCAGAAAACTGGCAGTTATGTTACCAAAATCCAATTTTGCAGGGAAGTTAGCTTTGTGCCTTTTTGTTTTTTTGGATAGTGTTTTGCTGTTGTGAAAAGCAATACATATGGAGGCCCATTAGAGCCTAAGGCTATTGTTGATACAGTCTTGACTCATTCTTGGCACTTCTTCTTCATCTTCCTTCGATAGCTCAGCTGGTAGAGCGGAGGACTGTAGGCTGTCTGTAGAAAGTAATCCTTAGGTCGCTGGTTCAATTCCGGCTCGAAGGAAAGGTTTTGGGGATTTTGTTTTGGTTTTTGTCTTTCATATATTTGTGGAATGTACAGCTTTGCAGAACTACCCTTTCCAACCATATGCCACTCTACACCCTGTGAGAAATTTATTCTATTTAAAACATACCACTTTCAAGGACTTCATTTTCATGACCCTTCTTGTCTGCTTCAGCTGGTTCTTGCAGCTATGGTGCTTTTACCGCTGCCACCTCTCTACCTAATTGGTTGATGCCCATTGTACGAGCTTCTCTTCTGCAGGGGCTCAACACCCTCCACAGATTCTTGTTAGCTGGAGCAAACCCACGGTGCAGAGCTTGTAGAGCCTCTTTTAGCTGTTAAGTGTGGAAAATGGGGGTGGGCCCCATTTTTTGGGCCTCCTTGATGCTGGTTTCACCCCTTTTCCTGTCCTGTTCTTGTATTTTGAAGCTCTGAGGTTTTGAGGGCAGGGGACTGAGAGATTGGGGGGGGGGGGGAAAAGTGGTTTTGTGATGACAGGAACAGCATGATCATCCAGGTCCCGGTATTTGTCTGAGACAGTGACTACCTGCAGCTATAATTGTTGGCCTTGTGAGAGGGTTGTGACTACGACTGCACACTGTCCTGGGGTGTATCATTTCCACACACTGTCCATTTCAATCAAGAATTGTAAATGGTTGGGGCTGGTTACAAAGGTAATGGGTAAGAAAGAGACAAGAGAGCCGTATGAAAGGACACCAGAGGCCAGGTTAACAAGACGTTCTAAAGACCCATTCATACAGAAACCAACATCAGAAACTTTCAGAGAATAGAAAACAGGGCACCGTGATCTGTTAAAGAAAATTTTGTTTCACGCAGGAAGCTGACTCACTTTTACAAGGCACAATCAGCTCCGAGAGGTCTGTAAGAAGCCTTATTAAGGAAAAGATTAGAGTTTTTTAGATGTTTACATTAGATGAGATGACATTAGGGATCCAAATCCCAATGCTCATGCAAAGCTTCTCATGCAAAACATCTCCTCATGCAAAGTGCAGTGCTAAGGTGAGCAAAGATAGGAGACAGAGGTGGCAATTTTCTTCAGTTGCTTACCTTTCACTGTGTTATAAATATACGTAGTATTGTTAATAAGAAATATTTGCTAGAAGTTGGAGTCAAATGCATCAAGGAACCAGTCCTAAGGTAGAACGAATAATTGAGTGACTATATGTAATTCCAGTATTTTAAAAGTTGGTTTTTTTACTAATTAGCATCAGATCAATGACCATCAATCACAGTAGAACACCAGTTTTCTTGTCCATCCAAGTCCAGCTCCATTAATTTCTTTTCAGCCTACATACCAGTACACACTTACAACCTCATAACTGAAATGGGTTTTCAGCACAGGGGAGGCACAGGACAGGAGAGAGGCAGTTCTGCCTCCCCTCCCAACAGCACAACCAGCTCTCCAGGCCCTGTGGGGTGGGCAGGCCATGCATTTATTGCCCTGTAGGTCCTCCCACAGCAGGATGGGGTTGTAAAATCCAGGGTGGGTGAGGCAAGCAGCCTCCTGCGCAGTCCTGCTAGGACTCCCAGGGAGGAGGATGCACAGCACCAATGTCTTCCGTGGAAACTGGCAGTTGCTTTAGATGAGGAGGAGGAGAGGGGTATGATCCTGGGTGGTGCCACAGGAGGAACTCAGGTGTATTTGTAACCAGTCTGGGTTACAAACCCGTCCCATGGCCCCTGGGACAGATTTCCTCCTTGCAATGTGCCTTTTGCGGTCTTGGTGAGCAATAAGACAAAGTAGGAACCTTTCCAAATGAGTGAATACATGACTCAGTCACTTAATTGCTGCAATAAGCTTGAAGCTTTTGATTCAAAATCTGCCAATAATTGTGAAAAGTAGATCTTTGTGCTCATATCAGAGAAAGGACCGATGCTTTCCTTGAGAGTGGAGAATGGTGGTGACTGATGAACAGACTCGCTGCCTCACAGGTATTTTGTTGATGTGCAGATCTTGGCTGACTTAATATTTTGGTCTGGGTTGCAAAAGGTATGATTGAAAAAAGGATGAAGGAAGAAAGGATTAATTAAAAGTAGGTCATCAGCACGAGGGGTGTTCATTCTGTGGTTGAAAAGGGCGAGTTGTTGCAGCATGGGTTTACCTTCGTATTACTACACACCAGCGGTAACTGGTTCCTGGTGGTGAATACCACCTGATGTTTCTGTTATCCCGTGGCTCTTTCATGCCATGCTGTTTCAGCTATCAGGACTGCCCCATACTGATACAGTGGTGGCACTGACTCCGTGTCTCTCTCCACAATGACATTTGCATGGGGTAATTTTATAAAAGTTCCAGCAAATATAACCTTCAAGCCAGAAACGTGAATTGAAATGAAGTTCTGGTGTTTTTCTTGCACAGGTGAGTTGAACTTCAGATAGCAGTCTGTGGAGTGGCACCCCACGGACCAAACCTCTGAAACAAAGACATCTGGGGACACGATAGACCAGCAGTAGTAAGCTCCTATTAGACAAGATAATGGTTGTTATCAGTGGGATGAGTGGGATGTTCGTTCCCTTTCTGAAATACTTTTGTCCTCTTCTTGTCTTGCCTCTCGTCCCAAAACAAGGTTTTAACCTATTCCCTAGATTAGAAGCAGCGTACCCTGTGGTGAAGAAATTGAAGCCCATGTAGTTGATGTAAATGTATTGCAAAATATCTGTGCTTTCTCCTAAAAGGAAAGAACAGTGCTTGCATTCCCGTAGGACGGCTTGGTGAGTTGCATCCAGTCAGTCCCCTGTGCCTGCGGCACTTCTTACGAGGTTATTTTGCCCCTTTGCTAAGCAGCAAGAGTTATGTGGTTTGTGACGGGTCTTGTCAGTGCTCGTGCTGGAAGTAACTTTTTGTTGAAATTTACAGGTGTAATTTTGGAACTGGCATAACTCCACATTCTCAGTTGTACTTGCTTTGAATGACTTTGTATATCTCGGGCTTTGTTTTGATGTTCCAATATAAACGCATCCCGGCCTCGCTCTAGACACCTGATTTCACCCGGTTGCACCGAAGCCGTATTGCAGGGAATGCCGCTTCTGACACAACGCGAAACGACTGAGCAAGGCAGGACCTGCCTCAGGAAATTTGCTTAACCTTTAAAGAAACTTCAGAAAAGCTGGGTAATCTCCAAATTTTGAATGATGTGAGCTGCATGCTCCGGTCTCAGGTTTCAGCCCAGAAATGTAGTGCTGCAGCAGCGATGGGACTGAAGACCTAACTTTGTACTGAGCCCACTGCTTTCCTTTGAGCTCTCTAAATTTTTTTCTGCTGCTGTTGTTCTCTTCTCGCCCATCTGTTACCTCTGGTCATGCAGGCTTAGATAAAGCACTTTGAGCAGGGGCATATCTTTGTAAAGTCTTTCATGATAGCACGGAAAACGTGGTCTCGATTCCTACCTGGAGTAATAATACAAATAAATAGTAACAACTGCGTGGTTCACTTACAGGTCTAGAGGTAGAATCATGGCGATGAAAATAACGTGTAATTTAGGACAGCTTGAAAAGGCTTTTAAAATCAGAAAGCAAGTCAAGATGCTTTGCTGATGATTTTGCTAGTTTGTAAAATTGCATGTGGTTGCAAATTGGTTTGCTTTTACCATGAAGTAAAACTATTCTCCAGCATGTGTTTGGTTGAATTTATGAAAAGCATCTCAGCATGGCTGGAAATGACCAACAGTAGTTGCTGCCTTTGCTTGCAACCACCAGATCAGGCAGATTTACACCGAACTGAGCAACTGTTTGCACTTTTCTTCAGGCCTTCTTAACCATCCTCTACCAACCAATTTTTCTTCTTTCTATTGTAGCTGTTATAATCAGGCCTTGATAAGAATTGCTGCCAGAGACGTCCAATCAGTCCCATGTTATCATCTGGAAATGATTAGAGTCCTCATGACAGATTGAAGCCATTTTGATAGGATTGATTAGTTCCTTATTTCAAGTCATGCCATTTCACCATTCGCTGTTTTAAAATTCTTGCCTCATTTATGAGGATACTTTTCTTTTACATTGTAAATAACAAAATGTATTTTGTTGTGTGAATCCAAATAAGCTTTGAAGTTTGTGGCTTTGTAATTTGAAAGTCATCTGGAGAGTGTATGCTCTCTTGCCAGCTTTAATCAATGGACAATAATCAATTATCATATCAAAGTGTTCAATTACTCCTTAGTGATGAGGGGCTGTAGCTCTTTGGCTTAATTTCCCAGAAGATTCTCAGCACTCTTACTGCAGCATTGGGGTTACTTAGATGACTGCTTAAAGATGTCTGCTATAAAAATGAAGCTGGTGCTATTTGAACACCAGCCTCTTCACAGAAAGCAGTGTCAGATGCTTCTTTGACACTGCAAACCACTTTTTCTATCTAATTTGTGAGTTGGATGTACCGTGTTCTTGCCAGTTCCTAAGAAGGGAGTCTTTGTCCCTCCATCTGTGATTTTGTGCTTAGGAGGGATGCTAAAAGTCCTGGCTCTTTCTTTGCTGAGTATGGAGAGGTTTCAGCATTCCTTTTTCCTGCAGTACACTACCCTTCTGTTTCCCAGGGATTATGGGAGGAAAACTACCGCTGACTCTTGGGTAAGTACGTCTCATGTTTATTTGAAGGCTGAGGAAAAGAAATGTGAACAGATGAAGCATGATCGCTGCTTAAGCCCCCCAAACTTTATAGAGGCTTAGCAATATCTGTATTTGTGAATCAAGAGTCTTTTCAAATGCAGAGTTTAGGTGCTGGTATTCTAGACTGCTCTTTTTGGAGTATGAGGACCTACAAAAAGCCCTAATAATTTTAATGTCAATATAAGGTCATTCTGGAATCACTATGTTTTGAACGCCTCACAGTCTTTAGTGTATCCATCCTCATGTCCCTACAACATGGTGAGGTACTAATATCCCTATTTCACATAACATTGTTAGTCCCTAAGAGTGCTGCTGTTGAGTGATGAGTCCTAAGAGTCTGTAGCAGAGCAGGAAAAGTCACCTGAGCCTTCAGAGTATCTGACTGCTGTGTGTTCTGGCCGTCCTTCCTCACTTCTGGAGTTCCTCACTTTTTGGTAACCCATTGACTTAATCCTCCAAGAAACCAGCAACGAGTTTTCCCTTGACTTCAGTTTGCCAGCAGCTTTGCAGCCCGAATGATCTCCTTGGCTCTTTCTCCCAGAGAGGTATCAAACTACCAGCGCATAAAACTCTAGGAGGATATTGCTGTATTAAATTTTGGAGCATTGCCACAACCAATTTTCCAACACTGACGCCGTGCCAGGAGAGCCGAGTGGTCTGTGCTGGAAGGGAGAGCTCCTTCTGCTGTGGTCAAATGGGGAAGAGGGAGAGTGGTGGCAATCAAGCAGGGCTGCTGGTGCAGAAGCCTTGCTTGGAGGTGCATCCACCCACCCACCCCCCAGTTGTGGTGGCTGTTGCTTTCCTGCAGGAAGCCACGTGCATGTGAATAGACCAGTGCTCGGTCCCTTGTGAGAAATGGAACAGCATATGTATCTAGGAAAGGATAGTGGAAAAAAGGAGAGGACGTGAAGCTGTGTTTGAGCCATGCTTCACCAGGCTGAAGGAAGGAGAGCATGAGGGGCTCTGCAGTGAGAAGGTCTGTAAAAACATAGCAATTATCCTCATCTCAGCTTGCCTATTGAGAAATAATCAAACTTGTGATGAGTCTTGTGACCTGTCAGACCTCTTAACTGAACTGCAGCTGAAGATATTCACTATAAAAGGATACAGGCTGCTTCTTAATGTTGCTTTTTAACCATGAGAGTTCCTAAGGGAAATAGCATATAGTAATAACATTTAATGGTATTCTGATGAGCATCTGGTGTTGGGTGTTTTTTTCTTTTAAATTGCATTAAAATTAAAACTGCAGTATTGCACGGAGTCCTCATTTCCTGTTAGGAGAGGAATTATGATGCTCTATTGATTGGCAAAGCTGTTTCCCACCCTACATAAGTGTGGTTAGTGGACAGAACTTCTCTCATAGACACAGACATGCCCTACCACCCCCCTCAGTTCTGAAAGTTTTTCCCTCTAAATTATTCATAGTGAAACCACTGATCCTCAAAATTTAAAACAGAGGAGAGAAGGTATAAAATACTCTCATGTATGCCTTTGCATTAATTTATGTGCTATCACATTAAATAAAAGGAAATAGCAAGTTAAGCATGTTCAAGAAGCCACATGATGAGTATAATTGATGCATTCAGCCTATAGAACACAGATATAATAGTCCATTGTAGTTATGGGATTGGCCAGCCAATATTTTTTGCCTTGGAGATCATTACTTAAGCAGATGACTCTTGACCCTTTTCTTTTAGTGCTTCAAGAAGTTTGCCAGAAAGTACCCTTTTGTGCTAGTCAGCCTTTAACATCTCCCTCTGAGCAGCCTCAATTTTTCATTTAACTTACTTCTGAACATTAATCTGCTTTTTATCCCAAGTATCTTTATGAGAAATAAATTGGAGCCTTTTCAGAAACGGAATTGTAAAAGCTTCTTCCTTACTAGTTAAAAGCTTGTCACAATGTAGCAGCAATGTATGTGTCGTAAAATGGTGTATTTAACAAAAAATCAAAACTAAAAAGGCAATGGAGCAATGCTGAAGAAACATGCTGGGTGTTTCTGTATGGAAACCTGCTTACCTGTGCAGTCCTCGGAAGCTTAGAAAATGGGATTTATAGTTTATAGCAACAGATCGGAGAGCAAAGAAACTTACTCTTGGAAAGATAAAGATTTACCTTGACATAACTTTGCAGTTACCATTGGTCCTCATCCCCCCAAGGTGGCTGATGGGCAGAACAAAGAGAAGGGCTCACAGCCTAAATGGCAAACGTCATTAAAGTATTTTGTTTAAACAGGTGCTTACTCAGGAAAGGAAGAGTGCTGGTTGAGACCTTGAAGATAAAACCGAGTGGTTCCTTTTTAATGTTGTTGGGGGGAAAAAAGCAAAGGGGGTACCAATGAAGAGAGGCGGGCTCCACTGGGGAGAACCTGCACTGACTGATGGATGTTTCCTCTGGGGGCAGTCATCACCTGAGTGCTTGTTGGTACCTAGATCTTCCCCGTGAGAGGTAGTGGTGTACGTAGGGACAAGGAAAGGAAATCCAGGGGTTAATCTGAGTTGGATTGCCCTTTTAGGGCTGCAGATACTGAAGTTTTGGTGTAGTTGAGAGAAGGGGATTTTTCTCATCAACTAACCGCTTACAAGGAGAGTGCGGGAAGGCTTCTGGAATGAATTATAACAAAATCCCATATCCTCCTATAAAACAGAATTAAAAAGCCTAACATCAAGGCAAGTGATAAGGGATCATCGGTGACTTGAGAATAAGTGTGACTTGCAGCCCCTCTCCCCCCACCCCAGTAATGGCTGGTGAAAAGCCCTCTGAAATACGGCTTCACTGAAGCCAAGGTGCCAACAGGTTCCTTCCCATTTGTTTTCTTTCCGATGAAGCCTTTCTCTGCTCAGTGCACGTGTCGATACCCACTTTATTGGAAATACTGACACAAATGATGGCTGCTTTTTCTTTGCTAGGAAAGGCAGACCTTGGCAAATAATTACTTCTAGTTCTTATTCCTAACATATGCATGACTTATTATTTATAGAGACTTGTAATAAAAATGGGAATGATTTTTCTTGACCCGGTAAGTTACAGCTTAAACCAATAAAAGAACAAAGGAGGGGGACATAAGAAGAGGACATAGGAAAGGCTTTTGTTTAAAGAGTCACATGTGCAGCTAATAGATGTACCCAGAGAAAAGAGATAAAATACCCCAAATTAATAACTGTGACGTTCTGCTGGCTTATTGCTTTCTAAAGGCTTTACCCTCTGTGTGTGGACACAGAGCTGCATAAAAGATGAGGTAGTTACACTCCACATTTTAGTCATCCCAGTAATGATAGCAACATCTCTGTTAGAAACTCATGTTCTCCAAGGAAAGCAATCCTCTCTGGTATTTCCAAGGGAAAAATTAATCGGGTTCACTTCTCTGTGTTGCCTCTGTACTTGCTCTTCTATTCTTTGCTTCTCACTGCTTGACCTTTGTTGAATTAGTCATGTAAAGCAACAAAATACTGCTTTAAGTTCATAAATCTTGGTCCTCCTATTTCCTGTGAACAGGTCCAGCTGAGAAAGTGAAGAAGAAATCTGTCAGGATGCCATAACAAGCACCGTATATCAGAAACCCACTGGACAGAAAACCTAGCTCAAACACTAACTTTGTTTTTGCAAAGCAGGAAGCATTTCTTAAATTCATATAGTAAATATTTTTTTGTGTATCATGGGGAGCTTTCATGTAAGCTCAGATTAGCTGGAAATCAGGACGAGGCCTGAACTTTGCTCCCTCATCGCTGAAAAAGCAGTTGTCTGGGGTGTGTTTCAAGGAAGCCCGTCAGCTTTTGAGCTAGGCAGAAATGCATTGCAGTTGATTGTGTTACTGCATTCTGCGGAGATTAGAGAGAAAGACTTTTAGCTTGATATTTAAAAGTATGGAAATGCCTCAGAAGGAGAGAGAGAGATGGGCAAAGATCCCAAAGTGGAGAGAACCATCAAAGGGAAAAGGTCCATTACACATATGGGAAAGGAGAAGAGGGACAAGGATGAGAGTGACGTTTATTTCACAAGGGTGAAATCAGAGTAAGATTAAAAGAAACCCACTTTTTTTTTTGTTTTGTTTTTTTGGTTTTTTTTTTGGTTTTTTTTTTTTTAATAGTAGAGAAGTTTGAAATTGGTGTAAAATTAGTTGATTCTCCCTCTTCTTGTTTTATACCAGTTCTGGTCCAGAAAATACCGTTGCATGTGGCAGCAACAGAATGATGAGAATCCAGGGAGATGCAGAGACATCCTTAGTGCTGATATCTCTGAGGGAGGAGGACTGGGGTGGCTCAAGAAGGGTAAGGGTAGTTTGGGCATTAATTGCTTGGGTAGATACAGGGGAATGTGCTAGCGTTCACCCATGGCTTTTTCCAGGGCCCTGCATCACAGCACTCCTCCCAGATATTATGCAAGCTTACAGAAAAAGCTTTCCCAGCAAAAACCTGGCGTGAGGTTGTGTTGTCCCTCCTCTTCCCTCTGCTGCTTACATGGCAGCTCTGCCTTATTTGTGGAGGACCTAGAGCCCAGGGGGGAAATGTCTCACCCGTGGTGGTGGATTGCTTCAGCCAACAAGCCTGGCAATCTTGTACTTTTATGAACACTGAGCTCACCTTGGATATTAAAAGAAAGAAATAAGTTAGCTGGTAAGCATGTTGGGTCTCTTCCAAGGCACACTAGTGTGTTGCTCTGCACAGCAGCATGGAAACAATTTGCAGGCAGGAGAGCTGGTAAGCGCTCTCTCAAGGAGCTGTGCCACATGCTCTTCCTTCTCTTTGCCTTCAGAGTCATTCCTTTATTCAACCTCTTTTGCTCTGGTTTCACCGTCTAAGCTTAAATGTGGCCTTCTAATATGGAGAATTGGGGTGAGTAGAGCCACATTAGTTGTAAAATCCCCAGCCAATCCTATTTTTTGGCATGAAGGTGGCTGTTATGGCATTGTTTTTATTATTCATCAAAAGGAAACTTTTCAAAGTAAATACATCAAATACCACATAACATAAGCTCTTCCCAACCACTGCTTCCTCTCTCTTTTTCTTTTTCCTCTACCTCCTATTTTTATAAGTAATCAAGTTGTTAGTCCAGAGTCAATTCCAGGTCATCTTTCATTTGCTCAAAATATATCCTTATTGGCAAGCTATTTTCCCATTATTCAGGAACACACATATTGTTTTACTTAGAGCTGTGTGTTGTATTTTATGTTCTCATATAAATGTTATGCCTGGATTATCATAACTAGAGCAAACTGGTTTTAGGGTTTGCTGGTTGTTATTTTTAGGTTCCCCCTTCCACCCCAAACAGGAGAGAAATATTATTATATTTATTTTTTGGTATCTTTCCTAGTGCTTAAAGTGACTCAACTCTTCACATTTCTCTCTAGTAATGTAGATTTCCCCTTTGCTGTGTGAGTTTCCCCAGTTTGGGGAACCATAATAGCTGAGGTTTGGGAAAGATCAATGGGTAAGCAGCAGTGCTTCCATCCCACGAGGGGCAGGAAGGAAGACAAGGTAGGGACAGATTCCAGAAATTCATTACCTGCTGTGTAGAGTGGTTTTTCTTATCTGTTTTAAACTGCTAGTAGTTTCAAGCAGTGTCCCTGTTTCTAGTGTTGCAGGATCTGGCAAAATCTGGTGAGTTCTGCATTCACTTACTATTTTCTTGATTTTGGGAGCTGATCAAATAGACACTCATATTTGTGTATTGAGGGCTCAGTGAGGGAAAACACCTAAGTCCCATTGGCTTCAGCATGTTCTTAAATATTTACTGAAGCGATTAGCTTACTTGAGGTCTTGATGTAAAAGAATACATTGGCAGTAACAAATACGTATTGTTAATCTTATCACTGTATTTCACGTCTGTGTGTGCTTATAGAGACATACAGCATGCAGAAGAGATGGATTTTCTTCTGCACAGATGACAAAAGACAAAACAGAATTTCCCCTTATTTTTAGGGGGGGAAGAAGACAGGGGAAGACCACTGGGGGTAGGTGTGCTGCTGAATTTTCTGCAGCCTTACAGTTTTCGGGTTTTTTTTTTGGTATGTGCTTATAATGCAGAAAGGCATGGTTCTGCCCTCCCCACCCATGAGAATAAGACCACATGCACATCTTAAGCTACTCAGTTTATTAATACCCTGTGCTTGTTAATTTGTGAATGACTTGAAGGCACTCAGAGCATTAAAGGAAGTCTTCTCCTGGAGGTTTTTAAAAGAGAGTCTCCTGAATTTTTTTTGAAGTTGAGATATTCATAGTTTGCATGGGCTTGTTTCTTCTGAGTAAATGTGTGCTAAATGTTAATGCTTGCATTATAACTAGGTGTCTTATAGTAGGTATGATGTTTAACCCATGCCCAAGATCCAAGAACGGAGATGATACGTGAACATTTGGGCCACATTAGGTGAATTGTTCAAAAAATTCTGATCTCTTTCATTATTTTAACCTCCAGAAAGAAATCCCCTATAGGATAAATGTTTAATCATTAAAGCAAACAGACAAACAAACAAACCTTTTATCGTTGTTGGTGGGAAAAGTATGCCTTATACTTTAGAAGACTCACAAGGAACAGCAGGCATGCTTCTGGTTGCAAGTAATATTCTGGTTATTTGATGTTTTCAGGAGGAGAGAGAAGAGCTTGTAGCTGAATGGTTTCTCTGGCAGCTTCCTCACTTGAACTTCAGGATGAATGTCAAGCAAAATGCCAGAGTGAATGATGCTGACTGGGACATGTTTATGTGACCCTTCTCTTCCCCAGACTAATTTAGTTATGCCCTGCTCCACAATAGTTCACAAGTTGTTCTTGAAACAGTAGGGGATCCCAGAGAGAGAAGCTTTGCTCTCTGCCCACCTTGCCCTATTCACCTTCCACATTGCCTCGGGAACATTTACTGCCGTGCCAATTACAGCCCTGATCAGGGCTGTCTTTAGTGGATGTTGATATCCGAACAAACAAACCAAGAGTCTGGTCTTGATTGCTGATGTCTTTACAATTTGGTTTCCTGTGGCGTGTTTGTACAGATGTAATGGTTGGTATTCCCCTGCTTTTAAATAATCACGACCATATTGGGGGGCGGGAGGACAGGACTAATTTGCTGGGAGTTTGCAGGAGGAGCCTTGCCCCCACCCCGCTCCTGTGGCTTAGCTTCTGTTCAAGCCTCGCTGCCTAACCCACTGCTTGGTGTGGTGACTTCTGTTTCCATCTGTCCCCCTTCAGAAAGGGCTTGTGATCGTTCCCTCCTTTCAGCCCAGGAGAACTGCCATTACAGCAACTTTCGCGTGGAATCACATCTTGTCTGCAGATTGAGCCAACGCTGAACAAGACGCAGAAAACACCTTCAAGGGTGAGGGCAATGTGGAGAGAGTGAATAAATGACCATCACCTCGGAAGATCCTTTGTACAGGAGGCTACACGTCCTGGATAGCTCTCATTTCCTGTAGCCAAAGAAATGTTCTTTTTCGCTTCTTTATATCCTGCTGTTGACTTGCTGCTGTGTTTGTCTGGAGCTGGGGTAGCACAGCTCAGCCATTGCCCTCCTCTGAGCCACACGGGAGGAGCAGTGAAGCAGCAGCTCCTAGTCCAAGGGGCTGGAAGGACAGATTTGGGCTCTTTTCTCACCCTGCTGTAAACTTGGTCATAGCCAGTGATTGGGGCTGCACCTTGATCCCTGCTAGACCAAGCCACTTGAGCTATGTAAAGCTTTACGTAGTTGCTTTATGGTCAAATGCTACCAGGAGTTCCGTTACCACTCCATCCTTGCTGCCCCAGGCAATGCCCTCACTCTTATTTCAAGCTCTTTCCCCCTACACGTGTTTGACATGTTTGGGAGCGGAGCTGTGAGCGTTCAAATCCTTTGACATTACGTGGCCAGCCAGGAATGGAGGAGCATTCTGCTCCCAGCAGAGCTCCCCCTCAGACTACTTGCAGTCATATCCAAGTGGCAGTGGGGGGGGGGGGGAAGGCTAATTGTATGCTCTCTAATTTTCTCTATTAGGAAGATCAAAAGAATTGCTGCCTTTACTGGCAAATCTCAAGGATGAATCATGGCAGCCAGACCAGTACTGGTCTGTGTTGAACTGTAGTCACCCAGAATAAATCAGCACTAATTGCAGTCTAGGGCTGTGATTCCAGAGGGGGCTGCTTAAGCCCCACGCAGTGACCCCGACTGCCCGGCTGGTAAAGCCAGTGACAAAACTCCCAGGGACCTCAGGAGGCGTAGGGCTGAGGCTGCACCCTTGCCTGCTTTAAAGCCAAATATCTCCTTACCTCTGTGAGGAAACAAGATGGATACAGCGATGTGGTGAGCGCTGTGATCCCACCTGTGGCGCTGCGCAGCTGCCCCGTCTTGTGGTATCTGGAGGATGGGTGATACCTTGGCTTTCTGGCTACAGGAGACCTGCACAAAGTTGCTCTGGTGGCCTTGGAGAAGGTGTGCGGCTGCCAGTTCAGGTTCTCATTCTCTTTCCCAGCTTCACCCATGGCAAGGTCTGCCACCCACCATGACAGGGGTCATCTCCTGCCCCGCAGCTAGCTGTGGCATCAGCCAGAGTGGCCGTTTCCTCCATCACCAAGCAAATTGTTCTTGTGTTGCTCTCACTGAAGATGATTCCTCCTCTTCTTCTGTGCCTCCCTCCAGAGGTGGTGGGTGCTGCCGTATGGGTGAGCGGATTAGCCACCTACGACAGAGGAATGCAGAAGGATCAGCAAAAAATGGTGTCCACAACACAAAAAGGTTCCTATTATACCAAATTTTATTAATTTCATTTTCACTGAAACTATCTTTGAAACTAATGTAGCTTTAAATATAACTGAAATATATACATATACATTTAGGGTTTTCCTTATAAAGGACAGGCAGGAAAAGGAATTCAAGTCAGTTTAAAAGCCTGAAGACTCGAGCGTCGGGCAATTTTGAAGAAAGATTCTTTACTGCTACAAATGCCTCAGTTTTTCTTCAGAAAATTGAGGCAAAGATTGGGAAAAATGTTGGAGCAAAGGCACAAACGTGGTCTGCAGGAAAGCAAAGGGGATGGGCCACCTTCCTGCCCCTTGCTCACGGGGAAATGCTGACAAGAACAGTGCACATGAGTTGAACCAAAACAACTGT
This sequence comes from Limnodromus scolopaceus, assembly GCA_028565335.1. NCBI lineage: Eukaryota > Metazoa > Chordata > Aves > Charadriiformes > Scolopacidae > Limnodromus > Limnodromus scolopaceus. Next base: position 65,785,452 of record JAOXNO010000013.1, on the reverse strand, counting down.
GGTGGGTACAAGGTTTGAGCCTGCGGGAGGTGGTGAGGACCTGACAGAGCAAGGCCAACTGCTCCTTCTCCTGCTTGCTCACACCCATCCCACCAGCCTCTGGAGAAAAGGCGTCCCTGTGCACTAAGATAAGCACCTGGAAAGCTGAGCAAGGTGGGTGCCTGGGTGGGGGGCAGCAGGGCTGGGCTGGAAGTGGGTGCTCCCCACCAGGAGCTGCCAGGAGGGTGGGCCAGGGCTGTGCTGCCTCTTCCTAAGACCTGTGTGAGGAGCAGGCAATGCCTCCTGTGCCCCAGGGGACAGCGGCACAGGGCCAAGCTTTGCCCTTGCAAGCCGAAGGCTGGGGCAGTGGGTGCCTTTTGCTCTGTTATTAAGAGAAGTTAAAAGCAATCCTCGGTCGGCTGTTAAACGTGGCGCTGAGAAGCTGACATCAGTCACTCCCGCACTTGACCCCTTTAGAGCCATTTATAAACAGTGGCTAATTAATCCTCCCCGAAGGGCTGGGGGAGGGAGTGGGCAGGGATTGCCCCTCCTCTCCCCCACCTCCGTTTTGTAAGAGGAGATGGGAAGTAGGATGCTGCACCTACCTCCCCCAGGAGTGGCACATGGCTGTGTCCATCTGATGCCATGGGAGGTGGCATGGCATGGCATGGCATGGGGCAACGCGTCCAAGCCGGGTATAGGTGAGGACTGCAGCCTTGGCTCAGGAGAGAGATTTATAAGCAGCACACCACGATGCTGTGCTTTTTATAAATGATCGGAAATGTCTTGAAGCCAGATGCTCAGCTGGTGTAAATCAGTGCAGCACTGCAGATTTATACCAGCTGGAGAGCTGGCCCTTGTGCCCCAGTGGGAAGGGGATGGGGGAAAGGGAGAGAGACTGTTTCTGGTAACCTCTCCACCAACCTTCCTTCTGGGTAAATATCTCCATATGTTAACACATGCTAATTAAAACCAAAAGCACAGAGGAGCTCTCAGGATGCTGTATGTAACAGGAGCACCCCAGGATCCTGCACTGCTGTAATCTTTCTCCTCCCCCTGGATCTCACCTTTTATTTGGTGTTGCACCTCCCTGACTGATATTTAACCTTGCTCCTGGTGCTCTTTGTTGGAGTTTTGCCATGCATCCAATATTGGTCTGATGGGTGTAGGACTGGTGTCTACAAACACCTGGGGGCAACCTCAGATGTTTCACTGGTCAAGGGGGAAAATATGTTTTATTGCAGCATGCCTTGCAGTCGTGTAAATAACTGCGCTCATCAATCAGGAGCTTTATTGGGAAGGGACTCTGGAAATGCCTCTTCTTTTTTGGCCTCCAGGTGATTGCTACCTTCTCTGTGGACTGGGATAGCTCTGAGTGTGATTGTTTCTGGCAGACAAAGGTGTTACGCTAAAAAAACCCAAAACATGAATACCTGTGATGCTCTATAGATGATAATAAATAAGCGCAAGTTTGCCCTTGAGGTGAAGAGGAAGTTTTAGAAGTGGATGTTCAAAGTATCTGTTTTACAAGGGCTAGAGTATCTCCAGGGGAGGCTGTGCATTGGAGCTGTTGGGCTCGTGTTAAAGAGTGACATTTTCAAAGTGATGGGTAGGATTTAGGATCTGATTCCTAAACTGTCAATAAAGGCGGTTGCACTGTTGTCAAGATGTAGGGATAAATATATTCTATATTCTCAATGCATCATTTCATAGCCAAAACTTTCTGGGGAAAATTCAAGTGTATGTGGCATGTACCCACAGAGACCCTAGCACTTCAGAAAGGAGTCCATGCATTGATTAGCAAGTCACTGATGTGCTCTCCTTAATTCAAAAGCCTAAGGATTTATTATTTTTTTTTTAAAGTTGTCATTATTTGCATTTCATAGAGCTGGCTTGTGTGTTTGTATTAGAAATAGACCCAAGAGAGTTGCAGCACATTACAATGGCAGTGTGACAGAGGCACGTGCGTTCAAATACAACAAACAGCCTCTCTTTATTTCTCAGTAAGAGTGTGTTCCTGCTGTCTTTAAGTCAGTGGCAAAAATCCTGTTGACTTCTTGTGAGTCAGAAGCGGGTACAAAATATTTTTTCCCTACCCCCTCAAGTCAGCCTAATATTTTTGCAGTAACAGAAAGGTGTTATATGCAATAAAATAGGGGTGAGTTGTAAAGCACCAGACTAGCATTTGGGCTGTACACAAAAAGAATGTACTGTAGGTGCCCTAAAGAATGGGAACAAGGCAGGCCCTGTATATACCTCAACTTGCCTGGAAACGCCCAAAAGATGATACCACTCTCTCTCCAGGCTGTGTGAAAGATCCCATTTTAACTTCTATATGTTTTTTTCATCAGTTTTCTTGGCCTTCATGTTACTAAAGTATTTGGTTTGGATATATTTATGGAGATTGCTGCCTATTACTGCAGGTCTATGTTTTGTCTCAAGTGACACTTACGGTGAGCAAATTAGCACTGAAGCCAAATTTGGTTTGTTGTGATGGTTCTGCAGCAAATACAGCTTTTATAAACAGATGCTGCAAGAGAGGTAGGGTTTTTGCATCACTCCAGATCTCTTGAGAACTAAAGCATTCGGGTAAATAACTAGTTGAGAGACAAAAGAAATACTGTTAACTGAGAAGTATTCTCAGACTGTCTCTTCTTAGAAATTCATTACTTATAATCTCTAGGTCTTTTCTAGAATATTTGGCTGAAACTACACCACAGTAATTCCTTTTCTTTATGTTTATTTGAAATAAATTTAATCCACACCATGTGTAACTCAAGTGGCTAACAAACACTGCACAACCAACTTCTGAATTTTTATATTCATAGACAAGTGTCAGCCAAATTTTCAAAATAGATTTTGTTTGTTTGTTTTTAATGCTCTTATTCCAGCACGTGTATGTTTCATTTTTGAAAATACTATGAGCCTAACCTACAGCCCTGGCAAACGCCTTAGTATTACATGGCTCTTCCAGGAGCTGAAGGACGTGCTGAAGATGTACGCTGGCTGGAGTTCCCTTACCCTACTGCATGAGTAGCATAGCTCCATTTCTTTTGCCTCGCTAATGTTTCTTCTGTTGCCAAAGGGCTGGCCAGCCTCTTTCTTCACCTGTTGTCAGGTGTTTAGTAATACTGATGTTCATTTTCAAGTCCCTGTGAAATATAATGTTCTATGAATGTTGTACCCTTCTAAAAGGTGCATGTGAACTGTTTTCAGCTAGGAAATGGCAGCAGTATATGCAGTGGATGCTTAACTTTTTTGGCTTGTTGTATATAGCCTCTCTCCTGTGTTCTACTGGATGGTTCAGTAGCACACACATGTTATATTCCTGGGCCTCATAGAAGTGTATTTCACTCTACAGCGTCTCACTTTGCCACGGGTGCTAATTTTTCCTATCATAATTTTTTGCTGATGTGGGTCATGAGGCTGTGGAGCAGCCCTTTGCCAGGAATCAGTGAAGTCTGCAGGTGTATTATTCCACACCCCAACTGTACCTTTTCCACCCTGTTCTTGATGAACGGCACATGGAGCAGCATCGCTGCAAGGTGGGTTGGGGTCCGACGGTAGGCAGGCAGCACTTTGGTATGAATTCTGTCCAGTTTTGTTGGCCTTGTGTTTCTGGAGGTGAAGGAGCCTACCTTGCCGATCTGGCTGAAACATGTGTTACTGGTTTTTAGCTATAGTTGCTCTGAAGGCCTGGAGTGTGCTGATGTTGGCAAAGGGGAAGTGTTCACATCACAGTCACTGTCAGGCTCTACAAGTCTAAGAACCTAGGAATTAAAAGCACACCTACAACCACAATGGAAGTGGTGCTGAAGCCAAACCAGTCACGGGTACCATGCAGCTCTGAGCAGCACTGACTGCACTATCCACACATCTCACTGCGATCCCTGACACAGGGGAAGAAACTGCCACCAAACTGCACTCTGTATTACTACAAGGTGTCATGCTTGCAGGAGATAAGCAATCTCTGAGATGCACCATGAGCAGTGCATCTTGGTTAGACCTCATCTCGGCACCAGTACTCCATCAATGGTGAGATACTGACAACCAAACATATGGGTTATTTCCATACCGTGTCTCTCCAGGCTGTGTGAAAGATCCCATTTTGGTATCCTACCCACTCCTGATCACTTCAGCAGGCACAGTGCTGGCACCAGTGATGAAGAAAGGGGATTATTTGGAGCAAATCACCTAGACCTAATCTATGGCTGAAATCTTATGGTGTTGAGCTGTGGCTGAAGGAAATAATAGGCAACAAACACTGCTCTAGTGTTTGCCAGTAAAATTTCGATGGACAAGTGGTAATGGACTTAACTCTAGGCTTGCATCTTAAGCCTATTGCTGTGTGGATAAAAGCAGCCCTTTCAAGCTGTTCCATTGGGTTTTAAAAGCAAAACTGAGAAGGCTTCACTGGGGAACTTGATCTCTTGTAGTGTTTATTCTCACCAACCAAGAGCAGCAATTAATATCTCTTTCAGATGGTGAGAATCTCTTTCAGATGGTGAGAATAAACAGTCTTGTAGACATGCAGAGGAAATGGAAATGACATATGAATTTTAATTAACCTACTTTCCTGCTTTTCCTCGGCTTTGCTACGTAGTGCCAAAATACAGTGATATGGATCCTTCAGTTAAGGACCCTGGCTTCTTCCTGGCCTGCTGGCTTTACTCAGAAGAAGGTGAGTTTCACGTGTGTACCTGAGATCCATGTGTTTCTTTTGGGTTGATTACCAAAAAAGAGGTGCCTGAGCCCTCGGTGCTTTTGCTCGATTGAGATACATTTTTGTGTTACTCTCCTAACAAGCTAAAGATATCCCTGTTTTTAAACACAACCATATGATTGAGAAATCTCTAAATTATGTCATTTATTGTGATACCTCTGACCATTGCTCTCATTACAGTCTCAAGCAGTGCTTGGTCTTCCCTGGATGCTTCGTGTGCATTGAAATAAAACAGTATGGCAGAAAAATCTGATGTCATCTGCAGCTGCCACACTGTATTTCAAAGGAGAAGGCATTAACCCTTTCTAGCAAAATCTCTCCTGCGAAGGACAAATATCTTCTTGTCTGAAGAGCACACTTAGCCTAATTATTTACATCTGTACCTGCTTGCCGGCCCCGGTTCTCACTGGGGTAAACTGGCACTGCTGCACAGGAGTCGTAGAAGCTGTAATTCTCACTGCTGGCAGCAGATAATTTTGACCCTTTTCTTGGACTGTGCTTTATTTTATTGACTTCATGTCCTCCGACATCTGCTACCATAAAAGTGTTCAGCCACAGAGATGGGGTTTCTATAAATATATTTCTCCCATAAGGAGATTGACAGCGTTCAAGTCGCAAAGTGTTTCAGAGCCGTGTGGGAGGAGGGAGGAACAAGGTGAGGGGGGAGGCAAGGTGTCTTATTTCCCCTCTCACCTCCTTCATCTCAAGTCCTGATGTCCTCCAGGATGTGTTTTTAGTGTTAATGGCAAAGGTGCTCCAAAGCGGTGGTAAATGTGGGCTCCAGATGTGCTAATTCAGCCTGAGCCAGGCAGGGGGATGCATGTATTATCTCACTCACCAGGGCGTAGCTCTGACAGCTTCAGTTTAGGCTAAATCTCTGCTCCTTTATTTCTGCCCTCACCCCCACAGAATGATAGAATCATAGAATGGTTTGAGTTGGAAGGGACCTTAAAGAGCATCGAGTTCCAGCCCCCCTGCCATGGGCAGGGACACCTCCCACTAGACCAGGTTGCTCAAAGCCCCATCCAGCCTGGCCT
>JAOXNO010000013.1:65756373-65767204 GCA_028565335.1 Limnodromus scolopaceus | reverse complement strand
GTTGCATCAGCGTTTGGTACAGCACTTTCCAGAGTTGCATCAGCTCGTACCTACTTTGTTTGCGTTGTCGGTAGAGACCGGGGTATTAATAACTGGCTCCACGGGGAAGGTCAGGCAACCCACAGTGGAAAGCAGAAACTGAGATGATAGGAAATACCCAGAGCATCTTGGAGCAAATGTAAATCGTGGGGAGAGAGGGTGACAACAAGTGCGGTTACTCACCCACCTCTGCCTGCGTGGGCGGGCTGGGGTGGGTGCGGAGCAGGTTGTGGTTTTACTCGAGGACTGTAAATATGGAGTTGATAGGAACAGGTAGCTAGAATAGTGCTTCCTGCATCTGAACAGTGATATTGCACACAAGTGAAGCTGGCAACCAGAGATCAGGATTGAGTCATATTTCCAGAGCAGATATATCTTTGTGCTGCTCTTCTGTATAACCCGTGTTTAGGCTCTGTGCAAGTGGTCGAAAGCAAAATATGATTTTCTATGCATGTGTGCACAAACACGTTGCACTTCAAGTTCTTTATTTGAACCTTTGTTCAGCACATCATGCTGGCCTTCAATTGCTTTGCTGATCCTTCTTTTTTTTATATATTTTATTTTATTACTTCTTGTTCCGTTCTTTTTTCCCCTTCAGCTGAGTGACTGTAATCGGTACCTAGTATATGCTGTAAATAACATAGATTATATTTGGTGGACAGCAGGGTGCGGGACTCAAGAAGCATTTCAAGAACCAGCAAAAGTGCCATGGTTGGCCTCATAGCTCTTAGGTCGTATCATCTCCTCCTTCTCCCCACTCCCTTCCCCCATGATTTTTTGATGGCTGCTTTTAGATGGATTTTTGTCAGGGGGGAAAAGCACTGATGCAAAGTGGATGACAGCAGATGTGTTCCCTTAACAGGGTCTTTCACTGAATGGCTCTGCTAATCATTATGTTTTGCTCCGTAGGACTTTTTATTCATTTAACAGGTTTATTTCCAGATTACATATTTGTTTTTATACTGTTTCCTCATAAATACAGGCACTGTAGAAAGAGCTGGCCCCACCATATTTCATGCAGTATTTGTTTATAGTAAGTGGGCCTCACTGAACCTGCATATACAATAAATACCCTTTCAGGATTCCTAGGCAGGAGTGGAGGGAACAGATGGCAAAACAGACCCAGGATTCCCGTTTACAAGGGGATCTTCAAATAACACAGGAGGAATGATAGCCATTAAAAAGCCTGCCTTCCAGTGCCTTTATTTTTGGCCATAAAAATTGGATACATTAGTTGCTTTTTATTACTGGTTGGTTTTTTTTTTTCCCCTTTTTATTTATTTATTTATTTTTTTTATTCCTCTTTTACATTCAGTAACAGGCTTTCACAGACTCAAAGTAAATCAAGTTGCAGGCACCTCCTTTGTCAACGTCCTCTGTTTGATCCGTCTCTTCCCCCACCCTGCGTTATCAAGCCAGGGGTGAGAGCTAACCAGACGAGAACCAAGCACGTCTCAGACCCACAGCCCCTGAGCGATGCTTGAAAGGCGAACCTGGGTCCAGGGGGAAATTTTGCGAACAGCTGCTAAAGCTCACACCCAGGTTGCAGGGCTGCGCCCCACGGGTACTAGAAGGGTGGGAGAAAGACTTTGCAGCAGGGATCAGTCTCTCTCGCTCTCTCATACCCTTTGGTGAGGGAGACTGATTTGCAAATTGCTTTGCTTTTAAGCATCGAGAGTGAGAATAAGAGGAGGCTGGTCACAGGTTGTTCTTCTGTGCTGTGAGAAGTGTGTGTCTGCGTGTAGCAAGTGGAGACAGAAGTACAAGAAAGTCGCAAGTTTGGGTATTTCTATAGTACAGGACTCTTCATTGTCCTAGGGCTTAAGCTCTGCCTGGTTATTTGGTTGTGCCTATGCTACGATACACATCTCCCTGCTTGGCTAAGTGCTCCTCCCAGGTGAGTTTTGACCTCGTCACTTTGCAGAAATGATGCCTCAGAGGTCCTGAGTAGGTGTTTTGAGGGACTTCCAGGACACTTCACAGCTCTCCCCGTTCAGGGCCTCCTGCCTCCCACCAGCTCTTGGTTGGGGAAAGAGAAGGTAGGTGTAGACTGCTCGAACAGCTGTCGGAGATACCAGCCCCATGCCCAGCTCTCCAGCCAAACCATTTGTGCAGTGTCTTCACGGACTATCTGCAGCTGAGAGCAGAGCAAGGAACGTTGTATTGGGAAAAGCATTTGCAGTCTGCAATAGCGTTAAAAAAAAAAAAAAAAGCCTGGAATAAGGTGGATGGCTGTCAGGCTAATGCGGCACATTAGAAACTAATTAGGGTATTTCCAGTAACAAAAGATGGCAACCACAAGCCTGGAAAACAGCCAGCTGCTTGGTGCCCCCAGGCTGCCTTGCAGGCTTCCACTCGGGTGGTCAGGGTGTCCCAAAAGTCATGGGCAAAAGTAAAGATGAGGGTGTTGGGAGAGACTGCAATGCCTGGAAGAGGAACCAGTTCCCACATACAGAAGAGCACTGGCACGAAGCCTCACAAAAGCCCCCAAGCCAGATGCCTGAGGAAACCTTGGGTTCATATGTCAAACCCGGGTTGGAAAGGCTTGGGTGAGCAGCTTGGGCTAGACCTGGGAGAACAGCAGGAGTCAGTAGCATGTGGCTCAGGGGTGGCTGTCATCTTTTTGTTACTATGGGGAAAATTGTAGCTTAAGTGGACTAAGACCTATCCAAGAATTATTTTGAAGGCTCATGCAGGGAGATGGCCATGAGGGCCACTGTATGGCTATGAGTTGAGTGTGGCTTAGCAGTATGGAAGCCACCAGCACGGCACCACCTGCACCACAAGCATGCTTTGCAGTATATTGTCCTGTCGTACACCTTGGTTTGTGGGTCCTGTGATCCTCTCCTTCTCAGTAACCGAACAGCCACATACTGCTGACATCAGGATCCCTCTTCTGATAGGGAGAACCCTGTTTCTTCCTCAAATTGCATCAGCCAGGTGCTTCACAGCCAGGGATTTTCCCTCAGAATCTCAAATCCTGTTCCAGCTAAGCATAGCCACCAGCCTCCTAGCTGCTGCCTCTTTTTTTTTTTTAAAGTGTTTTAGTTTGAGGGAGGAGGTGAGAAAGGTGATGATAAATTGAACTCTCCATATTAGACCATTAAATTCCTGGATTCTGACTAGTCCAGTTGTAGGTGTGGTCTTGGATCTTTACCGAAGCGCAGAAATTTTGCTGATCTGCTTTGCTGGGACATAATACATACTGCTTTGGAAGGGCAGAGACCTATGCGAGGCAAAAAAAAATAAAATATGAAGTTGTGCTGCATGGCTTGAGATACCTAAGGCAACCTAAGCACTGCTACCTAAGGCAGCACTGAAGGTGAGCAGGAGAGCTCTGCAGAGCAGGGTCCGTGCTGGGACTGGAGATGTGAAACTTGCTCTCCCCCACCTTGCCAGGCTGTGCCTCGGCAGCTTACTGGGAAATACGGATTCATGGAGCCCCCTGTGTTTCCTTATACTGGCAGCAGAGCACTTGCTGTTTTGTTCCCAAAGCAAATGGCTTCAATTAAGGTCCCATCATCAGGGAAGAAAATACTCCAAGGGCAGAGGCTGGAGCTTTCCTCAGCCATCGCCATTAAGTTCTGCTGGCAACAGTGCTAATTCTGAAGTGGGAAGTAATGGGCTGGCTGAGGCAGGAGTGGGAAGAAAACCAGGGAGAAAATTGAGGTATGTCCTTACGCCTAAACAAATCTGATGCCTCCCCCTACCCCCTCTGGCCTCCAAGCAATATTGAAGCTCAATTCGCAGCAAGCGTGCGTTCTGCACAGCCCTACGATGCCAAGTTTTATCATCCCCTGCCTCCTGCCTGGGGGGGCAGTGGTTGCCTGGGTGAATCCTGCAAGATGGCCCAGGATGTCAGTGAGAGCTGGATTTCGCTCTGTAGGTCCCCATCTGGGGAATGTACCTAAATGCACGCAAATATTGTTATATCAACCAAGCTTCCCCAGTGCAGACCGGTGTGATTTGCGCTTCCCAGATCATCTGAATTTATTGCAGGGAGGTGCCAGCCTGCTCTGGGCTGATGTGGTCGCATTTCCCACCAGTGGGGTTTATAAAGGTGGTTACACTGGTGTGTGAAGTGGGCAAGGTATGAATAGATTCATGAAGGTCTCCGCAGGACAAGGAAAGGTTTTTGCAGCCTGCTGTTACCTGATCTAGCCGATTTGACATGGCCCCTCATTGTGGCAGATCTGAGCTTCGCTCAGTATTTCAAAATAGAAATAGCAACAAACCTCTTCCTTTTCTGCCTTCTCAGTTCACAGGAAAAATATTTTGACTAGTTTGAAGGCTAGGAATATTTTTTTTCCTGTGTCTGTTTAGTTAAGTGAATGAATGAGTGTGTGTGTGTATGAGAGAGAGAGAGAGAAACAGAAGTTGCTAGAAGTTAATTGGAAGAAATTAGCCTTGCATTTGCTTCATTCATTTGAGGCTAAATTCTGTTATTTGTTCCACAAGTTTAATGTGCAACATTTCCACTGGCTTCAACGAAATGTGTACTTTCAACCTGGAAGTCTGAGACTGTGGCCACTACTTCAATGAAAATAATTTATTTTTTTTTAAATGTAAAAATCTTGCATTGGAAATTTGACTCTTAAGCCACTCAGGTTGCCAGGCCTTCACTTCATTGGCCACCAGCTGAAGTGCCCAGGTACTGTAGTTTGCTTCGATAGACAGGAGCAGGCTGCCCTCGCACCAAACCCTTCTGGATGGTCCATGCTCTATGCTGGAAATGGAGATTTTGCATCATGAACAGCAGCATGCACTGGCTGTTGCCATGAAGTCTGGTTATTCTGAAGTCTTAAAGCAGCACGTATGAAGCAAGTTAGTACTAAATTGACTACTGTACCTTTCATTAGATCTATTATCCACCTAGAGGCTATTTTCACTTTGAAGTGACATTTGCTCCATAATAAGTAATGTCTCAAAATGCTGTTAATTAAAGTTTCATCTGTTTAGAGGATTTTCTTTTTCTCCCCTCTTTTTTTCTTTTCTTTTCAGAAGCTAGTAATTAGTCCAATAATGTGGAGACATTGTTACTGCAGCTCATTAAATTTAGTAATGCTCACTTGGACCTTTGAGTGCTGGCGATGTCAAGTTGACCCAAAATGCAAGGATTCCATCTGTTGGGAATTACTGATGAATTGGAAATGAAATATAAATATATATATATATTTAACTCATTACTTGTGCTGGATTGACAGTCCTGCAAGCGCTATCATTTTATGTTCATCGACAGACTAATAAAGCTTCCCCTGGGCTCCCTTCCTCATGCGGAGGGACCAGCAGCAGGGATGAGAGGAGAATCGGATGCCGCAGGGATTTAATTTTTGTTCTGTCTGTAGACTGCACTGACGAGAGTGTCAGCTGGGCTGGAGTGAAGTGAATATCTGGGCTAACAGAGATAATGCTGGCTCTTGAGTTGAACTGGTGGCTGAGAAATGGATCTCTGTCCTATTTCCCAGAAGCATCCAGTTATACTCAGAGAGACTTTATGGGAATTTATTCACCTCTGCTTAAGATTGTCTTCTCTTCCAGCAGAAAGTGGAGAGAAGTAGCTATCCCTTACATTTGCTGAGGGTTCCTGGAGAAATGGCACCCGGGAAGCAACGAAGAGGAGGTGAGAAGCACAGGATCTCTCAGTCCTGGATTACGCTGCCAGGGTAACACCGAGGTGCCAAAACATCATTCAGCGGTGATGTCTCACATAGGCGTGCTGTTGAGATGTGCTGTCCCTTTTCTGGCTGGGTGAGTTGCTGTTGCAGCAGGGAAGGTGCAACAGGGAAACTTTAGTACGTGTTGACTCCCACAGACATCAGGTTAATTTGGGATCTCAGTGTGAGGCCCTCCGCCTGCATCTTCAGCAAGTGCCAGGCCTCCGTGCTGCAGAGCATGACCCCTACATGTTGGCCTGAGACCTCCTCTCCTCCTACTCCTGCCTTTGGAGGAAAGTCAGGGCCACTCCATGGCTTGAAATTAAAAGATTCAGCCTGTACCAGTAGCTTACATTCTAGCATCACCAGTAATTCGTTATGGCAAGAGGAGTCTGAGGAAAACAAAAGGGAAAAACAGAACTTTGAAGGGAGAGACAAATAACCGAGAGCCCAGATCCAAGGCTGGCCATGCTGCTCCTGAGGCAGCGGGGAGCAGATGTTTTGGTGGGAAATGAGGTGAGCAAAAAGCCTTCAAAATCTAGGACCTCTCTAAAACATTCTCTCCTCAGATGGCGTCCACATCTTTTGCAGACTTGGTCACTTTACCCACCAGCCAAACAGAGCTTTCCTGCCCCAAAAAGAGATCTCTGGACAGGTCACCCCTTAAATACAGAGCTTCCAGGTTTTGCCAAAAGCAGTCTTTAAATCCTGCATCTTCAAACACTTGCTGTTGCATCAAAGCCCTGCTGACTATCTGGGCATAGATCCACCTTTAGAAGCAGGAATCACTGGATCCAGGCATAGGGAGGCACAACAGAACAGATGAAATGGCTAAATATTTAATAATAAAGATTGTTCACACATTTCCAGCTTAATGTTACTGGCCAAGGAAAGCTGGATGTTTCACATCAGGTTAGCAGGATATTGCAGTATTTTGGCTGCTTATCTGAAGTGGAATGAATGGAACTGCCAAAGCTTTTGAAGTTCACTCATGAGATAATATTTTATTAATTTTCTGAGCTGAGGGCACTTTAGCATCTCCTGTGAGTCTTCTGAATATTAAATGCATATAGCTCTATAGGCAGGACTCTTTCAACATTCGCTCATTCACTGTTTAAAAGCGTCCGCTTCCCATAAATTGAGAGCAGTCTCCTTGGTTTTCCGAGAGTTATCTTCCCTCCAATAAATTAGAAAGTATATCAATTTCCCACTTATGCCCTTTGAATTCAAAGCAGGAGCTGCTTAAGCGCAAGGGAAGATGCAGTCTGTGTTTGTCTTGTTTGTCTGTCTGGTCCACTGAAAATGCGGTTTAGGTCAGAATGAGCTACTGTGCTTCACCTCCAGCTGCAAAAATAATTTTATTTCATGAAAGCACCCAGTCTTTTAGCCCTGCTCCAAGCTACCCTGGCCTTCAGCTGGAGTCCAGCCTGCGGAGCAGAGCGGAGGAGGGAGGTGTAAGACCTGACCGCTGCTGTGCGTGGTACTAGCAGGACCAGCCAGCCTGGTTGCCCTCCAGCTCTCACGCCTGCTAAGCAGAGACTCGGTTCCTCCAGCTCAGACCCGGCAGCGAGACAGCTGCCCACCTTGTTGCGTTGCTCTGGGGAGAGCAGGCTTGTTCCCAGCGTGGCAACAGGTACCTGCGGGGTGATTTTGATCTTTGGATGCATTGGTTTAACGTTGAAGAGTGCTAACCCAGAGAGTGGAGATGGCGAGCTCTCATCAGCCATGGTTTCCTACCTCCAGCTGCAGCTGGGTGGGAGCAGGGGAACTCAGGAGAGCTTGTGCCAGCCAGAAAAGTGCTTGCTGTGCTAGACTCAGAAAACCCTCCCAAGTGTGTGGGGCTGGACAGAGCTGCCAGCATGGACTTCTACATCAAAAAGGAGAGGCAGTTCCTAGATCTAACGTCTGGTGCTTTATAAATAGGGTTAGACGACAGGGAAAAGTAAAAAGAATACTGAAAAAGAAATAAAATGACGGTCTTTGTCCAAAAATATGCCAGTTACATTGTTCCTTTTCCTAAAAAAAGAAAGAAGGAAAAAAAAAGGTTGCTTTTTCTGCATTAAGCTTGTCATAACCGGATGATTATAGTAACACCATGAAAAGAGCCAGCCAGGATGTGACACTTTAGCTTTCAAAATAGCTCTTCCTAAAATAAACCCTTTCCTCACAGACTGCTACTGTGATACTTATGGGAAAATGTGAACAGACCACTCGTTCTCCCATCTTTCCTCGGAGACTGAGGAAGTTTCCATCAGTTTATCTGCTCTAAACTCCTGTCCCTCAGACGGGGAGGCCAAAAACCGCAGGAAAACGGTGGGAGTGTAATTTAATATGTTTCACAAATTTGCCTTAATGGCACTTTGGAAGCCTTCTGATTTAATTAGATTTACTCTGTGCCCACAGAGAATAAACACATATACCTGCCATTTACAGAAAGATCGTGCTATTTGCAGAGAATCTGCAACGCAAAGCAGGACTGAAGCGGACCCTGTTGCAGTAAAGCAGCACACAAGCCCTGTGGCCTCCAGCGCTCGCCGCCTTCAAGAATGGAGGCATCCTGAAGCATCAAACCAGGGGTTGCATGAGCCGTGGCCATCTGTCCTCTTTGGGTGCCGTCGAGGCTGCGTTGCCCACCCGCAGGACCCTGTGCTGCCCACCCTTCCCCCCTCACAGAGCTTACCCCCTCCCTCTTGGCTCAGTGTGCTTGCTCCCAAAATGCACATCAAATAAAATGAGTTGGGATGGTAGAAACCTCTCCCTGGGAAGGAGCCGTAGCCCTTTTGGCCAGCACGGCCAGACCAGGAGGAAGCTACAGCCCCCACGGCTGCAGATGCGCAGGGCTCGTGCTGACTTTCCACGCTGAGGGGAACACCAGGCGGGTGGCTGAACCGCTGGGCCACGTGCACATGACACCTCACGCAGCAGGCCTGGTGTTGCTGGAACATTTATGTCCTTAATTTAATCTTTTTATAAATTTGCAGAGGCTTCTGCTCACCTCAGCGGTAAAGGGGAAGCAGCGATAGCTGTGTTCCCACACGTGCTGCATGGGAGCTCGGCTTAAGCAAGAAGAAAGATGTGTCCCCATGCGGTGGGGACATTCCACTTCAGATCAGAAAAATGTGCCTTGTGCTCAGTTGTTTTCCAGTGCTGTGAGTTCCCCAAACAAAGCCTTCAAAGAGCAGGGGCTGGTCAGGTTCTGATGATGTTTACTTGATCTTCCACTCACAAAATTTAGTGACTTGTGTAAATTATTACACCAGCTACTCCCCTCATGGTTTCACTTTCAAGGTGCACAAGAACCTTTTTCCAATTCTCCCTTGCTGTCTCGGTAGGTGATTTCTTGCTTCACTACCCATCATATCCTTGCAAAATGAAATGTATCACCACTGCAGGTTTGTCACGTTTGCCTTCTCCTAGCAGATATCGGACAGGGTCATTGTTAGCTACAGACCTAATACCCAAGCCAAGTAAGTGGGCATGTTGTAACATGGAGCTTCTTGAAAGAAGGGGTAAAAAAAAAAAAGCTGCTAATAGAAAGACCAAAATAACATGGAGGAGATTTTTACTTGGGTTAGACTGGCTTTCTCCTCACTGAGGCAAGCAGTAGGGTATTTTTAATCAGGAAATAAATCTGATGATCTCTGAACGGGGAAGTTCAGGTTTCAAGTCGCTCCCTACAGACTGACTCATCACGAACTACATTGTGAAGACCATGGGAACAGACTGCACTCCTGCCACGCAGCAGAGCATCCTGAACAGGACACTTCCAATTTGGGGTAAATTGGTAAGCTTCGATATCTGATGAGATGATATGGCTTTACGTTCTCATGAGTGCTTTGTCTTATTGGGGCAGAAGAGATTCCTCTGTTCTCTTCCGCATACCAGGAAAGCAAGCCTCGTTTTCCAGTGGTTTACTATAGTAGGTGTCCTGAACATATGAATATGTATGTTACAGAAGGAAGTGTTCACCTACACAAAGGGTTTTGCTTGCTCTTTCAGCCAGCACCACCTCCCCTCCTTGACCTTTTTTCATGCAGCCATAGATGCAGCGTTCAGTTTGGCATTTGGAAACCAGGATCAGTCAGCCATTCGTTCCCCTGCCAGGTGTCTGGATGTGCCAAAGTCCTTTGGAGCCTCATCCTTCTCAAAGGATGGCAGCACACCCCCCTGCCACTCTGCATATTGCAGCTGACCTAGAGGGTAAAAGTCAGGTTGATTCTGGGCTATAGGACATCAGGCATGGCATGCAATCTGTGGCAGGGAGATAGTTAACATTTCCCCCTCTGCAGGGAGAGATTGCAGCTGCCTGTCCAGCCTGCCAAACTGAAAGGGGATCCAGCCCTCGGGGAAATGTGTCTGGAGTTATTTAATCCCAAAAGGATTATAAAGAGAGTAGGCTCTAGGGAATCTCTCAAGCCCTATCCCCATTAAAGAAAAACAAAACCAAACCCCCAAATCAACAACCCCTTTTCCCCCTGATGGTTTGCAGCAATAGATGCCCCTGAACTTTCACTCAAAAACATTGAAAGGGGCAGTGGGGACATGGTCAAACTGTTTTTGCTACGCTGGGCTTGCCAGACCCCATCAAGGCAGTCAGTGCTGCTCCTCTGGAAACCTTCTTCTGCTTTGGCTTCCATGGTGCTATCATTTCCTGCCTCTCCTCCTACCTCTTTAATCTCCTTCAGCATGTCCTTTGGAGGACCTTCTTATCTCCCTCCAACTTTTGTATGGGTTTCATCGGCTGAGTCTTTCATCCCCACCTCTTCCTCCTCTCTATCTTATCCCTGGTTAATCTCAGCCATGCTCCCTACTTTGCCTGTTCATCTGTTTTCTTTTTGACTTGTGTTTAGACTGTAAACTCCTTGAGATAGGGCCTTGTCTTTTTATTTTATACTTTTACAGTACCTCCAGGAACATGAAATCACAGACTGGTTTTAAGTCATCAAATAGAATAAAAACATTAAAAGAAAGCTGGTCTAAAATCTTGCATGGAAATATCTTTCTTATTTTCGGCAGCAGTCCAAGGCAGTGAAGCTTTCATTTGTATAAACACACAAGCATCCCTCTCCTGTGCAGCATAGTGGGATGGAGCAAAAGCACCAGTTCACCCTCTAGCAAGTCACCCATTGCCTTGCCAA
>JAOXNO010000013.1:65737502-65756273 GCA_028565335.1 Limnodromus scolopaceus | reverse complement strand
GTTACCCTGGCTACATGGGAGATCAGTGTGGTTACAATGATGTCCAACTGCTGCCGTGCACACCATAGTTAGTTCATGTCATGCAAGGGACATTTTTTAAGGAGTTCTGACAGCAGGGAGGCTTTGTCAATTTTTTTCTACTTTCCTCTTAGTCCTAAGAAGCACTAAACATTCTGTAAAAGAAGAACAATATGGGTATCTTGAGTTGCACATATTTTATATGTCAGTGGGCTCTGGTCAGCACTTTTTTCTTGAGTCCATTGATAGCTTTACTTCATTGAGTGAAGTTTCTTGTTCCTGGGCAGATATCTATTCCTGCCTGCTTCACCTCATCTCATTTAGAAGACAAACAATGCTTTGATTTGTTTCCTTTTTTTTTTTTTTAGGAGCTTCCATCCTTTTCTACAACCTCTTCTCTAAAGAGCTACAAAACTAATAATTGCCTCATTAATTTTGAACAGGCATGTCCATGTAACCACTCATCTCTGATGGCTGCAACTGAACTCCAGCCAGTGTGCTTTCACTTTGGCGTTTGGCTCCTTGATTCTTGCCGTGTTTCCAATGATGCAGGAGGGTGCCAGGATCCTCATGGAACCCAGTAATGCCATACAGGTGTTTTCTTCCCCTCCCACCTCCTCCCAGCAGCCTGGAGCTACCACACTGCAGGTGCTTCCCTGAGCTGCCCTGAATTTTGAATACAGCTGACCATAGGCAGTAACCTGACCTTACTGTTTCCTCCTCTACTTCCCAGACCTTCAACTGTAAGTAGTTTTTTTTGTGGTCTTTTCCACCGATAAGGGAATCTGGCCCTCTAGGCATCGTTGAAGCTTTTCCCATGACATACATGAGGAAGCAGCAGATGATTTATTAAGATCTAGTAAACCATTAATTCACTCATTCAGGACCCAATTATTTCCTTTTGCTGCATCTTTTATTGAGCCACCTCTGCTTTATTGACGGGATGATTACCTCTTTCTAAAAGTAACTGCAAATCACCCAACCACCTGATATTTGCCTAAAGAAAGACAAATGATAAATCGATAGATAGAAGAAAAGTACTTATAGGGTGAATGACACATGACTGAATTTGTGCAGGAAATATCTAGAGTAAAGCAGCAAGTTGAATGGCAAATACTGAACCAGAATTTCTGGTCTGATATGGAGATGTGGCTCTACTCATTGCACACTTGTAGCAAATTTTTCTTGTTGACTCCTGATGTTGCTCTCAGGGCCACTGCTGTTACTTACTCGTGGCAGTGAAATAGTTTCCGCAATAATGACAACAATAGTGGCTGGTTGTTAAAATTCTGAAATAATTCATATGTATAATTATTATAAGCCTTATATCCACTAGGGGTGGAAATGTGTAATCTGTTCTTTGCAGTGAAATCTTGGAGGTTGGGCAAGGCTGGTTTTCCCTTTCTCTGTCTTCATGAACATCAGTTTCCCCTTCTGTAATAAAATGGGAATAATTTTGCAGCAAAAGAAGAGTTAGAGAGGTAGCCAGAGTATGGGTTAATTGGCATATAACAAGCCTATTGTGGGGCAGTGTATGGAGATTTATGTATGGACTATTGAGAATTAGGAAATGGAGCTCTACCTTGCCCTTTATTTCCTGTTTTGTTCTGTGTGAGTCTTTCCTCACTGGATTAGTGATGCTGTTAAATGAAGCTTGCAATGCTATGAGTAGTGACTTTATTCTGACTGACTTGAGCCATATTGACTTTGCAAAAAGTAGCAATACCTGCCTGTGAAGTATAATGAAGACAGTTCATAGTACTGCAATGCCTTATTACACTGTGGGAAGCACACAGGAAGATCAGTTTTATCATTAAAGTCCTATATAGGCATTATTTATCCCATGCACATGCTACTCTTAAACACTTGCAAGCAAAAAAGATATTTCAGGAATAGTAGGTACATTTGGATTTGTATTGTATAAATACACACAGTCCTGACCTTTGAGTGAGGGGATATAGTTTTTTAGTTCCCGGGAATTATCTCATGCTTTAGAAATATGGGAACCGGCCTGAGGAACCTGCTGTCTGGAGACCTTATACTGCAGCTGGAGGGGCCCAGGGAGACACCTAAGCTGCTGCAGACCCAGCACTTATAGGTTTGCTTACGTACCTCCAGAGATAGCAGTAGGGAAAAGAAAAGAAATGCAGGGACATGGCAACACAGAAGGTGGCTTCTCCTTGGGTAGCAGAAGGTGGGGTAGAGGAGGAGGAGAAGATTATTTTTCGTAATAACCGATGGCACTGGCACCATTTTCTAGGTCCAAATTCAGACATTGTATGAGCTATCACAACTCTGTTGAAACATATAGGCTTGCACACAAGACCATTGATTGATTTATCCACCACCCTTTAAAATTGTAGGAGTGTTTCTTCACAGCAAAGACCTTTCTTCCTGGACTCTTTTTTAAGCTTTGCATGTGTTGTAATCTCTCCTTTAGACACCCACCTTTATGCCTTTGGTATTTAAATTTAAAGGATGACTTTAGACATTTCTCATCTTCAGCAGCAGATCGAACCCTGAGCCTGGCGTGTCTTGTTCAGTTTAGAAGTAATGATAATCTTAGCAATTGTTAGAAGAGATGGCAGTCTATTTAACTAGTTTATTCTGTAACAGCTGAAGCAAACCTCTATGAGAGTTCAATTTAAATTGATATAGGCCCCATTTAAAATGAGTTAGCAAATACTTGTGGTGAAATTTTCAGTGTTAATTTAAACTGATTTTGGTAAAATCTGAGCTCCTCTCGTGCACACCACCTATACTTTCCATTTGCCTCTCTTGGAGAAGGGTGATTTAAAGCTGGTTTTGCTTAACCAAGGAAACAGAGCTAATGTAATAAGCTTCTTAAGGTTTCCATAAACCAGAAACGTTAACTGGGATATCTCAAATGCTAAAACTATTTCAGTGCACCGTTCTTCATCGCCATTATCACAATTGCATTTGTGTTTTGACGGGATGCATTTTGAAAGGTTGTGGCTGCGCAGCATCAGGAGGCTGGGGGAGGAGAAAGCACCCCTCTTGCTGCCAGACCCCCCTCTGACCCACACGTGGTCCCACATGCTGCAGCCATGAGCCGAGCTGCCCGGCGTTCCCGGTGTTCCTGACTGCCCGGAGCCCATGGGCTGGGAAGGGAGCCGCGCTGCAAACCGCTCTTACGCTTTAGCAGAGATCGCTTTTTCTCACCAATGATTACGGTTGTGCCTTTCGTTGAGGAGGTTGTTTTGAGGCAGTAAATTGTGCTGTGGGTTATCTCTGTCTCCCTCCCTCTCTGGCTCTCTTTTTCTCGCTGGGTAGGAAATGGCTATTCTGAACAGCCGAGCCCCAGCGGCCTCCTGGGCTTTGCGATCATCTTTTGTTTCCATTTTTGCGAGAGGAGTATCTGAAAGGGAGATTGAGAGGAGCTGGCTCTTTGTATTAGAAGTACATAAATTACTACATCCCAGGATGTCATCAGAGCTCTGCGTCTCACAGATGAAGCTAAAGCAGCGACCGCTGTATAGCAGAGGGTGGGATTGCTGAAAGCTACCCCGCACGGTACCGGCTTTTCATCACCTGACGGCGTGAAAAGCCCCTGTGCTCCAAAAACGGGAACCAGTGTGGGATGGAGAAACTCAGGGGACCACAGATAAGGGATGATTTTGCTCAGGACTCTACAGATGATTAAAAAAAACCCCATTATTTTGACAGATTATTTGCTTTCACCGCTGTAGACTTTAAACAGTACATTAAGTTGGACAGTGTGAGAACTACCAGCCTCGTGACCTGGTGGAGCATAAATCTCCCCTGTGTTCCCATCCCCTTTGCATCTTGCTGTCTCCCCCAGCGCCATGCCCAGCCCAATGCGAGCAGGGGGTACAAACACCTCCTGTGTCACACTTGGTGTCTCACACTGGGCATTTTGCCCTGGATGGAGGCAAAGCCTTTGTGGAGGCTGGTCTCCGCATTTGGAATGTCACCCCAGGTGCTGGTGTAAAGTAGCTCTCACATAAATGGTCATGCTTTATGTGAGGGGTAGGCTTTATCAACAGACTAAGCTGGACCCATGGTTAATATAGGATAAATAGATGGTTTAGTATGTAGTTAATGGATTACAACAGAGGACAGGAGGGAGGTCAATGGGCTTCTCTCAATTTCTGTAAAACCTGTATGCTTATGAGCATTTATAGTACATCATATTTGTGTCTGTAGCAAATCCATTGTATCTGTTGGTCATTTATTCATTCTTTATAAATGTTCCCTTAATGCAAGTTGTGAGTTAGTAAATGATGGTTAGAACAACTCAAAACCATCCTTTTTTCTCTATCAGAGAATGAAAAATCAATGCATTCTGGATTTTAGTTACCAAAAAAAAAAAAAAACCAACCCAAAAGCAAACTGAATGAAAAGTTTGCAATGTGGTCCAGACATTCCTTACAGACCTTGTCAGACTGGACCATTCTGGTGTCTCATGTAACTAAAACATCATTGAAATAGTTATTTTGCATGCTCTGTGACAAAGCATAATCTCTTATGAAGCAGATACCCAAATGAAAAAAACCCCATGTTTTGATGTTACTGGAAAACAAGGTTTTCATTGATCCAAACTGAGCTTTGTGGTTTTTGGAATTTTCATTTTGCAGAAGATTAAAAAAAAGATCTTAGTTTTCATTCTTGTTCTGCTTAGGAACAACAATTAACTGGAAAAAAAACGGAATTCCCTTAGCAGCTAGCAAGTGTAGTGTTTCTGCATGCTTCTCTGAAAAATAAATGGGATTACTTTGTTTAAAAACTGCTTTTAGCAGCCTCTGCTAGAGCCCTAAAATGCACAGGAGGGCATGATCCTTCTTCCTTTGAAGTCCCTGGCACAGTATCCATTGGCTTCACAGGGAGTGGGATTGATTGAATAATTGTATTGCAGTATGAATGTCTACCCTGACACTGCACAAAGTCGTGCTGGAAGCCACTTGATGTCATTCTAATCCTGTCTCCTCACAGTGGTGTTCTGGAGAATAGAGTTGGGTGTTGGTTTTTGTTTTTTTTTTTCCCCCTCCGTATTTATTATTTGCAGAACGAACTAGTTAACAAATAGAAAGGACAAAGCTGAACCACTGTGTCATTAATCTCCAAAGTAACTTGGTCTGCTGCTGCTGAAGTGATCAACTGCTCCGTGCAGCACTCACTAACAAGCGTTCTTTAGCTGGCAGTGCTCTAATGCGCTAACGAGAAACCCCTTAGCTGGAGGTATGACCGAGATGTGCGGCTGAGCCTTGGAATGCCAGCCCTGGGGGGTTGGCAAAAGCCCCCCTTGGGTCACCGGGGTTTTGATCAGAACCCCCGCCGAGTGCTTTGCACCTGAGCAATCAGCAGAGCAAACACCTGCCAGGGGGTAAGAGAGGGCCGCCGTACGCTGGCACCCGACGCTGGCGACACTAATGGCTTCACCCATGGAACACGGGACCCTGAGCACAGGATGGCCAAACGCGGCTCTCGCCCAGCAGCTTGTCCCTGCTGGATAAACCGCAGAGGTGTGAATGGTGTTTTGGCGTGGCTGTGTCTGTCTGGGCTGGAAGACCTCCGCCGCTGGTGAGATCATTGCTGGCTGCAACCACGGCAGGTGCCCTGGGGTAGACGAGGCCCTTGCAGATTGTCTCCCGGGAGTAATTACAGCTAAACCGTGACACTTGGCCACAGCCTTTTGTGCTGGTGGGAACACTTGGGAAGCACAGCTGCCCCGAACTCGGGGATAACGTGCTCCTCCTTGGCTTGGTGAGCAGAGAAAAAGGATGAAAGGTTACCTCCCCTGTGCTGGGCACCCCAAGGGAGGGCAACGCTGGCCACAGCCATCCTTGTGAGTGCTGGCCTTGAGGGTTTAAACAGAGCAAGATGGAAGATCACTGCCCAGGGGACCTCTGAAGGTGCCAGGTTTTCCTAGGGATGCTGACTCAAGCCTACCTCAGTCTACCATGTTGCCCTTCACTGGACCACTCATATGAACTCAAATGTACCAGGTAACAAGGTTTAGAAAGATAACCCTGTTGCAGTGGAAAACATGGGAATCACCTCATACTGACTACAGAAAATGTGGCCTTTGTCTATACCTTGGCCTGGAGCGGAAAAAACCCTGCACAATCCTTTTTAATGCACGATGGCAACCTTGCTGCAGGCTGGGAGAGGGCTGAAAAGCAGAGGGACAAGCAGCCTGTGTTGGATATTGCGGTCGATCACAGAGACAGAAGGACTGGGAACTGATTTGAGATCAAGCTGTAGCATAGCCCATGAGGAATGCAAAAAAAAAAGTGGCTCTAAAGCTTCCCTGATTTCCCAGATGAAGGTATGTCCTGCTTCTGCAGCCCACCAGAGCATCTCAGAAATGCAAGTGTTTGCCCAGGACAGGCAGCAAATGGCCCCTCTGCCCCCACCACCCCCAAAAGGCATCTCCCACACAAGGACTGTGTGGGAGCCTTGCAGCGTGTTCTTTCCAAGCTGTGTCCTCCAGACAGTATTTAGTGGTGAGGGGGAAGACATCTCTTTCTGAACTTCTGGTTGCTTTTCCACAACAACCTGAATCCTTTCACCTTACCAAGCTCCTCAGTCACTAAGTAAATTAGGGGATGCCAAATTTTCTCCTGTCTTACATGCCTAAAACTGAAAGATGCCAAACCGACAGAATACAGACTGGTGGCAACAAGACAAAGCCAAGTGTCACTCTGACACTGTTTTTATGTTCAGCTATCCCAGAACACAGAAAACATCAAGGCAAATCCCGGGCTTTTGTTTCTTTGACAGTCAATTTGACTTGGCTGGGGCGAGGTTGTCAGATGCTCAGGCCAGCCTGTTTGACCAGCTAAAGGGTAAAGTTTCAAGAAATCACTTGTGAAAAGAAATACCAAGCCTGTAGTTTGCTGATGTATGTTAAATAGGACTTTCATTTGCTCTAAAACACACCGGAAGGTTGCAGCACATCACTTTTCATTTTCAGCTGGCTCAGAGTAAGCTTTGAAAAGCCAAAAACCCCTGATGTACTCCTGTTAATCATTGATATGGTCTTTGATCTGTTTTCAGTTCTGTGTAGCTGATTGACTCTTCCCCACTTTTTTACCAGCTTTCCATTTGTGCCTTTCTTCTCAATGTGTCTGTTCTCCATCACAGTTTGAACAAGGGGGAGAAGCCATAACAGTAAGAAGAAGTGTATTTTTACAGTATTTCTGATCAAACAGTAAATGTTGTAGATTGTCTTTGTGAGAAATTTCTAGTACCATTCCAAAGGACAAAAAGGGTTCGGGATAATATCTGAACCGCCCAAACTCGCATTCTCTGCAGTTATTTCCAGCTTCTCTGTGACACGGGTAACATTTTGCAGGAGGAGCCTCATAGAGTTACCCAATATGAGACTTCTCAAACGCATCCCTCTGGAGGCTGCCAGAAAAGTACCCTGGCTTTAGGGCTGAATTGAGTGTGAGTGAACACGCTTTGGGCACAAATTCCTCCATCTCTTTTTCACCATGTAGCTTTCAGCCAAACCTGCTTGGATTGCTCTGCAGACACTTGGTGCAACAGACTGGGGCAGCTGTAGTTGCCCCAGGAGCAAGAGTCTCTAAGAGGGACACCTGAAGACAATGTGACTCTGCCACCCTGCCACATTTGGGGTGGATGGGGAGGTTTGTTGCCATGGTCAATAGTCTCCAAGGGCAGTAGCAAGAGTGTCAGCTCCTGTGAAACTCAGCTAGTGGAAACATGCGAAAATGCACCAAGTCCTGTTTTTACTGGTGATTTTGGTGACAGTGTCAAGTGTCCACCCCAGGTCCAATTTCTCTGATTTTTCATAAAACTCAGAAGCAGCTCTTGGTTTCTGCAGGATGGGTACTAAACAGCTGGTCACCCTGCCATCACACTCGCTGTCTTTTCATTATGTTGGCATGGCTGGCTGCCCCCCTGTTCTCTGCTGTGTCCCTTTAGCTGTGATGCTCCAGACAAATTATACCACTCCAGCCCGTGCATGCACACCCCTTGGGTCCTGTGCTCTGCTCTCACACGGGCTTTCCACAAACACTTCTGCTTGGTGAAATATGTGCTTAAGTGCCGGAGGTGGCAAATTAGTAGACCAGACAGTACAAAGAGATTTGAAGAGATTTGAATTTGATTTAACTGGGCAAAACACCCTCTCCTGGGCTTTGCTTCTTGCTTACTTCCAATACCATGGCACAAAGAGGGGTAACAAGTAAAGTTACTCCAGCACTGTGGCTTCTTCCATTGCAGGAATTAGCTCTGCTTTGCTGTTCTCCATATAAGCAAGTTGGAGAATAAGTTAGTGGTTCAGGTTCAGGTCATTTTTGTGGAGAGCAGTCAAAACACTAAAACCTCAGCACGGAAAGAGCATTACAGAGACTGAAAGTCAGTGGCTTTAAATACCTTAAATCCCCCTCAAATTCTCTGTGGGTTCGGTTTAAGTGAGAAAGGGCTGTGAGAGGCACTCTTACATTCCCTGATAAAGCAAATGTTTACCAGATACAGGAACCAGTCTTCCTCCTGTCCTCTTTAGATTAAATTGCCTGATAAAGCAGAAGACAGAGTTAACTCTTTGTGCTACATCCAGGTCAGAAAGCCCACAACAAAATAAAATTACTGAACTCACTCCTGAGGAAACTGCTTGATCATTTTGTGTGTATGGGAGGCACAAACCTCAAATTGCATGTTTGGCAACATATGAGGGCTATATACATATATAGTCAGTTGATGTTGTTATTTCCATTAAATGAGGTCTCTTCTTTTTCTCTATTTTCGATGCAGTTCTCCAGGGAGATTAATTTGTATCAAAGTAGAGCGCTAATTGCACAAAACAAGCTGGGGTACTGCAGAAGCATAATTAAATTTAAAAAAATGTGGTGTTAATACAATTGTGGTGCTAATTAAATAAAATTGGTGACAAGTGTCTAAGGCAGAGCAAGTGTAAGGAGAAAAACTGACAAAATGATCCATTTAAAAATTCTCGCAGATATTATAGTTCACTGGTAACTGAGCCGAATTAAAAGTAATTGTACGTGAAGTGCTGTGCGAGCGCCTGATCTTGCTCTCAGCAAAGTGGGACTTTTGCCAATTCAGACTCTAATGTTCCATAAATTGCTGATAGGAAAGCGATAGGCTCATTTTATTTCTGCATGTGTTTAAGTGGGGACTTAAACAGGACGGGTCAAACAGACTCGGGCAACAGCCCCCTCAGCGGCATTCGCAGTCGTGCCCGGAATAGACTGACCGGTCTCTGCTTTGATAGGAAATGCTGGTGGTCCGTGTGCCGGGGTGACCTGGAGACAGGGTGGAGCGGGCTGTGGCAGTGGCACACTGTGGCTTGACCTCAGCAGCAGCCGGCTCTCGAGACTTTTGCAGACCAAGCGTGCATGATCAGAGGCCCTCCTCCACCCTCCGTGGAGCAGGGGGGTTCTTAATCAGCATCCCAGCTCAACTCCCTTCCTCTTTGGCATTTATTAGTGGCTCACGGGAATCGCACGACGCCTACTGCAGCCCCAGCTTCCTCTTAGGGGTTGGCCGTCCCCAGCATTTTCCTGTGCGGCGCCCTCTGATCTGGTTCCCACCTTCTCCAGAAGGTCGCTCCCACCGCCCGGCTGCCCTAGGGATGCTCTGTCAGCCGCACCTGCCTCCCTGGCACCGTGGTTTTCCAGCGTCGGCGCCTGTGGGGAGACCTGGCAAGAGCCCTGCCGGCCTCCTGCCGTCCCGGGGCACCGGAAAGTTGATTCGCACAAACCCTGAGTTTCCTCACAATTTCTGTCGACGGAGGAAACCTCCCACCCCCTGCTTCCACCCACAAACCAACAACCCCAAGCCATTTCTAGCATGTGTGGTCCCGAAATAAATAAAAAAGCCCTTTCAGATGTGGAACAAGGCAGCCCTGTCTTCCTGAGTCAGCAGCCTAAAACAATAGCTAGGAGGACTCACCTCGCAGCAATTTTTACCCTCTCAGGGGTCACGTTATAATACAGTAGACCCCCAGCTGCGGTTTTAAAAATTCATTGGCTTGTTTTGGGAAACTGGCTCGAACAACTTCATCAGGCTTGCAGGAAATTAGTTGTGATCCTTCATACAATGGGAATTTTGCCTTTGACTTTGCTGGGAGCAAGATCAGGACCTTAATGCCTGCAGAAGAATTGCCAGCTCTGTCGCTTGCTGGAGCAGGGAGAGCAGGGGGGAAAAATGCACTTGCTCCATGTAGGTGGCTCAGCTGAGAAAAAAACTGAAAGGAAAAAAGTTCCCTTTCAGGTCAGCTCATATTTTATAGCTGGGGTTGCCGTTTGCTGCCCTACGATATTGCTGGCCAGAACGGATAGCTGAATGCACCAATCGCTCTCCTTGTTTTTATTCTTTTTAGGTTTTATGGATGATAAGCCTCAGGGAGACCTCTCCACCTGGGACATGGTGCCTCTGCCCTTTCTTGAGGGAGTTTGCCCTGAGCAGGGTCTGTGGGGCTCCACCACCCATTGCAGCTCCTTAACTCACTGATGACTAATCCCGCTATCTGTTCTCCACATGAATGCTGCTCGGCTGCAGGGGGTGGGTGTCATTCACTATAAACATGTTTTTAATTCAAATTTCGATTTCAGAAGATAGCTGCTAGAATAAAATTGCTGTTGCATTTCAGCCTGATGCTTTTGTTCACTTTCCTGAGTCTGAGTTCGTCATCCTTCCTGTCTTCATTAGTATAACTCTTGCTTTGTCTCTGTGGTCTCTGCATAATAGCCAGCATGTTTCCTCAGCTTCTTCTTGAAAGCAGAGCTTGATGTTGTGTGTTAATTACCGCTGGGTTCTGCTCAGCTCAGTCCTTCTTCATATGGAAAGGCAAGATATGACTGAAGGGAAAAAAAAGCATAAGAATCTAGAAAAATAGGAATTGGCACAAAGTTGTCATCTTCCAAAGAGTGCTTGTCCCAATGGTAATATCAAGGGTGTGTGTTCCTCCTTCACAGGAACAGTGTTGGCCTTCCCTGGCTTAGTTTACAGTAAGACCAAGCCCTTTCTTTGCTGTTTTCGTGCCTAAGGATGCATCGTGCCCATTAATTGCCCTGTGGTAGAACATGCCACTAAGACCGGGCCCATGAGTTAATAACTAGCCTCAACGCAGTGTTGGAGACAGATGCTCTCTAAATGTGACTTTGGGGCTTGTCCCTGTAGCACGGGAACACATTCAGAGCATATCTCTCGGTTCAGCTTGTTTCCATGTGCACATCACACAAATGATGTGCAAATGCAGCCCTAAACCAGCCTCTCTAGCTAGAGTGATTTGTCTAAGTCAGAAGCAATATCCAAAAGCATCCTTTTCTGCTGTCGCCATGCAGAGCAACCATAAGCACGTGGGATGCAGGTTGTGCCTTAGGTGACAGGCGAAAATTTACCAGAGGGAGAAGCTTTCCCCCATGGCCCTGGTCTGCACGTGACACTCAGCGTGGCTCTTGCCCATGCCATGTGATGGGAGCGTGGCTGCCCCCTCCATGGACAAGTTTTGGGCTTGTGCAGGGGTGGTTTTGGTAGCGCTGGTGCCCCAGGAGGTGCTTTGCAGCCCGGTACAAGTAGGGAGCAGGGGGCAGTCATGGGGCGATGGATGCTGGTGAAGGAGGTGGGTGACCAGGGGTGAGGGTCAAGGTGGCTGGAGAAGCCGTGCTAGATGGGGCATCCTGGGTGAGGATGTGTTGGTCCTGCATCATTTCTACTGGTTCCCTAAGGCATCCTCCAGGCTCAGTCAGCGTCAGTAGCACTAAGGACTACTTTTGTAGAGTGAAAAAATCCCAGCCCTCTTTTTCAGATCCTTAACAACTAAATTTCTGAGCATTCAAGGCAAGAGCAAGTCTATGGATACAGCAGGAACTTTGTGAATTCAGACTAACAGCTGAGGATGCTTTACAGCCTTTCTGACACTGTGAGTTACTGGATAAACAGGAAAAAATAAGTGATGACACACCATAAAATGGACTTTTACTCCTTTTATTTTTACAGCTGCAGTTCAGTGTTACTTACTTATGACTGAAGCAGTAAAGCGATGTAGTATATTTATATGCTGCATTTCTAAACAAACCAACATTTATGTATAGTATGTGAATATAGATAGTAAATACATACACGGTATAATATAGATAGACTAGGTACATATCCTTCATTATAATGTATATATGATTGAAATGTATTTATATGTGGAAACAAGTAATGAATATGTAGCTAAGTAAGACAGGACTGCAGGATGGCTGTTTTTCTAAAACTTTGGGGAAAGATAAAGAGCTTCTGGTATAGCTGTTATATTTATGGTCAGATTCTGACTGCTGAACTCAAACAGTAACAAGCATTGAGTACCTACTAGGTCCACGCTCACTTATTATGGCTATAAAGTATGCAGATTTTATTAATCTATAGATTAATACTCTGAAGTAAAATTCTAGCTACTTCTTTGCTACAGGGACTTTCCCAGGACTCAGAGGTGATTTGCCATTTTGGGATTAATGCGATATAGTTTCTGTCTGGTAGATGGGAGGAGAAGGGGAGACGAAAACCCTGGAAATGACTTACAGAACTAACCCCACAATTGTTTATTTTCAATTTATTTTGCAACAGTGAAGGCTTGACCCAGAGTTGAAATGTCTGATAGAAATCTGGGTGGGGGACATCACAGAAGATAAGGTGATGTGATTATGAAGCTTACTTCGCTTGCATTGCTGGTGAGAAAACATATTAACTCCCACTCTTACCAAAGCAAGGCTCCTTTGAGGAGTAGCCTTCCAGTATTGCTTGGAAAGGCACTGCAGAAAAACTGCCTTGCTAAATTATAAAAAAAGCACTAGCTGTCCTCCTCTGTAGCAAGAATTTGCTGCTCGAAGACCTCAATTTGAATATTTACACGTACCAGCTCTCATTTGATATATTTTCTTAAATATACGGTTTTCTAAATAGTGAGATAAATCAAACTGCCAGCAGTTCAGCAGATGTTAGCTAATTGTTTTCTGGGGATTCTTTACCATTTAAACAAATATTTTCCCGAGACCAATCACTGATGCATTGCTTTCACCACTCTGGTGACTAAAGTCACTAGATGCGGAGCTGGGCGGCAGCAGCTTTTCCATTAATATGCCTTAGGCCTGGTTGGGGCGGATCATCTAGACTGACAAAAGGAGAATATTTATGGTGTCCTTTCCAATTAAATCCTCAGTGTCTCTGCTAAGATGGCCAGGGTTGCCAGTGGTATTTTTAATGATGTGAACAGCTGCTATCTAAGAAGCCTAATGATCAACTCATGGCCATGAAATGGGTGCTGTGTAGTAACAACGCTTGATAAGGTCCGTCGGCTGGACCAGATTCAGAACTATAACCTCACAATGAAAGGCTCTCCAGGCTATTGCCATCGCCCCCGTGTACCTCTCTCCTTACTCCCCTCCTGCTCCTGCTTCTCTGCTGGGGAGGACACAGGATCTTTCAACACAAGTTGTCCGATAAATGATGTTTGCTACCTGCATGCCTCTTCCCTTGGGGGCAGGAGGGGAAGCGGGAGCCTTTGCTCATTCTGCTCATGTTCTTGGGCCATCCAGTCTGCAAATTGTTTTGGTCTGCAGTGTAGGAAATGCACATCTGTGTGAGACGCTGCCAGGTCCCTTCAGTCCGGGCTTTGACAAGCGTGTGAGTGGGGAGGCTCCTTGCTGTCCCGGGGAGCACTGGGTGGGCTGGTGTGTGTGTGCTGGTGGGGTGGTGGAGCTGCTGGGGCAGCTGTGAGGAGTGTTTCCTACCAGTTGTTGGTGTGATGTCATGGTCAGTCTCCCGTGTGGGAACATGCCGCTTCCTGCCTTTCAGGGTTATTGCAAATGACTAGTCGGAAGATCCTCTTCAGAAGTGGGACAGGCAATTAAATAAGTAGCCAAACTTAAAAAAACCACCAAACTATATATATATATAAAGCACTGGCACTGTGCCTGCTGCTGGGTCAGAAAACTGCTATATAAGTCTCCAGCATAGCTTATATGTGCCACATGGGCTCTTTCCAAGTGCCGCGGTGCTCAGCAGTGACTCGAGAGAAAGCTATCTGGCACAGTGGAATGAGTCTATTCTCCATGGTCTTCTCCATCCCTGGCCTCTCTGTGCAGCCTGCCAGCTCCCGTGTCAGCGAGGCAAGGGGGGGGGACTGTGCTGGCAGCCCAGGGACGTGTCTTGGATTGGGCTGACTCTGCTTCATAAAACAGCCCAACAGATTGTGTGAAAACCGAAGTCTCCAAATGTGCCTCATCCTGCTGGGCAGTGAGAAGCTTTGTGAGAGCCGGTGGTTTGAAGGGAGGGGAGGTTGCCTGGATCCTACAGGCGTGTGCGCACACAGAGTTGTGTCATTCCCTTGCTTTTCTCTCTCGGACGAAGCTTTATTTCAAAGTTCAGGTCAGGCCCTAAATTTGGTGATCTAATGTCTCCAGTCTCTCTTTTGTCTTCACAGGGCAGTGGCTGCCACAAAAGAGCTTCGATAAATTGCCCTGGCCAGCCATTAGTGTTACACATCCCCATTATCCTCCCATCAGCAGGCAGCGGGGTCCCGGGAGCTGCATCCCTGCCCTCCCCGGGGGACCTGGCGGCACGGTGCAGCGGGAACACGTGTGCAGGGGCACGCTCTCCACCGTCTCGTGCTGGCAGGACCAGTCCCCTGGCAGGACTACAAAGCTACTCTGCTTCTCAGGATGCCCAAGGGATAAGACACCTGTCTGGAACAAGAAGAGACCGGGAAAATGCTGGCCCCACTCCCTCCTTCCTCACTGAGAGCAGCGGTCCACCTAGCTCAGTGTCCGGTCTCTTCATGGCTAGCATGGATGCAGCAGGAGGACTTGGCAAGCGGATCATGTCACTTGTGCGTGGCATTCATCCAGTCCCCAGCAATTTGTGACTCTGAGGCTGCCTGACCTAGGATCGATGGCGTTGTAGATATTAGCCCTCTGTGCCTGTCTTTGCTATGAAATTCCCTGGTTGCCTTCTGAACTCATGCCAGCCCCCAGCGCCCACTGCATTCCGGTGGCAAGGAGTTCTGCCCCGACATTAATGGATGATCTGTGTGCCCTGTACTGCCCAATGTGCGCTAGTGCCACATCTACCCTCTGTGGCCCTTGGCTCACCACCCGGGAACCTTCTGCAGGGAGATGGGGGGGCCACCCAGCACCCATGCCAGCCCCACCACCCCCAGCAGCCCCGTGCAAACAGCCCCCGCTCTGCGAAGCTTAGGAGCCATGTGAAAGTGCAAAGAGCTTTTTTTCCCCCCACCTCCTGGCCAGAAGGAGTGTATTGTGCTCCTCTGCGTACGTGTGTGTGCCTACGTGCACAGGATCAGGGAGGAGCAAAGTTTTGGCCTGATGAGTTGCAGAGGGTGTGGGGACCACATGCCGTGCACGTGGGTCCAGGGGAGGCATTAATTCATTAGCCCGAGCAGCTCACCTTGGGTTTGTTGGCTGGGAGGTGGGTGAGGTGAGTGCAAAATACTTCATGCAATGTGTCATGAAGTCTGCTTCCCAAAAGAAAGTGAAAAAAAAAAAAAAAAGAAAAAAAAAGAAAGAATAATGAGACTAATGGTTGAAAGAAGCCGCTCTGGGCTGATGAGTGCCCCTTTGATGTTGGCGTGCCTTTTGCTGCTTCCAAACCACGCTGCAGCCAGCACCGCCTGTAGCACCCCAAGGAAAGAAGGGGTCCGCTGCCTGGAGGGGCTGGCTCTGCCACTCCAGCTCGGCTCTGTTTCCCTTCGTGCTTGCCGTGAGCCCGCTGCCGCTTTGCTGCTCACACCGAGTGACAGACACCACCGATGGCAGCAGCTTCTGCGGCAGCGGGACGCGATCGACGCGGCGTTTTGGCACAGAGGGTTTTGCAAGGCAGCAGGCGACTGGGAGCATAGGGAAGATCTGGCATTTTGGAAGCCAGGGCCCTGTCTTACAATGAGGACAGGGGAAGCAAGCTGAGGAAAGGCACGCTATGGCCACAGGAGCTGTTTTGGGTCAGGGCAAGGAGAGGGGACTCAAAACCAGGAGACTTATGTCCCTTGTGTCATGTTAATCCTGGACCCTTCTTCAGGCACCCGACTGTGCCACTGACTCATCGCCTGTCCTGGGCTGCCCAAGCCCTGTCACCCCGGCCTCCTGGCCCATGTCAGTCTGTCCTCCGGCATGTGCAGGCGCAGATTTAACCGGCTCGGCGGCCTCCATTCATCCCTGTCTCTTGCTCTCCCGCTGCGGTGCTGACAACTCATATATTCCCAGCACTGCGCTGTGGTTTCTCCCCCGGCTTTGGGAGCCCATGTGCCAAATAACTGCTGATCAGCCTGCTGACCAGCTGCGTCTGGTGCACGCAAAGCCACCCAGGGGCTGTGGAGTGGGTGTATGCTCCTCCGTGACGGCTGCTCAGCACAAGGTCACGGCACGTGGGTTGGGCTGGTGGGGCAGGGGCAGGGCAGAGACCCTGCTGCGGCTCCCTGGCTCACGTCCCACATCCATTGATAGGATGAGGGGTGTTGGCTTCAAACTGGAAGAAGGTAGATTTAGGTTAGGTCTCAGGAAGAGATTTTTCACCGTTTGAGGGTGATGAGGCACTGGCACAGGCTGCTCAGAGAGGTTGTGGGTGCCCCATCCCTGGGCAAGACGAGGCTGGATGGGACTTTGAGCAACCTGATCTAGTGGAAGGTGTCCCTGCTCACGGGGCATGGCAGGCAGGTGGGAACTAGATGATCTTTAAGGTTGCTTCTAACTTAAACCATTCTGTTCCATCCTGCGCCCAATGAGCAAACTGCCAGCCCCTGACGCCGATGCAGGGATCAGCCCTGAAACTGAAGGGTTTCCACAGCTTTCCGTCCACCCCCAGCACAGCAAAGACCCCCTAAAATGGGAGGGTATATCTAGACCCTCCTTAGCAGACTTCTGGTCTGTCCTGAAAGCAGCGTGGCAAATTGGGGAATTGCCCTGAGGAGGTTAATGCTGAACTGAGTGTATCCATGTCAGATCACAAATCCTGTGTTAAGCACAGTCCTTCTTTGCCTTCTCTCTTTGTTTTTTGCCTCTGTGCTGATCTAAACCCCATAGCAAACAGCAGGAGTAACCCCTGCGTCTGGCCTGGAGCCCACACTGATGGTAACGGGCAGAACATGCTTGGGTAAAGGGATGGCCTCCTAACCTGTTTTCCCGGTCTGAGCTGGTGGTAATTGGGCCTGGGACTTTGATCACCTGTTAATGCTGATCAGGTGGGTCAGCTGAAACAGAGGCTGTGGTGTTTTAAAAGAGGCTCCTTCCACAGCAGCCGTTTTAGGAAACGGGATGCAGTGACTTGCAGGTACTGGAGCCATACTGGGTGATTTAGCAGGGGCATTGAGCTGGTGTGGTGGAGAAAAGGCCTCCAATGCTATAGAAGACTCTGCAGCAGTTGTTTCAGGAAAGGGGATGCAGTGACTGCAGGTATTGGAGCTATGCTGGATGATTTAGCAGGGGCATTGAGCTGGTGTGCTGGAGGAAAGGCCTCCAATGCTGTAGCAGATGAATATTAACCCCAGAAATGTCTCAGGGTCTTGGAAGAATAGCAGCAAGTAAATAGGTATTGCTGTTTTGTTGTTGTTCAGACAGGTGTATTTCTTGATCTGCTGGAAGTCAAGAGCATTACCTGCTTCAGTTTTCCTGTGTTTCTGAGACCAGCTGTAACCCCCTCTCTGTGTATTGCCCAAATTGTGGGGGGGAAGTAACTGGAGGGCTGGCTTTTGTCCTGGGAGCTCAGGGCAGCTGGGCTGGGCAGAAAGCCTTTCTGTGAAAGGGTCTGTGGGCTGAGAGCCTGCCCTGTGGGTGTGTTTGAGAGGGTTCCAGGAAGGACACCATGCTGGAGCTTATCCTGGGAAGTCAGAGACACATGGATATACTTAAATGCAGCAGCCACCATACCGGGGCTCTGGCGCATGTAGGTCACCTCAGTGGCAGTAATGCTGTCCTTGCTCGTGTGCCTTTTGTACATGGACACTTGGCAGCGAAGGAATGCTTTTTTTTGTGTGTTGACTCACTGGAGTTGTACCCTGAGTTCAGTAGGGGAAAATTTGAGGAAACAACACATCCCTCCTCACGCCTCAGAGCCCTGCGCTCCTTAGCCCAACAATCCACACATTTACCAGATTTAGTTACTGTGAAGAGGGCAGAGCAGCTGTGGTGAATTAATTAGTAACTTTCAGAGCTGCCGCAGACTCCGGAGCTGGCTTATTACCTGTAAAGCCTTAGGATAGTCACATGTAGCTCTCTGGGCACAAGGACACCAGTGTTATCTGGTTGCAAAGGGGAAAGCCAGCACAGATGCCCAGCCTGCTGTTTCTGCTGCTCTTGGAGGTGGCGAAAAGGAGGGGAGATATCCAGAAGGGATGGCCCCCACTGCTATCCCGGGTCCTGTGGGGTCTTGTAGCCTTCCAGCATGGAGCAGTGGGATGCGGCTACCCTGTGGTGAGCTGAGGTGGAGCTGCTGAAGCCCTGCGTTGTCTCAGAGGGCTGCAGTCACTTGTATGCTCTTCAAACGAATCGTTGTTGATTTTAGCTTCTGGCACTGAAAAAAATGGTGGCATTCCAGTTTGGAGAGTCACCTTCCACAGCCAGTTATGACTGTAATGAGTTAAAAGTGCAGTAGGAGCACTGATTTTAAAAAAAAAAAAACCTAAGGGTCTTTTAGTCCAAGTCTTCTTAACTGTTAAATTTCTCATTGATCTTACAGAGCTGGAGTGACATCTGGAGATGATTCCTTTTCCTATTCTATGTAATGTCA
>JAOXNO010000013.1:65597975-65737402 GCA_028565335.1 Limnodromus scolopaceus | reverse complement strand
TGTTAAATTTCTCATTGATCTTACAGAGCTGGAGTGACATCTGGAGATGATTCCTTTTCCTATTCTATGTAATGTCAGAGTGTACAAGCTTCGCCAAATGTGTCAGTAATACTGAGCAAGCCTGGGAAGAAGGAAGGTAAGTGATGTACATGATAAACTTACGTGGAAATCACAATAAGTTTCTTTAAATATGGCCGATGCGGGGATTTATTCTTACTGTTAAGTTATCTTAAGAGTACCCAGAGCAGTGTCTGACAGTCTACAGGACCCTTATCAGTCAATGAGAGTTGGGAGCTTACACCTCTTAAGCTCTGTTGATGGCTTCTCATATTTTTCTCATAAAAAGGCTACCGCAAAAATAATTTTGGAAGGGTTTGGAGGCTCTTACAAGTGCTCTTTGGTTTCATTTTTTGAAGCCACAATTACTTCTCTGGCCTGCACTGCTACTTACTCAGTTTTCTATGTGAAGTCACAACCTAGCTCTGAAACGGACTGGAACTCATTAAATCTGAGCAGGATGTTCAGTTCTGTAGATCTCATTTGAAAGTCAGTTGGTGATTCTGATATATTATTACAAATTTACAGTTGTCCTTCGTTGATAATTATGTTCTAAGTCTGTCCTTCAAATTAATCTGAGACCATACTCTAAACAGCTCTGCCATGGCTTTAGTTTAAGAAATTACTTACAGGAATGACACATTTGTTACTAATCCTCCAGACTCATAGCCAAATTCTGTAATTCTCTCCCAGACTGGTAATTCTTTCTTATGCAAGCAGACCTACTGACTTCACATTTATTCACCCAGTTCAGACCACCACTTAAGCACATGGTTAATTGTAAACATGTGTTTAGGTCCCATTGACTTCTGTGAGGCTTAAGTGCTGTCTTGAATAGGCATTCTTTTCGAAATTGGAGCCGGAAAATTAAATTTGTCCCCCTATATAAAAGATCAATTCAACTGTTATGCCTCCAAAAGAAAGCTGAAAGTTCTGTTGGATTAAGGCAGGATATACACTTACAGTGTAATAACTATTGCTGAATACCTTGTCAAGTAAACTCTTATGCTGGAAGGAGCATGCGCATTAGGAGCTGTTAAGGGATAGCTATTTTTGACACTTAACTGTATATAAATACAAAATGCATCTCAAATTTACCTGGAAGACGATAAATTTGATTTGTGTGATTATTTAGTGAAAAGCCTGAAATGACATAACCTGGACCAAACCAAGGAATTTATAGAATTTGAAATCAATGACTAGCAGAAGCAACACTTACATTAAGTAAAATAAAATAATTTTGTGTGTTTTATTTGGAGTGAATCATTGCTACACATTTTCTATTCCTGGTCCAAGCCACCTCAGTAGAGGCACTGGCCTGTCAATTCTCATTAAAAGGAGGAATAGAAGGAGGACCAAGTTCTGGCTGCCCACGTTCATGGACATATGCCGCAGATCCTGGGGGAGCAGCATGTTTTTATCATTGTTTTGGCTCTACTGAGATCTGACACAGGAGGCAGAGGTGGGCAAAGCTGAATGTGGGCAAGTTTACCTCAAACCTGCCTTTGCATCCCTCTTTCTCTGTGCACCTTGTGCAAGACAAGTGAGCTGCAAGCAACATCAGAGGGCAAACAGTTGGAGGGCAGTTGCAAGGCCAGAACGTGTCCCATCTGCTTTTCGAGCATGCTCATGGTAGGGCTAAAGAGTGTAATACCCACATGCTTCTGGTTTAATTTAGCTTCATGACAGTAGCTTGAGCAAATAGCACTCACATGGAACAAACAGGAGTGACCACACTCTATGTGCCTCTGCAACCCTGGCTATGAGGGACCCCTTGGATACTACTGTGAAGTGGAAGGCTCTTGGTGGCTTTGCAATAACCAGGGTGTGCTCAGTGGGGTGCACAGCTCTTGCCAATATTTTGCTGTGTTCAGGCTGCTGGATAGACTGCTGTGGGCACCAGGTTTATATCAACATATAAAATGGGGCTGAGAAACTTTAAGTAGGAAAATAGGCTCATTGCAAGCGATAAGCCCAAGGAATCATACTTCTGGCACAAAGCAAGCAGGAAGGAAATCTTATCAACTCTTTGCAGTTCTTCAGAGGCAGTAAAAGAAGGGGTTAACCTTAAAAACATTTTCACCAATTACTTGGCTTTCCCATGACATCAGTCTTCTCAGTTTCTATAGTCCTTTGAAGAACAACATTACTAATAACTAACCTCATGTCTTTCATATAATCCTGAATTCTCCTTTGAGCCTTCAAGGAAAATCACAATTTCCCTGTGCTAAGCTTCACTTTGAATTTGGAGTCTGAAATTTTATATGTAGGACATTGTGAAGGAGTCCTGGGAGAGCAAAAAGATTTTTGCTTCTCATGTTTGCAAAACACTTGACATTAGTTGTGTGATGTATTTTAGTTCTTTACCAGCATTGCAGATCTGTGCGTGTGTGATGCATATCATGTGCACAATGTATGGGATATACCTAAATATTCAAGTGTATTATTTTGGTCCACAAGCCAAATCACAGAATGATAAGGGTTGGAAGGGACCTTTGGAGATCATCTACTCCAACCTCCAATGCATATATACATAGGCTGTACGACAGCTTCACGTGGTTCAAAGGTGCTGGGGGATATGATGTTTATACACATATTTGCCCCTCTTCCAGCAGCATCTTTTCTGATGTCAATCGTATCACTGCATTTTCAAAACATTCAGAGTGTTAAGAACACTTTCCCTAGTTGCTGTGAAATGTTTCACTATGTGGAAAAAAAACTTGGTAAGAGAAGAGGGGACATATCTGTGGAAAGACATCACAATCCTTACTTATGAGTAGGCTTGAATACAATGGTGTTTCCACCAGAGCACCGCTCCCTTTTTATGGTGCTTGGTAAATGCCAAGATGTAGATGGTGACTAGACTAGAGCATCCCAGAGTGTTCTAGATGTACCTGAAGAAGGACCTAATCATGTGAACACCAGGTGTAGTGCTTGTAATAGAGCCCTAAGGGCTGGTATGTCACTGCAGTGGCCTTGCAGGGATGTAAGGAGAGGCCAGCTGTTTCCATAGCTTAGCCATCCTCATCCTTGCCAATCCATTGGGATGCTCTATGCACACTGAACACGGGAAAGATGCTGAAAAAATGTCATCTGTGTTCCCACTTGATTTTTTTTTTTTTTTTTTAATCCTAACAGTT
The DNA here is from genome assembly GCA_028565335.1 of Limnodromus scolopaceus. Lineage (NCBI taxonomy): Eukaryota > Metazoa > Chordata > Aves > Charadriiformes > Scolopacidae > Limnodromus > Limnodromus scolopaceus. The sequence continues at coordinate 65,734,205 of JAOXNO010000013.1, read as the reverse complement.
TCTCTTTTTGCTTGCGTGATTTTTTTTTGTTTTGTTTTGTTTGGTTTTATTGTGTGGTTTTTTTTTTCTGTGTGCACTTTGAGGTTTCTGTTTAACTCTCCCAAAGAGCAAACAAAAGAGTTGAATAAACTTGCTGATGTTCCCCATTTCATGGCCTGTTGATAACTACACGATAACCCTCTCCATTGGATTCTTCATTTGAAAAAAAAAAAAGTAAGAGGAGGGGAAAAAAAGAGCCTTTGTCAGCCTGGATAGCACTATTCACTGTTTTACCAGCAAGTTACAGTGAGAACATCAGCTTCCTGTCCTTTCATTGAAGCCCATTGATCTTTCTCCCCAGTAAACAGAGTGGCTGTAGCTTTTGTTTGACTTGTGCTCCCCATTTGTGCGATGCGTTTCAGGGATGAAAAGTGCTGTTGTGGCCGTTCTGCAGAAGGAGAAGTGGGACAATGGCAGCGGGACAATGAGAGGGAAACGTGTGGCGGCTGTCAGAGGGGGACACTGGGCAGTCGGGCCACCACCATAAACACGGTGACCTTTGCAGTAGGGGCTCGGAAAGGCTGTGGCCAAGCAGCCTGGAGTTGAGCTGCAATGGGATTTCAAGTTGCTTGTCCTAATGAGAAGCTAAACCTTCAACAGCAGCCAGGAGGTAGGAGGGATGTGGCAGTACATCTGAGATCTCACTCTGGCGTTGTTGCTCATTCAGTTACCAGTTAATTACAACAAAAATTATTGCAATTAAGTTTAAGTCTCCAAGCTGGGGAAGTGTGCTGGAGCTGTAGGACTAGCTATGGTCCATTAGGAGCACCTTAACTAGCAAGGTCCCTCTGCTGTAAGAAGCTGAGTGTGGAGGAAGACCTTTTTGGGTGGGTAAAGTGCCAACCATGGGGCAGAACTGAGGCTGAACTGGCAGAGCTTCTGTGAGGAGAGCATACAACTGGGGTGGTGGGGTGGTAACCATGCAAAGAAATAAGCCTTTTTTTTCCCCTTGTTTTTCTTCCAGTCACTAAAGTGAGTGATACTTTTGAAAACAGAGCAGAGATCTGGGGTTTCCCTTGATGATGATAAGATGGTCCGAAAAGGTGTGACTGCTGGCAGAAAGCAAATGTAGGCTTTGTCTGATCTGAAGCAGCAAGAAACAAAGTTTACTTGCCCTCTCCTGCCTTTTAAGCTTCATTTAAGCAAGGAAACTTTTCCTTGTTGACTTTCATTGTATGCAGGTATTTTTCTTGGCCATTCTGTCCCCAGAAATTGATAAGCTTAAGTAAAAGAGAAATAATACAGTAAGTCTCAGGGAAATACTTCCTGTGAAATCCCAAATCCACTCAAATGCAGAATTGTTGGTTTTTCTTCTGTTGTTTTGTTTCAATAGCAAAACTGGATTTTAGTGGGATTCTGACCTTTCTTAATTCCTATTTATCTATCTTGCAGTGATGTCTAGGAGACTTGATGGCCAACCACAAGTTTATGATGCTAGGCACTTGGCACCTACAGGACAAAAACATGAGCCTTCCCCCTGAAAGCCTGCAGTTACGCTGTTCACATTAAGATTTCCTGGTTTGGTGTTGTCTACTGATAGCCGAGCAGAAACACTCTTTAGCAGCTGAGATCTAGGTGTGCGTTGCGCTGCTCTTTCTCCAAAAGTATCTGAAAAGAACTAAGGCAAGTAGATGCCAGGGCATCTTTACTGATAACAGTATCTCTGCAGATACTGCTGAGTTGCATTAATGGATTTGGGTGATTCTTGTTACTATAGAGAGGCTTAAGCAGACCTTTGCAGCGCTGAGTTTGAACAGCTTTTTCTTTTTCTTCCTCTTCCCCTTTCATGACTATTGATGAACTTCTTGCTTCACAGGCATAGTCCTTGCATGTGATTAGCCAATATACTCTACCTGAAACTTGTAGGAGGAAATCTTTGCAACGTAATTTGTCTAGACTGTTTCAGAGTCCCAAACCCTGCTTTTGTGCAGAACATTCAAAATATGAGAAATCTCAGAACAGATTAGAATATAACTGGATTGTCCCTCAGCTACAATGTCAAACAGGGTTAAAATGTTGTGGTGACTACAATCTTCTTTTAAAATAATTTTTTAAAAAGTAAAATCCGAAATGCAGAAATTTTCAGAGATTTGACACAGTGCTGCTACATGCTAACTCTCTCTTCGATGCTCTTATTGTAGGTAAAGCTATAGAGAAATGTAGCTTTTGTTATGGTTGGTGTACAGTTGACCAAGATAGTTTTTTTGAGAAGCTTGTGTGATGAGGCTTAGGCTCTTTTAAAGTGCTATCTTACAGCAGAAAATTCTTTTGGTTTATTGTGTTGTTTTTTTTTTTTAAATCAGAGACAGACACCTGTCTGTGTGATCTGATAAATAATTGTCCAAACATTTTAAATTTGGAAATATCTATTTTATAGTCTTTTTAAAATATGCATAATGCACACCTGTTGGTGAGAACACAGTTGTAGAATTTTGTACAGAACACAGAAGCCTCTGTGCACCTACTGAGGTAATTTGGTTGGTCACATAATACAATACGTGTCTCTTGTCCTTGTGGAGAGTGTGAACCTAGAGCACGCTCCTGCAATGATAGTGCTTGTTTTGAATTCACCCCCTGATGCTGCACTGATGAAGTTTTTGGACTTGTGAGTGCTTTGACTTGTATGAGTTTCACAGGGCAAATAAATGTTAAAAAATTATACACAGGTAAAAGCCTCTGAGCCTAAGGCAAAGGACACCTAGGGGAATACTGATAATTTATTTCAACAGCTTTTGGGTGTTGATTTTAGTGTTTTGCTTGCATTGTGTAAGTCCAAGTGTAAGTTATGCTGACAGAACAGCAATATAAGTAGGGTATACTTCCAAGTAAGGAGGCTCATCACCACTGAGTAAGTTAAGCTTAAAGAATATCAGTAATACAAAGCTGTTGGGCTGGTCAAGTGACGTAAGCCCTTTTTATGACTAAAAGTACACTTTTCAGCTTTGCTGTGCTAAGGAAAATGTCAGAACATTGGGGTGTCAAGCTCCAAACCCGTATAGCCAAGCAGCCTCCTAGCCCTTGAGGATTTTGCCAGGCGTGTAGAAGTCTTCTGAAGATGCATGATCTGAAAATGACCTTTTTTTCCCCAGCAACTACTAAGACAGGCCCTGCCCTGGGAGGCAGTGTGGGCTGATGCTAATGCCTGGATGGGACAGTACTGCTTAGCTGTCACCCATTTGCTTTTCACTCCTGGGATCCTTCCCTTGCTTGGCAGACAACTTTCAGGTGCACTGATAATTTCAAGAACAGTTACAAAGGTGTTGGGCAACTACAGGTATCTTCTTTGCTGTACCTGAGGTGCTGGGGAGGTGATGCTGGTGCTGACAACCTCTGTCTCCCTGCCCTGGGCCAGGCAGGGTGGTGGGTGGCATCTACTGGTAAAGGCAGGAAGGAGAGCCCTGCCTGCAGTGGGGGAGGCAGGAGGGCTTAGGCTGCTGGATACAATTAATCAAAGCAGATTTTGGCTGGGGTAAAAGGATGAACACACTTCCTCCTCTTTAGCACATTCTGTGGGAGGCTTCCAGCCTGCAGAAAGTCAGGTGCTCAGTTCTGCCTCCTGTGTGAAAGGCAAACCCCTGCTCCTGGAGGGTGAAGCACTGTTCACCAAGTCAAAATCAGGCAGGGGAAGAGAGGGAGAGAAAGAGAAGGGACCACCTGCATCCACCACAAAGCCTCTGGTAGTGCTTGCTGCTTGAGCTCCAAGTTCGCAAAGCCTGGTGCCCTGGCAGATGATAGAGAGGTGAGGGTTTGAGGGGGACAGGGTGCCTGCTGGGGACCTCCTGCCTGAGCTCCACCCTGTCATTGCAATGAGGATTTCCTTCTCCTGTCCATCCCTCTCGATTTTATTTGCAGACTCCAGGCTGGAGCATTGTGGTGAGCGCTGCGGACTGGTTTTGGCATGGGCTGATCCCCACGTTTTACAATGGCACCGTGTTCCACTTTCAATCACTTTTGTGTGCAGCCCAGAGTCCCTCTCTCTCCTGTTCTTCCTCTCCCTGACTTTGTCCTGACTTTGTGGTTTTTTTTTTTTTATTATTTTTCTAATGCCCATGCTTTGCCAAGCAAATGGCAAAATATGCTGCTCGCTTTCAGGAGGCTTGCATTAGAAATAGGGAAGGATGGCTCTTAATTTTTTTTTTTCCTAGTGTAAAGAAAATGGGGCTGAGGGATGGGGTAGGGATTAAGCAAAGGGAAAAGGATGACAGGTGGTCTAAATCCAGCCATGAGTTCTCCTCTTCAAAAGGCAGGCTATTTCCTAGGTGCTTACATTCTGCCACAGAGTTTGGGGGATTAGCACAAATTGTGGCCTAATGATGCAATGAAGCTTTTCATGTTGCTGCTCTCCTCGTGGGCAGTTTGTGCTGTAGCCCTTAGGTATGCTCCAGGCTAAAGCACTGTCAGGTGGAGCAGAGGGCTGGGGTGACGGAGAGGAGCAGGAGCTTTCCTGGCTGCCCTGCCATCCTGCACATATAGTGTGTGCTCACCAGCAATTTGATTCCATCGGAATTTGTCTTTTTTTGGTTTTGTTTTGTTTTCTTGCCTCTGTTAAAAACTCTGAGAGCAAAGTGGGGGTAGCTTCTATTGCTAATGTATGTTCACGTGCCTTGGTATTTTGAGAGGATGTTTCAAGGAGCTATGTATCTTCTAGCACCTTGCTCTTAGAAATATCTATGGTGTATTTGTGCTGGAAAGACAATAGGGCTGGATTGCAGGGAAGTGGGATGCACTTCAGGGCATTTGGTTGGGGACGGAAGGTGTCAGCAGGGTGATAGATCTGGGAGAGGACAATGCTGTACGCAGTAGCAAAAAGCCACAGAATATTGATTATGACTGCAGTCTTCCTTCTGTGGAAGGCCAAGCCTGCTCTGTAAGTAAAAATTAATACAGTCAGAAAGTAGATCCCCAGCAGAATTTCCTGCAAATACTACAGGTGGAGCATGGTAGGGCCTTTGTTTTAAATCACTTCTGTAGTAGCAAACAGATCTTCCACTTAATTAACCTGGCTGTGGGCTTATGCTGATGCAAGTGCATAAAGCTTGACCCAATAAGTAAACCCCTGTGTGCATATAAATCCAGTGATGAAATGCAAGATTTTTCAGGTTTTCTTTTTTTTTTTTTTGCACAGGAATCTAGTTCAGGACTGCTCTGGTCTAATATACTGGATTTGTGATAGCCTGTACCTCTGTAATGAAACTAATCAGTATGCAAGGACTTGCACTGGTGCATAGAAGTGCATGCAACTTACTGCACTAAGTTAATTGTTTTGATTAGACTTTAAAACCAATTCCATATTTTTTTTCCATGAGGGGTTTACTTCAGAGTCACTAGAGCAATTCTGAATCTATTTAAAGATACTAGTCAAGACCTCTGTTCAAAATGCTGTCTTGGGAAAGATGTGGTGGTTGAAGCTGGTTACAGATAGCTAAAAAGTGTAACCTTTTAAAAGATTTTTTTTTTTTAACTGAAACTTTTCATGCAAAACCAGGCCTGTGTTTCTTGAGACCTGTGCACCTCTCCTTGCAGCTCTGTTTTCCTTGCCTTTTTTCTCGTGGGGAAGGCATGTTGTGAGGAAGAGAAATTTATATGAGGCAAGCTGAAAATAACGTGGGCTTCTAACAACAGCGTGAAGAACTACAGAAATTTTCATGACATCCGAGATGTGAAATATTTGCTTTTCACTAATCTAACTTTAATGCCTTGTTGGACTCTGCTGTTGACCTTGCAGGAGCAGAGAGCCTCATTTATGCTGAAAGCTTTAGGAAAAGCGTCCTGTTGTAGATCTGGATACCATGGGGATAAAAACACAAGTGGGTAGCCTGTCTTAGTGTGCTTTGATTTGTAAAGGAATACCAACCGACCTCCTAGTACTGGTGTAGGAGGGAAGGCTTCAAAGTGACGTAGGGAGAGATGTTCCTTAGGTAAAGATCTTTTTTTTTTTTTTTTTTTCTCCAAGATTTTTGCAAAGTGAACTGATGCTTCCTGAATGAGCACAGGTTGGTGTTCAGGTCACTTCGGGCTGTTATGCTTTATGTACTTCAAAAACCTAAACTTAAGAACTTAAAAGAAGGCTTATATGTAATATATATATATAGATGCATCTCTTAATTTGACGTCTTTACCATCGAAACGGTCTTGTGATGCTTGCGGTGGAATGAAACGCAGACACTGATAAGGCTGCGATTATATTTAGCAGCGCAGTGGGAAGGAGCGGCTGCTTGGACGCGGTGACAGAATCGAAGCCAGCTGTAGCAGTGAAAGTCTCACAGGGTTAACCACAAAGTCTGCCTGCAGCTGCTGCAGCTCAATACCCAGCATTCACACGCGGCCTCACCAAACTGCCTTGTGACATTTTTGATTCATGTCAGGGACAGAGTACCATTGTTGGGGGGAAAAATAACTGTTTTATAAAATGTTCTGCAGGCTTTCAGTCATTTCAGTCTTTATTCTCTCCTCTGTGCCACTCTCTAAGTTGGAAAAAAGTTCTTCTTGCTTTACTTTTCCACTCATTGCTTTAAAAAAGAAGTGTTTCTGGCTTGATTTCTTTGGTTAAAGAGCATGAGCTTCTCCTTAAAGCTCAGGAAGAGGCTCATAGTGGGCCCTATTCTGCCTTTGTCATGTTCCTGTGACCCTTAGGGTTTGAGGAAGCTGTGCCTCTGGATGGTGTGACCAGCAGGAGAAGTGGCAGCACCCTTTCACTAACAGATGGAATACTGGGGTTCAGGGGGAAGGGCCTCCCCTTTTGTAGCAGGCAACTGGGAAGGGTTTCTTGAGCAATTTCTCTTTGCTGTACGAACAGGGCTGCCTGCTGCAGGTCTGCCGTCAGACCATCAGCTTGATTGCTCTGATCACGCCAGTGCAGTGGGCTCTGGGGATGGAGGCTCTGCTCGTTTATTCTTTTCAGTGCAAAGATAAAAAGCCTCTTTGTTTTTCAGATTTATGGAAAAGTTTTAAATTGTTTGTCGCTCATTGCCCTGGGTAACCCCATACTGTGCTGCTAGTTGGAGCTCCAGGGCCAAACACCTAGCGGCTGGCAGGGACAATGGGACAGTATGAAAAGGGCCTTTCCCATTCTCATTCCTCTGAAGGAAGTGCTGCTGAAGGGCCTCAATGCATTTTTTCAGCTTTAATGCCTTCTTTGCTTCAAGCATGTACAAGGATTTGCAGTTTGAGAAAACAAATTAAATTAATGCTGTTTCTTTTTTTTTTTTTGGTTCAGCTTGTTTCTAAAGGAGTCATTCCCCTACATCCATGTTAGAGCAGATGCTTAGATAGGGAGATGGTTTGAAAAAATGTCCTAATGAAAGGATAATTAAAAATAAAAAAAAAAAGAAGAAAAGATTAGTGCCAAAGTGACCTGGAGCACAATTTCCCTGAAGCCAAGGTGTGCTGTAACAGGGAATATAACTTGACCCCTTGCATTTGCCCATTCAAGACTTCAGGCAGAAAGATTTTACTTTTTTTTTTTTTTTTTTTTTCTGTAAAATGTTACAGGAGGTTTGCTGCCTCTCCACAAAGCAGAGCCCGCCTGGACCACGGTATTGGTCTAGGTTCTCCAGACACAGCAACTGCAGCTCTGTTTCAGGCCTGATTTGAGCATTGAGTTCAGTCTCTCCATCTGCATAGATCTCATTTCTGTCGCTCAATTGGTTATAACACAGACTGCAGCAAAAATCACTCGGGGCACAGGTGATGGCCAACTCAGCAGCTGCATCTATTTCATCGTTGTCCTGGGCACCCTGGATGGTGGGGAAGTTACTGGGCTCTTTGGAACACGCAGATGGACACAGAGCCCTGGTTGGGGTGCAAGGGTCTGAGCTTGGTGAATTGTGCTCCTCCATCCCTGTGCCTGAATAAAGAGCTCTCCTGGGCAAGAGCCCTGGGGAAGTCACCACCCCAGTATCCTGGTCTGCTCACAGCATTTGGGAGCATGAGGTGGTGGTGGGTACCCGTGTGCTGTGCTCCCCTGGTGCTCCTGGTTCTCCAGCAGAGCAGCAGTATCCAGGCCAGCTCCTCAGAGAGCCAGTTCAGGCCCAGCAAAGCTTATTAACTCAGGCTCTGTGCTGTTTGAAACAGGCTAAACTGCTCCAGGACTAGGAGGAGCAGGATAGCAGTGTACGTGCAGCATTGCACCCACACAGAGCTGGCCTGGGAGTCTCTGCATCATGCCAGGCTTCATCCACAACCTGGATAAAGCACCTGCAGGTAATTGGGAGCTGCTTGTGCCTGACCGGAGGGTAGTGTCAGGTTAATTAGACATCTGCAGGCTATTCTTAAAACCCTTCTTTTTTTTTTTTCTTTGCAGTACCAAAATGGGGAACTGTTTAAAATTTAAAAAAAAAAAAAAAAAAAAAGAATGAAGGCCTTCTGCCCAGATTGGCATAGAATATAATTTTTACTTAATTGAAGGCTGGTGTAGACTGATTTAATCTCTTAATAATTTCCCTTTCTCAGGTACTAAAACCTGTGGCTCAGCATGGCTTTTCTGATTTTCCTGTTCTTTGGTTTACTTTCCATATTTTGCATTCATGTATTTTCTTCCCTGACTCTTAATGTGCTTAGCCTGTTAACATGAATATAAGATCTTTATAGTAGCATCTGAGATCATAATCTGTCTATATCAAAGGCCAGAATTATTCCCTGTTGTTTGTAAAGGAATTATTTAATAAGTAATCCTTGTAAGTGTCAACATTACACATGAGATGACATAACACTTGGGGAAAGTAAGGACTAAGCCAATATTCCCACACCAGCTTCAAAGCTAAATATGCTTTCACATACAGATGCTTCCTATTTCTCATCTGTGGCTTCTATTTCCTCCTAATTGGAGTTGACACTGGAAGTACCAGTTCTCCTTTTCCTCCTCCTGGATGTTTTGATTGGAATGCTAATACCGTCCTCCTTCATTACCAGGCTCCGTGGAGCGGCGTGCCACGTGGTTTAAGGTATAGGATCGGTTTTCCCATAGAGGCTTAGCCTACCCCAATGTCAGAGGAGCGTTAATTCACAGCTGGCTACTAGCTGCACAGCAGTCTGAGTCCTTGTGTGCCTGCACTCTTGGGAGTGATTGAAATCTGGACCCAGATTTTGCCTTTCTGACCTATCCTGCCCAAAAGCAAACTTCCTGTTGAGTGAACACAGAGAGAATTGGTCTGTTCCGCAAGTAAAATAGTGAAATCTTGGATGTTGAACACAAACACACACAAAATATTTTTCCCTTAGAGTGTTTCTACATGTTGAAAACATCAATCTCTGCAAAAATCTGAAAGTGTTGGCCCCTGGCTGGCAAATAACTCCTCTAAGGCTAGAGAAGCTTTCTGTTCTCTGCAAAACCCTCCCCGGCCCTGCACTGTGCATCCCTCCCAGCAACCTCCCCAAAAATGTTAATAAATTTCTGTGGTGTGAATTCAAAACATTGAAATGTCATGGAGAATGTATCCTTTCTGTTAATGAGGCAAGTCTGATCAAAAGGTCCCCAATCCTTGCCTTCCCAAAGCAACCTCTGAGGTGGGGCAGTGTGGAAGAGAGGACAAAATAGGAAAATGTGCTGGTATAGCTGCTCCTGTCTTCAGCTGGGGGTCTGCAGGTCCCAGGGTACTTGTAGCCTCCTTGGGAGTTGTGTAGCTGACAGGAAGTTGTGGTGATTTCTTGAGGGCTTACAAACATACATTCATCTCTTCTCTGAAATCATTGTGAAGGGATTTTAAACCACTGGCTTCCACATAAACATATTCCGAGGGAAGAGATTTGAGATTTCCCTGCAAAGTTATGTTTTGCAGTCCATTAGGGTTGGAGGGAAACCACCTGTCATGCTGGTGAGGACCAGGTCCCAAACAGGCACCCCTGCACCCAGAGCCCTCTGAGCCCAACTGCCCAGTGTCTGGCTTGCAGCTTACTTCTGGACCATGGGCTCCCTGTGTGGGTAGAGGCAGCCTTTCATCTGCTTGCAGAAGTAATGCACAAATGTAATGCCTCCTAGATGGTTGTTGCACTCAGCTCACAAAACCAATGTCCTCTACTGAGGGGCTGTTGGTGTATTTGCGAGTCTTTTGGGGCAAGGGCTCCCTTTCCTTGTGCTGCATTTGCACAGCTGATGTGTCTGAGACTCTGCTGTGATGTGGCAGTGCAAATAATGCTAATAAAATAACAATACCTGAATCCAGGGGGGCTTTCAGCATCTTTTCCCTACAAGAGTATGTAATGTTACAGTGACACGTGGATCTCTGCTTCCTCAGTGCTGACTTGCCAAATATGAAACCCTGCCTCGTTCCTTCTGTTGTCCTTAAAAATAAGGATTCTTCACCTAGTGTGCAAGAGCTAATCAACACACAGAGTTGAGATATTTGTTTTTATTTCAGTTCTGCAGAATCAGCTGCTAGGCATCTAACAGAGCCAGCACACTTTTTTAGCAAGCACGTAGGGTCTTTTCTACAAAAAGGCAACAAAGAAGAAACCACATTAAAACAGCTGATTGGTCACTTATACTTTGCATAACAAAAGCTCGTTTTTGCACGCCCTAATTTCTGTCTACCTCGTTATACTGAGGTGGTCCTACATTTACATATAAAATCTCCTCCTAGAGGTGTGTTTTTTAGTATTATAATTACTTAAGATAACTGGAAATTATACCTTCATCCTATCAGCTACCACAAGGTTACTGCATAATCTTATACCCTTTTGTGGTTCCTGCTTAGACAATGGCTAGGCTTGAGGTAGGCAATTGCAGACATTAGTTGTAGAGACTTCCTGTTCTTGTTGTCATGGTCTCAGAACAGACCATCATGGTTATTCAGTTTTGTAGATTTTAAAGTCTTTTTGATATCAAATTCCTCCCTTTGAGACTTACGGATATGCTTTACGTCTCCCATAAGTCTCACCTTATACTTTTCCCAAGGAGTTTTCCCTAGTTTTTTGTTCTTTTGTTTTCTTCATAAAAGATTTGTCCTCTAATTTAGTCATTATTTGCTGGGGTTTTCTATTTTTCGGCGCCTGTTTGCAAAGATTTGAACATATAGGTAAACATTGAATCATGCAACAGCTTAGTAACAGAATAATCAGTATGAGTATAGTATTAGGAATAGCTGTTTTAGCCAATTTAGCCTGTTTTAGCCAGGATGTTAGCCAGGAAAGACCTAATCCTTTCTCTTCTTTAAAATTTGAGGCCAAATCCCTTAATGTCTGCATTCTTTCTTCTACTAATTGAGAATTATCTGTTAAATTTAAGCACTGCATTCCCTTAAACTTGTTGCACCCATCATTATGCCTCAAAAGCAGATAGTCAACTGCAGCTTCATTATCTAAAGCAACTTCCCTTATTTGAGCTGCATCTTCGTCCAGAGCTGCTATAGCTTGAGAGTTAGAACTCATATTTTTCACCAATGCATGTGTAATTCTTTTTATTGTGTGATAATTCATGGCTATTCCTACTCCTGGTGCTAAAACTGCTGCAGCTGTCACTTCACTTGGGCTCCAAAGAGTTACTTGCTAATGGCGGTCCTGTGGTAGAGCATGAGTCTGTCTTTGCTGTCTTTTGCCTTTTTCTGTTTGAAAAACTTTTTTTATCAGAGAGTGAGGCTGCTAATCTTCCCATAGAACAGGGTCTTCTGGTGATATTGGTGGGAATGTAGGTATAAGCGTTTTTGCTCCAAAGGAGAACCTGTCCTAAGGGGAGCTTAGTATGTGCCCATGCATAAATTGTTGATTCTGTCTTATTACGCTTCAAGGGGGGGTTTCAAAGCGAGATAAATTTTCACATTTTGTGGCTAGGGTATAGTTCACAAATTGCACACAACTCTCTGCAGGGAACGTTTCTTTTAGCTTCACTCTAACCATTTCTTTATCTCCTATTTTAGTAATCTTTTCCTGACTATTTAGGTTGCAGTAAGTTGTGTTAACCTCAATAGTTTTCAACAGAGTATAGTTTTTTAAAAGGTGTGTGGGGGTTGGTACTCTTATTAAACGTGAGGAGAACACCTCTTCTACAGAGATTCCCCCAGCTAGACAGAAGTAGTATTTACAATATTTTTTACGCCAGATTTTTCCACACATTCTCTGACTGATCCCACCTTTGGAAAAGCATAGTTGACCCTACAATCTGGAGAAGAAACAAAAATGTGTAACCCTTCATTCTACAACATGCTTGCACAACAGTACAGTCTTTAATGGTCCTGTTGGAATGGCTCTCCACTTGTCTTTGGATCCTGGTGGAGGGGCTGGCATGACTCATGTGTACTGGATCCAAGAGCTGACTCCTTCCACCTTCATGGCAGTATGGGTGGTCAGCAGAACCATGTAAGGTCACTTTCACTTTTCTCTCAGCAGTTCATCTTTCCAGCTGTGAATATAAACCAAGTCTCCCAGTTGAAAGTTGTGTACCGGTGAATCCAGGGGCAAAAGAGCTCGCTGAGACACTTGTGTAAGGATGATAAAAGGCAGAAAAGAGACAGCAAATAATTTCTTAACATTCCTTCCCCTTTAACACGCATTTGATCACTTCAAGTTCCCAGACTTTTAGCTGGATATAGTTTTCCATAACGCTAATATCCCCTGACTGATCCTTTCCTTCTTTACTGGGGCATTCATTTTTCCAATGCCCTTCCTGCCAGCAAATTGCGCGTTGATTTAGACCTAAGGGAGTGCCCCTTCGTTCTCCAGGACCCCTACCTCTTTCTCCATGACTTGCCCTTCCTCTGGCTCCACCTCTTCTATCTACAATTGTTGCAGCTAAAAGAGAAGGTTGTAATTTCATTCTTGCTTGTTCCTTCTTTTCTCTTTTCTTCTCTGTTATTGTATATCTTATAAGCAACTTCAGTTAACTGAGAGATAGACGTTCCCCTTGCTCCATCTACTTCCTGTAACTTCTTTCTTATGTCTTGTGATGATTGGCCTATAAACAACATGTTAAACCTTTTTCTTTTATTTTCTTCCTCTTCTGGACTTTAATCAGTCCACTTCTTAGCTACCTCACATAACCTCTCATAGAAAGCCAATGAGCTTTCATCGGGTTCTTGTCTAACTTCACATAGTTTAGAAAGGTTTTTAGGTTTGGGGACCCCATGCTGGACCCCATACAGTATTAACTGCTGATACTGTTTCAGGTTAGCTTTTCTGAATCCAATATTTGGATCCCATTCTGGATTTTCTCTCAAAGGCAAATATTGACTGGAATTCTCCTGCCTATTTCTTTTTTCCTCCCTCCTCTTTCACCTTCTCTAACACCATTCTTTTTTCTCCTGCAGTATAAAAGCTGTTTAATAGAGCCTGCATGTCTCCCCAGTTAGGGTTGTGAGTCAGCATGATAGTTTCTAAAAGTTGATACATTCCACCAGGGTTCTTTCTGTATGAACCAACAGACTATTTCCAGTTTAATAGGTTAGAGGTACTAGATGGGACATGCACAAAATCTGGTAGACTGTCTGTCCCCACCACTTGTCTCAAGGGCACTTGTATTACTGGCTGAGTGTGTCCCCGAGTCCCACCTGAAATGGGGCTGAATTATTCATCTCCCAATTGTCCTTTTCACCTATTTGTTTCTTGGTAGTCTTTTTCTGCTCCTGTCCAGGTGCATATGGGTGTGGGGAAGAGGGAGCTTAGCAACTGTACATCTTCCTGCTCATCCCCACTGCAACGTGTAGTCCCTTGCTTTTTCTCTTTCTCTTCAATATGTAAAAGTAACATATCTCCTCTCAATTCACACTTTTTCTGAATGTCTGAATTTCTGTACAAAGTCATAAAAGCATCAACATATGGAACTTCATCCCATTTCCCAAGTCGTCGACAACACAGCATGAATTGCGATATAGTATTAAATTGTAAAGATCTGTTCTCTGACCACCTTTCTCCATCACCCAATTTATAATTGGGCCACCGCTGATTACAGTATATTTTCTTTTTCTCATGAGTCATTGAATCTCCTTTGAACTTGTTCCAATTTTTAAAAATACAACCCAAAGGACTACAGGGAAGAGATGTGGCTCAATCCCATATTCTACATATATTCCACTTATACCTAATTTTCAGATTTATTATTTAGATTTCGGACTTGTAAAATGGTTATTTTTCGAAAGTGGTGAGGAATCCTCTATACGTTGCTGTGACTGCTCTTAATTTCTTGTTAAAGTAGATTGATTTTTACTTTGTTTGAAACGAGGGAGAGCCAGCCAGCACAGGAGCCTTTATGCAAGCTTTCTTCACATCCCCAAGCTTAATCCAAAAATGTGAGAGGTCTCCTGTAATCCAGGTCTGTGCTTCCCTTTAACAGACATTGTGGTGTTAATTGTGTTACATCTTTGCATGAAGGACACGTGGTCCCCAGAGACTGTGATTACTCCATCAAAATAATTTCTATCATTGATCTAAATGGCATTTGATCTAAATATATTTTTAGAGGCAAAATACAATGGCATCAGCCCAGAAAGCTTGGGCTCAGGAACATCATCTTACGACATGTTTGTATGCTACCTTGTGTGTCTGTGGCACTGCTGCAATATAAATATGCCAGCTGCCGCCTCTAAATTTCCCGTCTGTTTCTGTTATCACAATGTTCTTTCCGGAAATCCGTGCAAAATATCAAGGAGCTACATCAAACATTTTTCCTTGTCTTGAATTCCTGAGTCCTCAACAGTAGTTTCCTAGAAAAGTGATACCCTCCTTATCTATTTGTTAACTCCTACCACGTATCGCAAGGCATTCTTGCAAATTCCAATCAGCCATGACAAACTTATCTTGTAGACTTATGTAGTGATTTTGATGGCTGTACGGACCTGTTTGTTTTGTTCTGAACTAAATTAATAACACTGCGATGGCACCCGCTCTAGCACTGAACTTCTAAAACTCTACTAATACACTAATCAGAATATTCTTTCTGGATAGAGACAAGCCTGGTGAAATGGATTAGACATTCACATGGCATTGCATAATTCAGAGAGCAGGCATGGTGCATATGATTTGCATTAATAGCCTCTACTGCAGCAGCTTCTCACAGGTCTCTCTCATTAGATCGTATGTGGAAGCTTCCAGACTGTCAATCAATTACAGTAATTTCCTTTTCCATATTTATTCCATCACGATCATTGACAGTTACCATTAAGTGACATTAATACAATACAATACTACCTTGCATTTTCCAGTCCTCCTCTTACAAAGTGCATAATCCGTATAAAGCTGAGAGGCTCCAGGAAAAAGGTGTCTGCTCTCCCTAGCTCAGTGTAGTGTGGCTTGCCTGTGGTGGGGAAGAGGACAGAGCACTTTGTGTTACGGTGTCTAGTAAGCCCTCTGGGCTTCCCAGGAGCAGGGTCTGCTGGATCAGGATGGAGGTGGCTCCTTTCCCAATGGTGAGCATGGGGTGCAGTGAGAGGTCAGCAGACTCATCAGGAGAGAAGGTTATTTTATTAACTGCAACAGCTCAGTGCAGCTTGTGTGGCATGTTCAGGTGCATTAGCTTGGCCATTTTAGCATGGTTGTGTTTATGGTGATGCCTTACCTTGTTTGATGCTCATGGACCTTTCTGGTGGAGAACAAGAGCCAAGTTTTCAAATGTAGCAGCTAACACCTAGGCATTCTTGTTAGAGAAACCAGAGCTCTTTTCTTCCCCCACCCCTGCTGTTCCTGGCTCCCTGACTATGCTTAAAACCTCCTGTCCTAGGTAAAACAGGCTCTGAATCCCTTATTGAATAGGTGCAGGCCCAGCAGCACCACCGCTACAGAGCAGGGGAGTCTTTATGCACTGTAAAAATAAGAAGTTGTTGATGTTATCATGGTAGAGCTAATGGCCTGATAGCAGCTGAAAAGCTCCTCCTGGCTTTTTCTCTACAAGGCTTGTTGTGATAACTGTGGTGAAAACTGGGACTGGTGGTCTCAGCCCTCCTATTTCAGATCCATATTTTGAGGGTCACTTTGAAATTACTCTGAGGGAAAAACAGTGGGTGTTAAACCCGTTAGCAAATGTTATCAAAGAAATATAGTGTATTACTTCAGCAAACACTGCATGGTGGGTCAACTAGAGCACTGCATATGCTTCTGGCCATTGCTTGCTATCACTGGTCCTTTGTTAGCTAATGTTCACTGAGACCTCTCCTGTGGAGTTAGAACACAGTTCACAAGTTTTCTTAGGTCTTCTTATCCCTTAGATCCCTGATGTCCTCCCCAGATATTTAGAGGCTTAATTTTAAACTTAGAATGTAATCTTGTTCTTTGGGGTGGATGGGAGAAGAAATCTATCTTTTGTGGATCAGGAAAAAGTAATTGGTTCTATATCCCCCATGGACTCTGCTACAATGTTCCCCCTTGGCTTCCACATACTGTACTAAAAATGCTCACTTAAGAATGCATTGAACTCCTTTGCATTTTTGCTGCCTTTGTTCTAGGGACTGTTTCTGCCCCTTTTCAGTCTTGAGGTGCTTTTCCCAGCTCACTGAGCTGACATGATGAGATTCTTTCACCACTCATCAGTAAACACTTCATCAGCAATTCTGCACGTGCCCAAGGGGTTTTCCTCTCTTGTCTTTACTGAATTTTCTGGTGCTTCTTTCTTCTTCATCTCTCCTCCTAGGTTGGACATTTTTCCACTTATCCCCATCTCCCTCTTCTTTGATACATGTCAGAGACTAAGCAGGATCAGTTGCCACTGTGTCCCTGTTCAAGACCCTCCTAAAGCTATTGTTGCCAAATATGCTGGATGTCTTCTTTTTCACAGTGCTCCACTTCCATCCTTGTCATTCATGGGTAACAGTTCAATGATCTTTCCCCTTCTCTGTCCGCTAAGCTCATTTAAAATCCAAACAGTTTCTGGCTGTCAGCTCTCCTGTTTGTGACTTCCACTCTGTTTACTTCTCTCTTCAAAATCTTCCCTGTCACCTCTCATCTTCAGAATTGTCAGAGCCTCTCCAAGACATTCATTTCCCCATCCCTCTTTTGTTCTCATCTGTGGCTACTTGTCCCCCTTCACGAGGCTGCAGTTGAGAGGGTCCTCACAGTTTGTTGTACTGCCACCATGTTATTTTAACTATGCTTGTTGCTCAAGCTTTTCCCAAGGCAGGGGTGGTCTTGGCTTCTAGTATTCACTGCTCAGGCCATACCTCAAAGTTCTGCTTTGTTTGTCTATAATCAGTTCTGTACCTGCATGAAGTTCACATAGTGCCTTTTCACTGTTTTAGGATCCTGCATTTTGCTCACAATTTTAAACAAATTTCCCTCTAGATAGGGATGGTCTGAAATTTGAATTTCCCTTACATTTCTGTTACTTCCAGATTTTAGGGTTCAGCCTATATGTGTGTGCTGGGCATGGACCTTGGATGCACTGCCGGACTTTGCCCAAAGGTTTAGGTGGCAGTCGTATCACAGTTCTTGCTTTAGCCCAAGTTGCTTTTTCCCTGAAGGTAGAATAATGTTCTCAACTTGAGTGCTGGCTAAATAATTTTTAGGTATCTAAGTAAATGTGATTTGATTTTTACATCTAGCAAATGATTTAGTTGGGAGTTTTGAGCGCTTTCCATTAAGCTTTAGTGAGTTATCTTTGCTAACTAGTTGTAGCTGATGGTGTACATTTTTTTCCACAATCATTTGAGAATTTTGCAGTGTGCATTCAAAATATAACCAGCATAGTATTTTTTTCTTCTGTATAGAATGGATCATATTGCTTTCTGACATTTGTTGTTTCAAGAAACGCTTCAGTGAATTTCAGTATTTGAACCAGAATTGTGTACTTGTCTACTCAAGAAAAACAGCATTTCATGTAATTCTAATCACTTGATCTAGATATTAATAGGTCACGCTCAATATGTTAACAATGATTGTGGAATAAAAACATATAAATCCTCAAAGGCTAAACTAAATGTGGGAATGATGACTCTGACTGCTGTATTTTCTATGAGTTGAAGAAGACTCAAGTAAACTGTGTCCTGTGAATTATTTCCTACTTTTCAACAATATTTATATGATGGATTTTTGTCTATTGGTGACTTAAAGTGATTCCTGTGAATATAATTTTTATCTCCATTTACACAGGACTGGTATGCATTGCTCTAGTGGAATGTTTCTCCATGGTCCAACAATCTGAAAGATGCTAAGCACTTTCCTTCCAAGTGAAGGCGCGAAGGGATGAGCCGCAAAAGATTGCACCCCTCTCAATAAAGTGTTAGTGACCTTCTTTAAGATCTGCTGATGAAAGTAGCAAAATACTATATTATTGTTGGATATTATTATTACTATTATCTGGTTTTGCCAAGCTTGATCTAATGATGCAGCAGCCTGGCGTGCATTTGCGTTGATTGACAGCAGAGACACATGAAACAGCCCCCCAACAGCTAACTGGTGTACCACCCACTGAAAGCAGAATTTATACCAAAGACCTTTAAATGGTGTGGGAAATGCGTGTGCTGAGTGAAGTCCTATGGGATGAAAACAGGGAGTGGGATGCGTGGAGCAGTTGGGTGAGAGCTTTCACGTCCTCTTGGAGAAATTGTGTAATGAGATATACGGGAGGGCTCAGCAATTTGTTAATGATTTGACTGCTGCTCCAGGAGAACAATTGTGTAAGCTGTGGAACAAGACGTGGTATTTGTGGGTGATTAATGAGAATTTGTCATCTGAAATACAGTCAGAAGCAGCGCCTTCGTAGCTGTGTGCCTCAAATTCTCAGAGGCAACCCACGGTGGAATATTAGAGGAATTACTCAGCAGATTACTTCCATGTTGTTTTTGTCAGCTTATTCATCCTAACGCCCATTTGATAAAAGGAAGGGGGTGTGAGAGTTTGCGTATGCATTTTTGTTAGTGTCTAACTTGTGGCTCTTCAAAAGGTCATGGGTACTTGAAGCTGTTTCAGACTGGTCAGACCACGGCTATTAGTCACGGAGCATTATTCACTCAGTCCCTTTCTTTCTTTTCTCTTCCCCGTCCTTTTAGCTGAAGAAGTGATCTTTGGAGAGGAAACAATAGCTGAAGGAAATTTTTTTTTTCCCCCGGATGTTGAGTTTTTCCACCGGAATTTAATAGAAATTATTGGCACGCTGTCGGCTACAGGATGACCTGACCTCCCCTGTGACGGTTCATCAGAGCTGGATGCAGGAGACGTCTTAGTAGTTTTGTCGGCTTGTTTTCCTGTCGTGTAAAGTGTGGTGGTTTTGCTGTACTCTCAATCCTTACTAGCAGACCTTCCAGGATTTAACTTTTTCTCTTACAGTCTGCTCATTCTGTAAGAATTACTTAACACCATTCCTCAAAGTTTCTCTTTCAGTTAGTCCTTAGGTAAAATAGCTGGATTTTCAAAAAATAAGTGAAAATCTGTCAACGCTTTCCTGGATGAGGAGTCTGATACTCATTAGTGTAACTTAATCAATTTTTTGTAAGTGAAACCTGGTAGAGGCTTATGCTGTTAGCTGTTCATACTGTAGTAGAGCCTAGTGAATCCACCTGCCTTGAGCCTCTGTTTTTTTTTGGTTCTGTATGGATATTAAAATGTGTTCCTTGCCCGAAAAGTAAGTCTGTGTGACAGACAACTGAGTCGAAATGAGAAATGTCAAAAATACAAGATATTTTAGGAAACTAGTTGCTGCGCATAATTCTTAGTCAATCAGCAGCTGTAATGCTTTTATAAGTCATTTGATATGTGAGTGTGAAGACTGGCAAAAAAGAAGAAAGGATACTTTCTCCAGTGAAAACAAATGGAAACTATTTTAATTTATATACTGTTATGGTTCAGGATGCAATGGTAGAACTGTGACCTGTATGTTTTTGGAATATGCCTCAAAACAAACAAAAGGCATATTTCTGTTCAGGTGATGAACAGAGAAGCCATTCAGACAATAGACTGGATATAAATTCATACTAGATTAATGTTTTATTTAGGTTGGCATCTAAATTTTAAATATCTAGAAGCCAAAGCTTATTTGAGTAAAGTCTTACTATTTATTTTTATGTGCCCATGAACAGTAACGTGTAAATCACAGACTATCCAGCAGCAGAATAGCTACTGTGGTCCGATCAGATCTTGATGTACAGAATGGCTCCAATAGCTTATGTAATCTAAAGTTTTATACAATTTCCAACCCAGTTCATGGCTTTGTGGAGAGTACTATTTTTGTTGGTTTCATAGGAGGGCTACAGCAATTTTGTTGTTGAAATGTTTTTAAGAGGAGGAAACCCCCTGGGTTTTCAGTAACTGCATAAGTAACAGTCCAGAACACTTGCTTTCTGCATACAGTTTCAATGTGCTGTCAAAATATCACCCGCCTGAAAATTAGAGCTTTCCCTGGGGGGAGCCAGGGATGTGGGGAGAGCTGCGTCTGGAGCCCTGTGTGCCCCAAATCTCGTCCAAGGGCTGGGTCCTGGCCAGGAGACGCCTCTGCCGTGCGCCCCAGCCACCCGCAGCAGAGAGGATCTTGGTCGGGGGATGTAGCCATAAGGGAAATTTCAGGGATGTGAAAGGCTGTTGCTGATGGCTCCTAAATGAACATTTTTATTCCTTAGGTATCTTCTTCTCTATTTACTTTTCTTGGTGGTGTTGTATCTTGACGTGCTGGTGAAGGTCTGCAGAAGGGCTCGAGACTTGAACTTTCCTAGAGTTTACGGTACTCGTGTTTCAGGATTTTCATTACTTTGTTTCCCTAGGTGCAGTCTTGACTGATTTCACAATTGAGCAAATAATTCTTATAGTAATAGCATTGTTGCTGGGACAGATGTAAGGCCGTAAGTGAGGCAAGGTTTGCGTGAAGGGAGGGGTGCAGTCTTGCAGGAGGAGGCCATGTAGCTGTGCAGATGGGCGGGTGTGCTCCAGAGCCCGTGGGTGCTTCTCTAGGCACAGAAGAGACAAGAACGAACATCAGGCAATGCTGTGGCACGTCTCTCGGGGGAGGAAGGGAAGCCTTCTGCAGCTTCAGCTACCACAATTCTCATTTTTCTGTTCGGAGAGGAGGTTAAACTTTGTTTGTCAGCAATGGCTTTCTGACATGTCTCCCTGCGTTTCCTTGCCCACCTCCAAAGCCATATTTCACAGAATCATAGAATGGTTAGAATCGGAAGGGACCTTTAAGATCTTCTATTCCAACTCCCTTGTTGTGGGCAGGGACATCCCACTAGACCAGGTAGCTCTAAGCAACATCCAAGCCATCCAGCCTGGCCTTGAACACTTCCAGGGATGGGGCATCCACAACTTCTCTGGGCAACCTGTTCCCATGTCTTACCACCCTCATAGTGAAAAATTTCTTCCTGATATGTAGTCTAAATCTATCCTCTTTCAGTTTAAAACCTTTACCCCTTATCGCTACATTCTCTGAGAAACAGTCAAGCCTGTAGGCCCCCTTTAGGTACTGGGAAGCTGCTGTAAGGTCTCCCTGGAGCCTTCTCTTCTCCAGGCTCAACAGCCCAAACTCTCTCAGCCTGTCCTCATAGCCCTCTCGTCATATTTGTGGTCCTCCAGTCTTCTCTACCAGGTGTTGCCCCTATGGGCGGGCATGGCTCACACTGTGTCTGCTGAGTACGGTGATGCTGGGGGCTAGTTTGTGGTGCTTGAGCACATGGGGGTATCTACTGCCCCTTAAATACATCTGTGCTCAGGTGGGTGACTTAGGAGTGTCACAAAAGGGTGCACAAGTGGCTCCTCCTTGCAATAGGGTGTAAATGGCTCCCCATACAGTTGGAGGCCAAGTGCCTGCCAGGGACAGGGCCCTCACCGAAAGCTGCACCTGACCACAGTCTCCCCTCCCGACCCCAGCAAATAAATGCTAGAAGCAGCAATAAAAAGAAGAGTGTGGGTGTTTTAAAGCAGGCCTTCTGTCCCCAAGAAGGGTACAGGCACGCTGATGCCAAGGCCAGGTAACCCCCTACAGCCGGTGGGAGAGTTGATCCCCGCTGAGCTGGCCTCCTGCACCCTCAACTGATGCCTCTGGGCTGATCCCTGGCATCACCCGCTCCTCTCCCCTTCTTGACCCCCACGTGGCGGGTTGTCCAAGTTCTGGGTGGCAAGCCTCATCTGTTCCCCCAAGCAAATGGTTGCTTATGAGGTGCCTGCTACCTCTCTGCCAGGGAGAGGGACAAAGGTCTGCAGCCTCCATGGCTGCTGTGTGGCCTGAAGTCACTGCACACCCTGCTTTCTCACTGGAAGTTTTGCCTTGATAAAGGCTCAACCAAAGTGGGAGTGTCACTCCCAAATCCTCCTTATGGGTGTCCCTTGTGTCCGCTTGCTCCACTTCAGTGCACAAGGAGCTAGTGCCTCACAGGGTCTTTGTGTCCTTGTCTGCCTTCTGTTTTTGAGGGGATTAGCTGTCCTTGTGCTGTCTGGTCCCTGAATTGCAGATTTTGGCTATATGGTCCTTTCTGTGTTTCATACTGCTGGTGCTCTGTTCTGCCATTTAGTGTAGATGCAGGTCCCAAAATAACCTTGAGGCTCTCTGGCTTGGTGGGGAGCAGATGTGCTGGCAGCACGGTGCACTTGGCTGCAGAGAAGGGGGATGTTCTGGCTCCGCTTTCCTTGGAGCATGTCTCTTCCAGCTAGTCTCTTATGTGACATTCATGACAGCCTAAACATATGGGCAGGGGTGCAAGGGTTGAGCAGTGGCCGATGTGTGTCAGTCCACAAAGAATGGATGTAAAGCAGGAGGACAAGGTGGAAAAAGGGCAACCTGAGATGCACCAGACCTCATGTGATCGAAAGACTTTTTTTTTTTTAATCAAAGTTGATTTAGGGAGTTTCCATTCTTCTCTGGCTACAGATTTGCAATTGAAGGGTGCCAGCTTTGTACGTAATCATAAATATATGTATAATTTTGATACTGTCTCCAGAAGTATTAGAACCTCTAATAGAAAAATTGCCAAGGGGGGTTTGCATAGTTGTGTCAAAGACACAAAAATCACTTGACTGTTTAAAGCAAAATCCTGAAAATCTGGTACGTTTTATTCAACAAAGACTATTCTAATAGCTGATAGGAAAACCAGATTATCCAAGAATGAGAGAAGAGAGACAGTGCAAGCCAAGTTAGCTGGTTGCCTCCTCACCACCAAGTGCTTCAGTGCTTCCTACAAGGTTTCAAGACCCAGTAACTTCTGTAAATCTGCCGTATGCTTGTTATCCAGGTGTCTGCATTTTTGCTTCCCTTGAACTCACAGTAGATAGACAATCATCATTCTAGCTACAGGCAGGACAGTACAGCCAGGTGTTATCTGAACTTTGGATGCAGATACCTGCCAAGCACCTGAGTCTTGATTTGCAGCAACTCGTATTGCACATCTAGGAGAATCTTCCCATCGTGCCAAATTGGAAAGAATGGATTTGGGGATGGAAACTCAAATTAACTGTTTGAAAGAGTGTGCCAGGCTCCTTTAACTTGGAGCTTTAAGCAGACAGAATCGTAACTCATAAGAGGTGAAGGGTAAATCAGTCTTAATTTTAGCTTACCTTTACTCTCTCAACATGTTAATAATTGGTGGGTCCTGGCAGAAAATATTTTTCCTTGACTTGTGGATAGTATCCATAAAATACTCACAGATGTAGCAAGCAGCTGCATTGTGATGCTGTTCTTAGAAGATGATGTAATGCTGGATTAATCACTTCTGAGTCATTACTGATTTATGAATTGAGAATGTTTGCAAATTATGGGTAAATTTTGCTAGCTCAAGTGAAATTCGTGTCAGCTTGGTCAGGTAGTATTTCTGGGACTGTTGGTCAGTGTTCCCATTGGGGCTTTTGCTCCATTGGCATGATTTTTTACATTGGCTTTCCAGAAATACTTCTCATTTTGGTGGGCTGTCATGGAGGGAGTGGAGAAGGAAAGGCAAAATGCTGACAGGTTTGGCATGCTGTTCTGGCAGTATTTGGATCTGTTGGTGGAAGAATGACTTGACTCTATCCATCCCTCGTTCTAGACATATTTCAGATGTTGGGGCTTCTGAAGAATGAGGCGGTAGCTTGAGAGATGAAGCAATTGGGATCCACAAAACCAGGATGTTGGTTCTGAAAGGGGCCCTTTCTTCACTGCCTTAATGTTTGCCATGTGGTCAAAGAATCCTCCCTTGTCTCCCATTTCCTCAGGCTCTAGTTAATTTCCTGATGTCTCTGGCAGGCGATGGGCAGCTTGGAGTGGGAAGTTGGTAGAACCCAGTTTTAAATCCATGCTTTCAGTGAGGAGCTGTTAGTACATGGACACCTAATTAAAGTAATAATAACATATCAAACATTTACCTTGCACCTTTTCTTAATCCTCAAAGACCTCAGCTGCCTTTGAGATGGAGCACAACATGCTGACTGTGCATAGTCACAGAATGGTTTTAAAGGAGGGAAAGAATATCTGGTCCATGGAAACTGCAAGACAGCACAGTAGAATTGTAGTTATTTCAATGAGACAGGCTAATGCTCCAGAAAGGAGAAACTGCCCTACTGACAGTGTGCCTGAAGAGAGAGGCACAGAAAATGACTGCTATAAAGGACATGGTTTTGTAATTGCAGGAAGTTTTTTGCTGTGTAAGCCCAAACTGAACCTCTTTAGCCTCAATTTAGCAGATACGTCTGCTGGATGTGTTTAAAACAAAATAAATGCAAGATATAATTCCTTCTTCTTTCTATTTTTAAGTAGTCTGGTTTGTTTTTAATGAGACGGTTGGGTCCTGAATTATTTTCAGGTTGGATCACCCTGGTTTATTCTGGGAAGAATGACCTTTTGTCAAAAAGGCTGTGGAAAAAGTAGAATTTGTCCAGACTCATGCCAGGTTAAAGCAGTCTTATAGATCATGCTATAGAAATATTGACTGTGATCAACAGGGGGTACAGGGAAGCCAACTCATTATAAAGACCAGCTGAAAAAAAGAAACTGCAGATGGAAGATAGCTGCTTTCCCAGGATGTCCATGGTAAAGGCTTTGTGGAAATTAGCAGTGGGTGCACAAACGTGTGCCTTCGTGTAGGACGAGACTAGTTTGCGTGACTGGGTGCGGATCCAAATGTTAAGAAGTGGGATGTTGCACCCTGGGAACCCCCTTGCTGATTGGTTTATTACAGAATAGTCTGTAGTCTGGGTGGATTAGCTAAAATCAAGAACAAACCATCCTGAAGGAGTTGGCTTTTCTGCATCTGGAATCATGCCACAATCATTTAATATGAGAGAATCAGCCCTATGGTCATGGAGGGAGTTTTTCAAGATCTCTTGTTCCCAGTATAGCTATTGTGCTCAGTTGATGGCCATTAAACCAGAGGCTTATTTAATTTTTATAAGAATTTTCTTGCTTGAAAACAATGAAAGTTATGAGCTGAGTGCCCTATATTTGCTACTCCCTAAGTGGAATACAGAGATGAAGGAGGGAATTTTCGTGATAGCCAACTGCTGATTGAATGAATTGCTTTTAGCAGCATGGAAAAAAAAAGTGTGAGAACACCGTGAGCTATTATTTTACAGTTATCCTGTTTTTGCCACTGTGGGCTTCTTCAGGAATCAGACTCTGGGTAACAACAACTGTTGTTGTTGTTCCTGTAGCTGCTAGATATAAATACACATTTCTTTTCCAAAATGTGTCTTTCCCCTTACAGCCGATCAAGAGGAGTGCATTAATCTCTGGCTTTGGTTACACCTTTGTTAGATTATACATATATATTTATAGGGAATATCACACTGGTTTGGCTTCCCTGGTTGGTAAGACTGACACTATGCCCTTTCTTACTTTGAACTGGCTCTGAGGTGCCAGTCCCTCTTTGACCTTTGAGAGTTCATGGATTCCTACCAGCCCTTACTAGAGCTACTTTGCCAATAGTGTAACAAGCAGAAGACTTCTTTTTGTAGAAATGTTGGCAGAGTCTTACTGTTACCTTTCTATTGAGCAGAGGTCTGCTATTGGACTGGGCTAACTTTTTGGAAGGAGGGAAGGGACAGTTTTGCCATGTGATGTATTTGTTTTTGAAACAAGCGAAAACTCAATGCCTAGAAGCTGGGCTTTAAAGTACAGAGTAAAGTTGAGCCATCATATAGATCAAGATTACTGGGTTTGTGCTCAAAAATATTAGAGGGTTTGTCATTAAAAAAAAAAAATTAAGATAACTTATATGTCTAATACATTCAGATAATGTATTGAAATCTATCTTCTCTGGTTTTTTGGCTGTGTTTGGAATCAGAAATACCAAAATACCACAAGGGAGTCTGCTCTCATGTTACTTCTTGCCAAGCCAGGGTTGGAAATACTTAAAATTTCATGAGAAAGGGTTTTCTCTAGGGAGTTCAGTCCATTTGTGCAGACTTGTGTGGTGCTCAGATGGTTTAAATCATTTAGATAAGGATCACATCTTTCAGATGTTTGACTGTCTCCCAAATCTGAACCTGTTTGAAAGGCAGATCCTCCATTTGTGGTCTTCCTAAAATTGAATACCAAGTTTGTCAATGCTGATACATACCTTGAGCCTACTGCTGCTTGCAGCTGAGATAAGTGAAAGCAATTTTAGCCATGAAGGCAGTGGAAGAGGACCCTTGTGCTCTGTGGACTGTGATGGGACTTTGAGGATGTGTAGCCATCCCGGCTGTAGCCACTGTGCTGATTCTTCAACTTGTGTTCGGCTAGCAGCGCATTTGCCTTCAGCTAGGCTGACATGGAGCTGAAAGCATATGCAATGGCTGCTACTTTGTGGAGTATTTGAGTCAGGCCAGCATGCATCTGTTGTGGGAACAAATGAAAAGCAAGTACAAAAATCTTTTCTCAGTTTGTGTCACGCTCTGTGGTATTTTCTGCCTTCTCTGCCAACTGATCCTGAGAACACATGCTTTGCCTCTTTCCTCTAAACACTTTCTTTTCCCAGGTACTGAAGTACACTTCTATTCCTCCTCTTCCTGCACTGAAACAATTCACAAAACCTAAAATCAGGAAGGAAAAGAAAGAGTTGTCGTGCTTGGCAGGAAAGGGAAGCAGCACCATAATGTTTCTAGACGTGTCAAGCATATGTTATGTTGTGCTGGCACAGAAATGTGCAAATGCAATGCTCAGTTTCTGGGTCTTTCAGATTTTAGGAAGTACTTCATATAAGTGGAAATGAATGAGTCGGAGATCTGGGGTCCCGATTGCTCTGTTAGGACCTGATCTGTATAGCAGATGTCCATGCAAGCTTAACCAAAAGGACTCCTCCATGACTGCTCCCTCATATAAAGCTCAAAGCTGCATAAACACAGTCTCCAAAAACTCCTGACTGTCCACTTCCATTTTAGAGTAAACCATGCATGGGAAACAAAGTGGGTTTTTTTTTTAAATCAGGAGTTACCAGGACTTACCAAGACAGTGCCACCAGAGATTAAAATGAGGATCTTCCTACAAGTGCCTCTGCTACTTTCAGAGGTTGTATGGTTTTAACGATTGCTCCCTTTTTGGAAAACAATCAGTTGTTGATACTTTCCAAGCTGGTGTGATATTGCCATTGTGTCTGTTCAGTGTGTGGTTTCTCCAGCTGCAGGGCTTACCCTGTCTTTTACAGCAGCGTGCTCACCTCAGTCCTGGTACCAAACAGGTCAACATCATGAGAGAGTTAGCTGACAAGGTAAGGCCAGTCACCTTTGCCATGCACACTCAGTTGTCTGGATCCAAGGTATCTGTGAGAACAGACTGGTGGCTCGGAGCTTCCCTCCCCCATTTCCAAGATCTTAGTCTTAAAAACCTTGAAATTGCTTGAAATGGGAAGTCAATAAAAGTTACACAAAACAAAATACTGAATTGAAGTTTTCCAGCATACAATGGGAGCATAAAGACTTGTAGACCTTTAACTCATTGGTCTGACTGCCTGGACAAAGCAGAGAGAACGTCCCCAAGAGCGAACTCCCTTCACTTGGGATCACACTTATGTTGCAGTTTACTCTCTTTGGACTTCAACTTTGCCTTCGGTTACACACTCTGATTTTGGGGGAACACTTAAATCAAAAGATAAATTAAGTGCTTGCCTAAGTTTCATTAAGGTCAATGGGACTTCAGCATAGGTTGTGCCAACTAGAGGAAGAATTAAGCATGTTTGATTGGGACTTTTTAGTAAGAACTGAAGAGGAAATAAAAAGCTGGAAAATAATTCCTTTTCCATGCTTCAGATTATCTTCAATATTCACACACACATTCGAAATGAACAATTAAGCGGTTATGGCTTTCTTTTTAGTTGTTGTTTTAAAGATAGTGCTAGCACTTCTGCTTATCCTTCTTGGTGGAAGATGAAATATTTAAATCTGAAGTAATTTTATACAACAGCTTCATCAGAGCTTATTTGTTTATTACAGTGTTCATGATTGTTGTGTAAATAAGATGAGGAAGCTATTTTTGGCTTCTGCCTGCTTGTCCTCAGAAGGAGTCATAAGATGTATACATCGAGATGGTGACTGAGTGCAGCTGGAGCTCCTGATAAGTCTCACTTGATGTGAGCTGTATGAGGGGATAATTACCAAGAAGAGGGTCAAAGACGAGACCTCTTGCAGAGTGACGGACTGGACGGCATACTTCTGATTGCAGCAGCCAGCTCTGCAATAAAGTGATGAAAACTGCCTCATCCTTTTCAGTTGCATTGATCACTGAGGTGCACTTCTGTCAGTCTAACTAGGGCTTCTGCCTGTGCCTTTCTTCTTCCTCTGTTTTGTCATAGCCTAGAAAGGAGAAGCTGCTCTGAGGCAGGCTCTTTGCTCTTAAACAAGATACACAGGGTGTATTTTTTTTTTTTTTAACTCCAAGGTAGCTGGTGCCAATAACCTGTCCTGTGACACAGGGACAACAGAGCTCTCTAGTGCTGCCTGTTTGCAGCTGACCTCAGTGAACAGACTGCACTGAAAAGGACGCAAAATGAGTCCTGTGGTTCTGGGATAACAAATGCAGTCAGGTGGGAGCCCTCTGCTAGAGTCAATGGCATGTGGATGTTGGCGAAGGCCTTGGTTTGCCTTTCTGCTTTGTGTATTTGGATCAGGGTAACACAAGTGTTTCATTTACCCTGAGATAGCAAAAATTTGTATACCAGCTTTCTAGCAATGGAGGAAATGCCCAACTGCAAACGGGGTGAACTGCAGCAGGAAAATTGCTAGGTAGAGGGTGGAGGAGCTGTTGAATTTGAGGTGGATTTGCTCTCTACTTTGCTCAGGTCATCAATGAGTTAAGTGCCTAGGTAAGAAGGCAGACAGGAGAAAAAAATTACTCCTAAGAGCTATATTCCATTCATACCACTCCTGGGCAAAACATCTTGATTTTGTTAGCTGTAGTTCTTAACTTCATGGTCCAAGTTGGATTTGTTCACAGCTTTTTAGGCCCCTCAGCGTGGCTGTGAGTTTGTGGTGTTTGCTGAAGCCGTGATTGCAGTAGGGGGGGCTGGAAGGGGAGGGGTGGACCAGTGTTGGTGGCCTGTAAGGAAAGTCAGCTACTGGTTTCATTGAACCAGTGCCACGAAGCCAGTGCAGTAGAGGTGTGGGATGTTCTGGGGTAACAAACATAACCAGGTGGGAGCCCTGTGCTAGAGATGTGCGGATGTTGCCCAAGGCCTTGGCTTTCATCTTTCATTTTGTGCAGTTGGCGTTGGACGCCTGCTCCAGCTGAAGCTTGAAATCGACGCTTTGGGTTTATTTTCCTCCCTCCAAGGATGTTTGCAGACTATTTTATTAATGATATGAATGTTGCATACTGCATGGGCACAGCTGACTAACATAGGCAGTAAAAATAAAAAAGAAAGGGGGATTGAAGATCTGTCACTTCCTCTTACTGCCCAAACCCCTTCTCTTTGATGACTGAAGCACCCCAGAATGGTTGAGGAAGCAGAACCCTTCTTTCTAAGAGAAGGTTTAGGTGAGTGCAGAGCTGTGAAAGAGACAGGCCTTTCCTGTGAAGGCAGAAGGTCTGCTGCTAGGAGAAACACGTAATCAGTGTGGAAAGATTTTAATGGATCGATCTGTGCAGATACTAAGCTTGTGGTGGTAGTGGTGTATCTAGTTCCCCCTCTGTCCTCAGGTTTACCCTCTTTGGTGGTAACAGAAATATTTAGAAGGTGGGGAAAGTGTAAATTATTTTCACTATATTACCCTCAATATTCTTATTTTATCCATATCTTTCCTGGCTCCACTTAAAGGAGTTAACCTCCCAATAAGAAGTGTATTATTTAGACCACATAGAGGCCACAGTATGTATCTTTGTTTCATTTTTTTTTTCTGCAGCTATAGAAGCAAATGATAGCTTCAAATATCCACAAGCATTCATGTTTAATTTTTATTTTGAAGATGAGGTACTGTTATCAAAGTTGATTAAATATTAAAGAATCAGTATTGCAGTATTTTTAAAATCTTTGATAGACAATTCCAAGCCTCTGCACATGAAGTGCTCTTCTGAGTGCTGTGTTTTCAGTATTAGCTCCATGGGATTTGTCCCATGCTTGCCTTGCAGCCAAGGTGATTCAGGAATTTGGGTGAGCCAGGATTCCTCTGGGCTGTATCAAAGGAAGGGACCAGACACCGAAATCTCTGTTTTCTGCAGGAAGGCACAGTCAGTCAACCAGGTAGGTTAGTTAAATACATAAATAACAAGTGTTGTAAGTGTTGAGGTGGAGAAAGGAAGAAAAACAGACTTCTGTTTTAACTCCAGCAGTATCATTGTAAGCCTCCTGTTAACTTCTCTGCAGGCTTGGCAGGGCTTCTGAACTTACCTGTTGAAGGAAGGTGGTAATGACAATGTGAAAGGCAGATCATGGCAAGCGTTATGATAGGTGTAGACATCCAATCTTTAAGTCTTTATTTCCTATTTTAAGCAGCTGAATTGAAGGACAAGAGAAATTAGAAGTCTTAAATGACCTGTGAACAAAGTGTGGTCGGTAGGGGTAGAAGGGGAAGCATAATTGCAGATGAAACTGTAGATACAAAAGCTTTCACCTGAAATGCTAAACACAGCTTAGTTCCTGTGATCTCTTGTTTGTGATAGGGTAGTAATCTTCAGAAGTTCAGCTGTCTTTCACCTGTTTCCCCCAAATTTCTTACTGAGAAAGAAAATATCTTGCATAAAGAATTCATTGGTGGGGGTGGGTGGAAGGGAAAGAAAAGCAAGCATTCAGGCTGTGGGAGTACCTTGTGAGAGATTATGCATTACTCTGGGATACCATTTAATTTTGGATTTTTCTTCCTGAAGACCAGCTGTGTTCATCAGAACAGTCACTGTATTTTGAGGTTGCCCCACAAAATCTAGGACATCTGTTTGCTCTCTGCGTGTAGATATCTCCCACTCCTTTTCAAAACTTTTGGAGATGTGAAGGAAGAAGCTGCTTTCTAAACCAACTTACACTATCTTATTTAAAAGTTAACTTGATAGACCTGCTAGGCACTCTACTCCTATCTTTTAAGTTTCAGGAATGTTTCAAGAAAGCTTTTGTAGCTCTAATACCTGAAAGACGCTTTGTTTTTCAAATATTCCCTTTATTACATTCTGAATGGGATGCCCTTCTGTGGTACACAACCAGACTGCTGGTTTTCTGATCTAGATTGCAACCCCGACTTTTTTTCCTCAGAATTTTTCCCCCATGGTGAAGTAGGCTCGAGAAGTTGCCTATATCTGAGGCTGCTTATGCCACCAATGTCAGCTGGTAAGAGCTCTGTTTTGGGAAACTCTTGATACAGACTCCAGTTTGTTTCCTTTTTATTAGTAGAATTACATCTGCTGAAGGGCCTAAACTCTCTCCTTGCCTGCTCTGCCGTAACCCCAGTGCCACGGAGAAGAGCTCGCTCCAAGGAGGAATAAACCCTCCGCTCTGCCCTATTCAAACCCAAGGGCTTCCTTTGTGCTGCAGCTTTTGGATTCCAAAGGCATTTTTTGGTTAGCAGCTCTGCTGGATGCACAAAGGGTCAGTGCGCTAATAGGATACAGCACTGGGAAAGGACAGGGCTTTAAGGGACTCTTTGGAGATTTGATGCCCTGTGTGAAAGAGGTCAGCAATACTGCAGCAACAATTTTAATTTACTTGTGGAAAAAAAAAAGCTGGGGGGGCACCATAAAAAGAGGAAGGACACTGGAAATAAGGGACCCTTTAAATCTTTCTGTCCTGATGATCCTAACTCCAAATCCATCCGTTGCTGATAAACATAACCCAATGCCTTTATAGGACTTAACAACATAGAATAAATGTCCTCCTGCCTTTCCCCACCCCCTACTAATACGTAGCAGCTCCTTATTGTGTGCATTTACTTTAGAGATGCTGGGGGGTGGTGGTAATTTCTTTAGAAGAGACATGGGTCTGCACCTGCTCAAGGGCTCTTTCATGTTGGTGCTCAGCATAGCAGAAAAAAAGCCAGCCCTTTGCAGTGAGTGATAACAGCCACTTTCTGGTATGTTGATGGTTTATGCTGTCCTAGAGAGAATAAGGAATTGATGACAGGTATACACAGAGACTGAGCAGCCCCCAAAAATCATGTGGGATTTGTTGAAATCCTCTCTCCCCAAGCTGTCTTGTCACAAGGATTGGTCAGCTCTGTAAGAGGCTCTTTGATGCTTGGGAATCAGGGAAATGCTGATCATCTGTGCTAGGGTGAATGACACTGGTGCTGTGGGAAACTGAAAAGAGCTATTTTGACTCTGCCTTTGTCAATCTGTGTATGGCTGAAAGCTGTGAGGCCCTGAAGCCTGTATCCAAACATAACTCGCACATCTGCAATAGATATCAACAATGCTTACATGACTTTGTGCGGGAAACAAGTTTGAAATGTTCTTGGTCCATTTTTCTTCTTCCCAGCATATCAAAAAGGAAAGGGCAATATTGAGCATCATGCTCCAGTGACAGGGAAAGGATTTGGGGGAGTCTGAGTGGATGTTTTGATTTATTTATTTATTAAACAAGATTTATTTTTAACTGGGAAGTATCTTTTTGGAGATGTATATGCAGAAAACCCAACCAAATAAAGCCACATTAAGCATCATCATCATCATCAAAATGTATAAGAGGGTCTGCTTGAAATCCTTCAAAAAGAATAATAGGTCTGCCCATTATCTCTAATACTTCAACAATGTAGGCTGGTGAAATCTGCTTGGAAGTGGTGGGCAGCAGTGCTCTCTGAAGAGAAAGGTAAATAGGAGTAGTTAATTTAGGCTGGATTAGTCTGACAGGTGACACTGCCCAGTGCACAGGATACTAGTTTTGAAGTATATGGGCAGAAGTCTAGGGGTCTCCTTCCCATCATGATGGATGTGTATTTGCGTTTTTTGAGTGTGTGAAAGAGAGAGGAGTGAAGTATCAGGAGTCACCAGGCATGTGGTCCTGAAGAAAAATGTGGAGTGCTTTTTGGGTAAAAAAAAAAAAAAAAAAAAAAGGCAAAGAAGTAATCTCTTCAGATTTTTCTATAATGGTCAGTGAAAAGACACTGTATGCTTTCTTTAATAGATATATAGGTTCACCTTGGAGACCTGTTCATTTCACCACTGACACCTCCTCCTTCTGGAACCACAACTGAAGTATTGACCAGTTAATTGCTAATTTAATGCCCAAACTGTTGCTCCTGTAATTGCAGAGAGAGCTGCTTCAGGGAGCAGAGCTTTCTGCTGCTGGTGGCAAGCTAGCTCGCCACATAACTGGACAATCCCCAGCACTGGTGAAGGAGAAAGGGGAATGCACAAGCAGGAGGAGGACTGGCATGCCACAACCCTGGTTTAGACTAATTAATGTCTCCATGGACCTGCAGACTCGATCCCACCCTTGCATAGTTCTCCAGTAACATTGTACACCATTGCAAGATAAGAGAAGAACCCTACCTCTTCCAGCTGTGAAGCTGGAGTTGGAATAAAATACAATGAAATCAAAATATAACGAAGTATCAGGAATGACCTTAGACTGCTTTGTCTCTGGACTTGTAAAAACATGATGTTTAAATACAATGCCTTGATTAGCACAGCACTTCCAACAATAGTGCTGTGGCATTTGCCTAATGGCGAGATGGTAAAGATGTTGTAAAGCTCCTCTCTTTTCAGTTTGGAAGCCTTGATAACTTAGATGTAAAGTCAGAGTGTTACCATAGGTTTGCATATAAATGCATTTGTTTGTCTTCTGTCGTTGACGTACCTAGTGGTACCGTACCCAATTTATTTACTGACAATATCACTATAGTTATGGCAAGAGTCTTTCTAAATGCAAGAAAGGCAGTGCTGTGCTGTTTCTAAGCTTTCCAAGTTCTTAGGAAAGAACTAAGAAAAAGTAAGTAATATGGTAATATAACTATGGTGTTAAAATTGTATTGTGGTCACAGCAGTCTTGGAATAGAAAAAAAAGGACTTTTCTTGTCCACGCACTGCCCTCTCCATGGCACATCCTTTAATTAGCATAAATTATTTTCTTCTGTCCATATTCTCTATACCATGCACTTTGCTCTGCCTTGCATCCGTTGGCTGGTATGGATTTTTGCTCTCTGGCCTGCAGCAATATCTTCCTTGCTTGTTACCACAAAAATCTCTATTTCCATTGTATTTAATAGAGATTCTGCTCTGCTTTCTCACCCACACTTAACAGAAAGCAACAGGCGCTGTGTTGCCTGCTCCTCAGCTAAACCATGCCTGCTTGGCACACTGTCAACTTGGCAAACTCCACTTCCATCCAGCATTGTGGCTATGGAGCCTCTACTTTCATTTCTGGTGTAAGATGCAAAGCTGGGTCAAGGAAGACTGGAGTTGGTCATACATTTTGTTAACTGCACTGGGAAAGCTCCAGTTAGAAGTCTGCTCAGCAAAACCAGGGCTGTAACAAATATCTGACTTGGAGGGGAGCAGAAATTCAGCCTTTGGTAGTGTAGGCTTTGTGAACAAGAGTTCCTTAAGCCTCCATGAAGATGGCTACAGCTGGCAAATCATATGTTTCTCTTATGATAAACAATCTTGTGCAAATGTTTTCAGCCCTTTGAGTTCTCCCTCTGTGGGCTTGGAATACACCCATGAACTGTACTTGGCTCATTTGATTTGGCTTTCCTTTGAAGCCTAGGCCCTTTGTAGATGGGGTCAGATGGCCTGTCTTGGGGTTCAGGTTCTTGAAGGCAAGGAAAAAGTGGTGGGTGCATGGTCTATTCACTGGTGGTGCCAAAATGAGCTGTGACTCACACTAATTGTGCAGGCTTTCCGAATCCATCCCTCTCCAGTCTTTCTTGCGTGTTTTGCTGAGCTGTGAGCTAACAATAGTGACATTTAAAGTTTTAGCATCTCAGTGAATCATCTTGACATGAGGGCAGCAGTTCATAGCTCACAGAGTTTTGGTTTCTGAGTACGTCTACAGTGCAGCTGGATGTGCTGATGCATGCCGTACCGACACTGGGCACCATAACGACCACTAGAACCACAAATCTGTGAGACTTCTGGTATCCACAGCGCTCAGCCTTGCCATGGTTTCATCTCCTTAAATCGTGTCTCCCTCCTTTCTCCTGTGTGCTAGGAAGCTGTTGGCTTGTTCTAGTGGTGAAGAGGTGGAAGCGATCTGATCTCCCACCTGGCTGGGGAGAGGTGGTCCTCTCAAAACTGAGCTGTCCTATAGGAGGGAAGGTTGTTGGGGGAGTCTGCTGATCCTGGAAGTGGCAGAGGGAGTTAGTTGGTTGGTAGGATGCTATACCCTTGGGGAACATTGAGCCTTGTGGCACCTCCTATTGCTGCTCTACTGTGAGATGAGGTCCTATGGAAACAGGTTGGGCACTACAAAATGAAGGCCCATGGGGGTCTCGTGAGCGAAGAGCTGCTCTATGTAACAGTCACCTTCATTTGCTGTATAATATCCTTGGCTTTTTCCAACAATGGCAGGCATTGCTCTCTCTTCTGGAAGGCAAGTGTCTTCTTTCATGAACCCAGCTCCCTTGTTTAGAGTTACCTCTGTAGCCATGGTGGTAAGAGGTTGCTGGATTTTTATTGTGTTTCAGTTTTTCAGTGGTGAGGAAGGCAGTGGAAGGTATCCACAGAGGTCCTGGGGATAACTTCCACTAGAAGTAGAAAAAGAAGAGTCCAAGCACTATTTTAAGTATAGCGAGCCTACAGTAGTCTTGTGGTAGGCTGTAAAAGAAGATGAATTATAAAGGTGTTTTTGAAGGCTGCCTGCATCTCAGCTCTCTAGAGGTTTGGTTTTTTTTTCTTTTTTCAAAAAAAGATTTAATAGTTGAGAGAGATGGCCAGTACAAGCAATGTCTGTTGGATGTTTGTTATTGTTGGGGAGGTTTCCTTATGAATCATCTGTCTGCTTTGTGTGTTTTAATTAAAATAGAGTGTCACAATAAAGACTGAGAGCCAATTCTGTAAAAGTATCTGTACGGGGAGAAGGGGATGAAGGGGATCACTCCATGGCAGATACATCCTTGGGGGCCTTTGGACGGCTTCGGTCACTCCAAAGTATCCTATAGTTGAAATACAGATCTGGGGGCTGCCCTGTGTGCCTCAGGGCATGTATGCCAGCTGGGGCTGTGCTGATGGGGTGGTCTACAGCCCCTGTCCTTTCTTTTTCTCCTCTTGCCCCCCAAATATATTTCTTAGGAAACATCAGGACTGAAATTTATGGAGAAGCTCTACATGTTTGGAGGGGGAGAGGGAGGAAAACCTCACCCAAATGTACTGTTAGTTAAGGTTTGTTCCTTAAATATCTCGTGTTTATGTGAGAACAGTTACAACAAAGCAGGCAACATGTTTTGTCTATGGACTAACCCATGCACCAAGTTTAGTATTAGCTGCCTTTCATTCCATTTAGATAATCTGTTATGGCTATTAATAGAAACTTATGCAAGCTTCCTGGTGTCCGAAATTGCCTCAAGATAATGAGAGGGTTTGTCTTTGTGTGTGAAGCTTTTTTGGCTATATATTTTTGGGCATTGTGTTGGAAACAGCAGAACAATGGCCTTTTCCAGGTGTTGAGGATACTGACCGGGGATGCCGTGTTGGATAGAGCTGCTGGAAGCCCCCAAGAGAAGAACGCTCTCCTTTCAGGTCTTCCCAAAATGGGACCCACCACTGAGCTCCTTGCTGCCCCCAAATCTTGCCTGGTCCCCAGCTTGCTAATGCTCACAACCTTCCCAGCCTGCCCGCCTCGCAGCCGCCCTTGTCCCATGTCTGGCTGTATGACCTTGGTTAGCTGAAGCATTTCTAATCGTGGTATTTTTCAACCCGGCTTGTATGACCACAGCTGGCCAAGAAGGTGATTGCATGCAAAGCTGCGCTGTCAGATACAAGGGGGTGGTAAATTTTGGCAGGAAGGTGGTGACAAACTAGGGGAGAGATGGGGGGAGTCCACCTTTTAGCCTGCATCAGCTGCGTCCAGAGCAGCACGTCTAACTGCAGCCAGAGCAGTTTGGCAGTGCTTACAAACCCTGCTAGTGAGGCTGACCACTAATAGAGCTTATAAAGTCAGTCAGATTTTTGGCAAACTTTCAGACCACTGTGTTCCTGATGGAGCTTTTAAACGTCTCCTAAATAAGTATCCAGCATTATCAAGAGAAAGCCCCGTCCTCTGGAGCTGGGCCAGGACCCATGAATGAAACAAAGCTGATAGCTCTGAACTGCAGCAGATTTGCTGGGGGGGCGGGAGGAAAGACCAAAAAAACACCCCCCAAACCAGGACTTCAGAAAATAGATTATATTTCTCTGTTTTGAAGTCTCACATCACAGAAGCAATGTTTCCTGCCTACCTCAACATACTTCTGGTAATGTGTTCTCTGCAGAAAAATCTTCAAAAGGAAAGCATGTTGTGTTTCTTTTTTTTTTTTTTTTTGATGAAGTTGTGCACCAGGGTTGTTTCTTTATTTTTGAAACATGTATGAACTCAGGAGGGATGAATCCCTAAGTGTTTTTCATTCCTGAGGGTTTACATTTGTTGAGATATAGGAAGAATAACCAGAAGAAGATGCAAGTGGTCAAATACAGGGGAGAACCTGTTTGTCGTGGTCCCAAGCCTCTGGGATAATCAGTGCAATGGTTTTGTATGACAGGGCTGCATTATAGTAGGAAAACTGATCTTTTCAGCATTTTCCCTTCTGTGACAGGTCGAGTCCATTGGTTATGATATGTGTGTGGTGCCTGCTGACAAACTAGGAAGCTGTTTTGATGACCTGTTGTGCAAAGAAAAATGGGAGCTCCCAGCACGGCTGCATGCAGCCTGTCTGTGGGGAAACAGCATAAAAAGGGGCTGGAATAAATCGGTTCCAGTGCAGGCTCGCTAAGAATAACTATCGGGGAAGTGGTTGAACGCTAGCACACACTTTCATGGGTGCAGGAAGCTGTAAAAGTTTAGCACAGCCAGCACGTGAAGGAGCAATATAATCTCTGTCAGTGCCTAGGAGAAATAAGCAGATAAGAGAAAATGCTAACCAGCGGGGTTTTAGGTCTATGTGTATCTTCTATCCTTTGGTGTTAGCACAGAGCATTACTGGCAGTCTGTCACTGGAGTTTAAGTAGGATATGAGTGCTGTTTGATTGCTTGAGTGAAAACATTTTGCCTTTTTTTTTTTTTTTTTGGCAGCTATAAAAAATCTTGAAGCCAAAAACCTTAAAGGATTGCACAGTGTTCAACCATTTTATTTGCGTGTGTGTGTGTTCCCCCTCCTTCCTCTGGTCTGTTTATGTGAAATACTGGCAGAAAAGAGTAAATACAGAGAAATATACATATATTCTTTTTATTAATTCTTGGCAGGCTGCTTGCGGAGTAGAGCACTTTTGAGGTGAATTTAGATGAGTACGTATATATAAACTGTATATCAATAAATTCTGAAAGTTCAGTTCTGATTTTGTAAGAGCACATTAACTTTTCTTGTGCCTTTATCTGTCTCATTGCTTACATCTGTTGCAAAGCCTATTTTCCTTTCATTTGTTATGTCCTGCCTGCAGGGAATTTGTGACTTCACATTGATGCCATTACCTGCCACCTTTTCTGTTTTAGCAATTTCTATAATCACCCTACCTTTCTCAATATATTATCCAGGGCAAGATATTACTTACTTATGGACTCAGAGAACGAAATCGCCAAAGTGCAAAAATTGCCAGTTGCGAAAAGTGCTCAAACAGCACCGATTACATCCTCTACTCAAGGAGAAAAGTTTATTTTTGTTTGAGACCCTGGGTGCAGGATTTCATTACAGACATGAGAGTGATGGCCACAGGTTCCCGCAAGGAGTGAGGGAAGGTCAGTGCCCTACAAGCCAGGAAGAAACTCCATAAAGGAGAACAGCAGCAAAGATATCGTACTGCAATTACATCCTAAATACCCCTCCATCTTGCTGCTGTGATAAAACCCTCTAATTTCAGCAGCCTGCTCAGTCATCTTTGACTTTCAGGCATTACTATTGTAAAATAATTAATGACTCGTCCCAGATTCAGAAAGTGGGTTTAGCAGGATTTCCAAAGTGCTCTTTTTCTTCCTCCCAGCACAAATCCCAGTCCCTGTAGAAAGCATTTCTCATTAGAGGGAGGATGGGGACTGGTGTGGCATGGTTACCCAAGGTGAGAAGGTGCCTCTACCCAGTGCTTCTTCAGGGCAGTGCCACAAGATCTTCTGCGTGAAAAGCTCACAGCTGTCCTCTTCCCTCTTAACCGAAGCACCATGGTCTCCCACCAATGTACAAGGTTGTTGCTTCAATGAGGGCCTGAGGGAATGGGGCATGCCTGCACCCAGGGTGGGATGGTGGAGGCAGAGAAGCCCAGGTCCTGCCTCCAAGTGGTGATGCCCTGGGCCCTGCTAGCCCTGCATGAAGCTGGGTGACGAGCCCAAGCTAGCACCATGCTGGTGCTGAGGGAGCAGAGTGCAGCACTGCTCATCGGGTGCTCCCTGACAGGAAGGAACTTAAATTTGATCCCTTTCTGTCAGGCAAAGAGTTATGTGCATATTACAGACTTTCATTATGCAGTGTTTGGGGCATTTAGTCCATACCCAGAAGCAGTGAGTGCTCGTGGCAGACCTCATGAAGTTCACTTGGGATTTCAGTATTTCTGCTGACTTCTATGTGAGAGATGCTTAGCAGCTGGAGGTGGCTAAAATAAAATATCAAACATCTCCCTCTCCAGCCCCAGTAAAATAAAAAAAGAAATAATAGAGTTTTGACTTCAAACTCTCTCCCCTGATCTTTGTTACTCACTTTTTCTGATGTGCAGGCATCCTTCTTCTAAAAATAGGAAATCTCATTGTGTGGGAGGTGTATTTAAACAGTGTTCTTTAGAATATAAATATTATTATTACTTAAACTAACCCTGCTGTAGAGAAGTTCACAAACTTGTGCTAGGCAGAGGCTGCCTGCTGTCTATAGGAAGTGTCAAATGCTTTCAAACACGGGCTTTCTGGGAACATTTCTGCAATGGGATGAAGGTTTGCAGCTCACAGCTTTCTGTAGGAAGCTGTATGACACCTTGATGCCTGTGAATTACAATGGCCTTCAAGGACTCTGTGTCTTACAGACTCTAGCCATTACAATGTTGAGTTAATAATTAGTTTTTAAATACCACAGTAACTTTCATTTGTGATATAGATAATTTGCAATCATACGCTGCTTTGGATGGGATGAAGCTTAAATTGAATCTAAAATGAGGAACATCACTCAAAACAGACTGAAGGAGCTAATTATTTTATTAAAAATACAGCTGTGCTTGCCGTTTTAATAACCTTAACAGATCAAGGCGTATGTGTGTGGGGAGGCCTTTAACTAGAACTTGTATTACCATGAGACTGTAGCCTTTGATGTGTTATTTCTAGTTTATCAAATGCCTTGGTACTGCTGCTCAGTTTATTTAATGCCTTGTTTGCTAGCGCTTGATTAGGAAGTCAATAATTAATAAATGGGTGGTAAAATTAAGTTTAGAGTTAAGAAAATGTGTTTGACAAGGTGAGATACAAACAATAGGGCTCTGCAAAACCTTGTTTGATTGTTCCCTGTCCAGCTGCCCTGCTGAAGCGGGGGGACTATTTTGTGTGGTTCATGCCAAGTTTGAATACCCACCATCTTACTGGGTACTCTGGGATGGGGGTCTTCAAAGGTGGGGGTATAGGTTCAGGCTCTGAGGCAGAGGAGGGAACTGAAGGTGGGTTTCCAGCCTCCTGGGAGATTGCTTGAATCGCTGGACTGTGCGATGAGAGGCACAATATCATTCCCGTTTCTCAGATGTGTTTTCCATCCCTCTTCATCCTCAAAGATGACGTCTGGGGGTGTGTGGGGTGGGGTGGGCTGAGGAATCCAGCAGGAGCTGTTCCTCAAGCAGAGGAGCTCACAAGTGAGCTGAAACTGCATCTTGCGGATCGCTCTGCTTACCTCCCAAATTTAAAGAAATGCGCCTGGTGTGCTAATAAACCATGCAAGCGCTTAGGTTACAGTACAGCAGTGTGACTAATGTGCATGTGCATACTTTGCATACAAAGGGTGAAATGTTAGCAACAGGGCTGCTTTGCTGTTGGGTGTGTTTTCATTAACTGTGCCAACACGCTTAGGACTAAAATGATACAGACTGAAATCAGCTCAGGAATCACAACTTGTCCTTTGAAATATGGATAAAGTCTCCAGAGAGTCATCCTCCTATGAGAGCGTATGATAGAAAAGATCAACAATTCCAGCTTGCCTTTTGCCCTTTTGAAGCATTTTTGTAGAATGTGGACCCCCTTATTTAGTGAACTGCTTTAAATAGAGTAAAACACAGGCCTGGGCTCCAAACTCAGAGTGAACGAGGTATTTCTGTACTCTGAAAAAGTGTTGGCTGCTTCTCAAACACTACATCTCATATTTGCCTTTGTGGTACCTTTTTCCAGATAAGGTCAGGACCTGAAAGCTAAGCTGTGCTTGAAGCAGCTGAGCGAGTTATATAGAGCTCCCTAGTTTGAAGAAATCTGTTGAGATGAAAGTTTCTCACCAGATTTTGAGTGTTTCTGACATCTGCCAGTCCTGGGAAAGCCAGTGTTAGCCTTGCTTGTGGTATTCTGTCAGCTGTGATTCCAGAAGCTAATAAATAATGGGTTTAAATGGATCCAGGGTGCTGCATAAGAGGTGTTAGGCAGTGCAGGTTTGGTCAAGGGCCTCAGCCCTTGGGGGTTTCAGTATGACTTCTAAACCATAAAGCCAGGTTAACAAGATTAGAAATGTCTAATGCAGCTCTAAGGCCCCTGAAAGCCATTTTACTGTCCTCTGTATTCACCTCTTGCCTGGGCTAGTACCATGTGAGATCTGGGAAGCTACCTGACCTGTCCAGAGATCAGCTTTTGCAATGACTAGAGACCGGTGGGAACAGTACAGCTTTTGAGGGTGCTGCTTTGTCACCTGAATGAAAATCCATCCTCGATGAGTGGGGGAAAGAGTTCACACTTGCAGTGGTGAAACTGGTCATCAAGGGTTGCAGGTCCCTTAAGGACATACTTGGCACTGATTTTTATACTGATTTTTTAAACTCATCGTGGCCCACCCAATTGTCCAACAAAAGAAATGCAAGACGTGCTTTACTGCACATAAATTCAGGCTGGGAGATGGTGAAGGGAAGGTGAAAATGTCATAGTAGTGTTTACTTTGGTGTCACTCTTCTGCTCCTTCTATGCAATATTCCATACCCTGTTTACACATCTTGTCTGATAGATAACCAGCTCTGCTCTTCCACCGCTCAAAGGAGTCCATAGCTGTAACAGCTTTCCTGTGTCCAAGATGTTGATGATAATGCCTGATGCGTGCATGGGAGGGGACAGGGAAGGGCTAAGTATCACTAATACTTGATGCTCTAGTCTTCATTTTTCAGTTGCACCACAGATCTATTTTTCAATTGCACCACAAACTGAAGGCAGGCGTTTGCTCTGTAGTTGCAGGGGAACAGAGAGCCTGATGGGACACTACTGAGAGATTTTGCACCCATGAAGTCATGAAAGTTGGCTGGGATTTCTTATTTGTGTAGCAGTGGAGATTCTAAGTAATGGGCAATGGATGGTCTTCCTTCCTTTGGGGTTGGAGCAAATGCAACTTTAACTTTGGTAAAAATCTATCAGGGCAATTGAGTTTCCCTGATGCATCTATCTCAGTAATTGATGTGACACCCTGCACTAATGGATAAACGGATTGTCTTTGTATTTCTGCAAAGAGAATGTGTCACATATTGAATAGTGACATTGATATTCTTATCAGATGTAAGAGTTAACGCTTCTTTCAGTTAAATGGAGTAGTTTGACCTCAGAGAGCTATTATCTTCCAGGTTTGTAGGTAACTTGTCACAACATCTTTCTGCATTGTATTTGTTTTGAAAGCTTCACTGTAACTGTATAGGCTGGACAATTACCTTTCTTACATGCAATCCAAGGTGGATAGGAAGAGCTATGCATCATTTAAAAGTGGGCTGTGAGTGTAGCTGGGAAATTGTCACACCATCACTATGGCTCCATAACTGTAGCACGCAAAAGGCTCCTGATGTTCTGTAGTAGGGCCCCTGTGTTAGCTCGTCTATGGAGAGGGAGGACAACTCCTGTTCTGCTGAGCTTAACATTTAAAAAGATGAGCTAAACAAAGTGCAAGAGGGAGGGGGGCAGACAGAGGGTGTAAGTCCCTCAAACGCCATTTTGCTGAGCTGTGTTGCCTTTCTTGTGTCTATTGTTTCTAAATTAAAGGATATCTGATGTTAGCAATTGTGGTCGCCTCCCAATAATCACTGTTACAAACGTTGCTGCGGTCTTGCAGGGTATTTATGACTCTCCTGGGAAAAAGCGAGGAGAATTACAAAGCCTCTGTGGAATGGAGTGATAAGAAAAATTCTGAATACAATCTGCATTCAGAAAAATAAAAAATAATGAAAACTTAAAGGTAGCACAGTACTAGTGCTGATCTCACCTTTCATTTAAGCAAGAAAAAAAAACATATTGAAGAACTTTGGTAAAAAATAAGGTCCTCGGTCCTACTATGACCCTGTGCTGGAAGCTGTGGGCTCTCTTTTTAGTTAATGGTTGTGAGTTAACTTTCAACCAAAAAAAAATTATTCAGCTGGTAGATTTACCAGAACAGGGTGTTGGCCAGAAAGGTGCAGCCACTGATGGCCCGTCTCATTTCTCAGTCAGTGGAGATGTGCGAGGCTGAGACCAATTTCAGGAGAAGAATTTAGGCCCATCCCCAAAGACTGCATGTCAGATGCCTCACAGAGAAAGAGGAGCAGTCAGAGAGGGTCTCTCCACCAATGCACCTTCCCAAAGGGATCCTGCAGAGCGGTGGTTTTGTGCATTACTCTTAGAGTAAGCGTGCACTGCAGAAGCATGGATGTGTCCAGTGGTACAAGCTCATAGGGTGTATGCCACACAGTC
Source organism: Limnodromus scolopaceus (assembly GCA_028565335.1). Classification (NCBI taxonomy): domain Eukaryota; kingdom Metazoa; phylum Chordata; class Aves; order Charadriiformes; family Scolopacidae; genus Limnodromus; species Limnodromus scolopaceus. The sequence goes on along the minus strand of JAOXNO010000013.1, from coordinate 65,689,995 downwards.
CAACATTACCTGTAGGTACACATGTGCATTAAGGCATGCATGCATAAAAGAATAATATGTAAATATCCAGAAAGATGGTTAACAAATCATAGACTATGTAAGAAACTGCTGCTGCCCCTGGGACCTGCCATTCAGGGGTGGTACCCTCTCCATCTTCTGCTTGAATCATTGCACTTTGTGCATATTTTGAGGCAAATTCTCAAGTAGATCCAGGATGATGAAATAATAGCACCTAATCATCAAAACATTCCCATCATCCTAATAAGGAATAGGAGGCAGTTCTTGGGATATAGAGTCCTTGAAACCCATTTTAAACAAGCTGTCACTCAGTAAAAACACACTTCTTTCACGATGCCGCCCAGCTTTTATATTGCCTTGCAAGAGGCAAGCTAAAGATCCATGACACTTCTCAAAACAAAAAGGCAGAGAATAACCCGTCTGCCCTGCCCATCAGCTTCTCAATAAAATTGATTCTAGATGTGCAAGGTTGTCTGTGCGCTATTGCTAAGTGCATAATAGCTGCAGTATGCTAACTTGTTATTCTGTAAAGTGCTGTGAAATACCATGATTACGAAAGATGCTACAGAAAACCAGCTTCCAATCTAGTCAAGTAATGGTCAGATGGCCAGGCAGGCTGCTGTAGTACAGCTACATGATCTGCAGTCCAGTGGTTTTATGGCTACGAACGTCTCTTAGACTTGTTTGCACGTGCCAGAAATTACAAGTGCCCTTTCAGGGTTTTTTCATGCTATCTTATTTTGATTCCCCCCTTTGTTCTTGTATGTTGGGGCACTGAAATTTCAGATGGTTCCTGCTCTAGATGCTCAGCTTTATCCACATGGGTGCCTGTCACTTCTCAATGAGAGTCAGTTATAATGTAATTTATTTTGTAAAGTACACTGGCTGTTGGCCACTGGGTAACCAAAGGTGAAAGGGAGCAAATGAAAAGCAGATTAGAAAGCATGTTGTGGGTTGGGGGAAGGGAGGCTCTAGTGTGAGGGAAAGTGAATAGGGACGGTTCAGGGAAGCGAAAACCGAAAAAATAAGGCATGCACATGTAGCTCAAAGGACTTCATTACAGCTAATTTAGGAAGATAACAAAGGAGCGATGTCAACACAATCCAAATGGGGGCGAAGCACAATGGGAAGAACAGAGAGAGCAAGAACAAATAAGAGTCATAAAATGGACAAATGTCTTCAAGTCTTTAGAGAGTATGTTTTAGTGCCTCTTCCCCTCCTCCTTTCCTGTTCTCCAGGAAATGTCTTACTAATAAGAGGAGCAAAAGGGTTGGCAAGTTTAATAATGCCCTCAAGGTGATGAAATGTTGGTGCTTGACAGAACAAAAACTTGGCCATCCAGTTCTCCAGCTTTGTTTAACCGTGAGCTACTCTTTCTTTTTAGTGTCATATCAAATCTGGTGACCCACATAGAGCATTCATTGTGCATAAGATAAGATATCATAAATTCACCATTAGGAATGTAATTACGCTGAGTGCTCAGAAGAAAGAAAGGGTCCCTTCCCCATCCCCACCTCTTTTTTTTTTCCCCGGGGGACTTTCATTGTGGAAAAGTAAATATTGCAGCTGGGCTTCTGCGGTTTACTCTGTAGAGTCCATTTAAGGTGGTGATGATTAAGACATGCGTGTCTGTAGCGCTAGTCAAGAAGACTGGGTAGCTTTCAGCAAGAGGGGCTTGTGGAGTGATGGCACCGGGGCAGGGGACTGACAATTAACTTGCACACAAAGACGGAACGCATTAAGACCCTGCGTAGCTTTGAACAGTGAGCTTTTTTCCCCAGTTATGTCATGTCTGATACATTGCCTCAAACCAGACTTCGAACTTAATGTAGGCTTTTTCCCCCTATCACAACAAGGTCTTGTTCTTTGGCATGTATGACCGCAAATATACGTGTCCAAGTTTAACATGTAGGAAACAGACACCCAAAGATTTCTAAACTGACCCGTGAAGGCATGCTATAGTGGGTTGTGGTGTTTGTCATCTCCTAACCTTCCTGCATGGGGACCTGGCTGGAATATGCAAGAGCCTCTGGTACTTTTACTCCCTTCCCATGAAAAATGGAGCAGAGGAAAGGAGAGAGGGGCTAGGACTGCGTGGTGCTAAGTAGCATCAGGGTGGAGCTAAAGGATGCATCTGGGCATAGCCAACATCCAAAAAGCTCATCTTTGTAGATCAGAGAAGTGTACAGAGCCCTGCACTAATATCCTGCAATTTTGGCCACTCTTTGCATTGGTGGGGCTGTTGTTTTGAGGGCAAAAATAAGCCAGAATGAATGAGCAAAGCCAGTGGTAGCCTCTGATTAAACCTTAATTCAGTAAAGAGCAGTATGACTGGTGTCAAGGCTGTGCTCTCCACTGGTCTAGTGCAGCATGCTTCCTCTGATTTCAGTGGGGAAATGTTGATTTAAGGTGGATTGGATTCTCCTGCCCTTTACATGTTTGTTCAGAGGGCCAAGGATGCAGCTGGTAGGAGGTTCCCTGTGTCAGTGAGCCTAGGAGTGCCCTGTTGATGTTGACGATACCCTATGTGAGAGCGCTTAATAGCGGATGAATGTTGGAAAGATTGTGGATTACTTTGTTAAGCAACCGTGGCTTGTAAGTAATGTGGAGCTGACCCTTCGTGACACTTGCATGACCCAGAAACAAAGCAGCAGGCAGGAGAGCCCTGCAGTAAATGAACAGTGTTTTGATATTTTCTAATAATAAAACCTATGAAGTTAACCTTTGCGAAGTATAGTTAAACTTAATTTATTTTCAAATGTGCAATGTTTTCAGTATGTTTGTTTGCACTGTAACCTAATTTTCCACTTCCTTTCCCTTGTCATACAGTTTTTAGGCCAGGAATGCGGTAATGAATAGAGAGAAGAATGTCAGTTTAGACCGTAAAAAGCCTCTGTGAAAAAGCCTAGTAGAATTAAATAGGGAATGATCGTCTGTCTGTAGGATTTCAAAGCCCATGTCTCCTCTGGTTTAAAGCCACAGGATCGCTAATAAAGGATCATTTTATACATGTGGCCTACTGCGCTTTGTGGCTGAGTGCACTTTCAGTAGTACTGTTTTTTTGTTTTTTTTTCTTTTTTAAAAATAATTTTAATTTTGCATGGAGGTGTTTGCATGTATCCCACTCTGGCTGATTTAGCCCACGGGACCACTGCTCTATTGGGGTGCAGGCAGCCTGGCCCTGGGGCTTTAGTGTGTAAACAGACCTTCTTCCTCAGTAGGATTCTTACTGGGCTAAAGCTGGGTCCAAGTTAATCTGCTGGATTATGTTACCCTCAAAATGGAAGCAAGCATTAGGTGGCCAACTGGATCAGCATCAGAATTTGGCAAAGGTTCTCTCTCTCTCTCGTGGTTGAACCAAGGCTACTGGGTCTGCTTGTATGTAACCCTTGAGTGGATTTAACACTCCTGCCCAGAGGCCGAGACTTGTGATCTTCCATATATTTAAAATTTTTTTTTGCTGTGCTGTCTTCTGTACACATGTATGTTTACCTAAGTGGAAACCTTGGAGGCCAACTGCGCAGCGGTTTTTATCCCAGCTGTTAAGTGGCCCCAGTCCAGCCCAGCAGAGTAGAAATGCAGCGAGCAGTCCTGGGCCCTTTACTGGCTTGTGTATGGGTAGGCATGCGCTGGAGATGAATCGGGGTCAGTACACTGTGATATGTTAATTCTCCAATAATCATTATAAGTAATAGCTTCACTGATTCATGAGTTCCATAAATTGATTAGTCCCTCTGTTAATGAAGAGCTCTAATGCACTGCATATGCGATATATCATTCCTTTACTTTATGACTTTATCTGGCCCAGGGAACCTGAGTGCACTGGTCTGTGCTGGAAGGTACCGCTTCCATTTCCCAGTGTGCTACTGCACGCATGCGAGCATTTAGCCTTGTACACATCCCACACTGGTTTCTGCACACAATTAGCTCAGTTATTCTTCGAGCTTTCGGATGTATCACAGTGCAAAATCAGCCCGGTTCCTATCAGATCAAAAACTGGGCTGACTCTGCACTCAACTATGGAGACCCATGCACAAGAAAGTCTTGCTTGTCAAGCAGCAACCTCCACTTGGAAGAAGGGCTGGTAGCTTCTTAAATCACTTTTCTACTTTTACAAACTCTCTCTTCCAGTAAAGAAGCAATGTCCCATGTGCTAGCTGAGTTTGGGGCTGGAACAGAGAGCTAGCTGGGCTGCCCGTCCAGGTGGGGAAAATGGGGACTGTTGCTGTGGAGGAGCAGGCTGAGCCTGTATGCACTCTGTTACATGAAGGAGCAACCACTGTTCCCTCTAACATGTGTGAACTGCTTCAGTGTGTTATACTGAAGTATGCTCCAGGATGCCTGAACAGTGCCCATGCCCTTTTCAAAATGCCTTTATCTCCAGGGAGAACAGGGTTACTTTTTCTTTTTCAAATGGACTTTGCTTCAGTTATCCATGCCTTTGTCCCTTTGAGATGTCGTTGCCATAATACACTCTACATGGGGCTATATGTTGAGCCCACTCAGAAACTGAAGCTAATGCAGAATGCAGTGACCCGCTTATTAAGTAGTGTTTCACACTGGGAACACATCGCACTAATGTGCCAGGGTCTGCACAAGCTGCCAATACATTTTTGGATGTTGGTGTTAACCTATAAAGCTATAAATGGTTTGGTACCTAGCCACTTGGGTCAGGAGAGAAGGCACGGTGCCTTTATTAATTATACAAGCCTCCAGCTGAGAATGAATCTGCTTAGGCTTCTGGAAACGGTTCACACTGGGCATGTTCAGAAGCTTAATGCAGGCATTAACATACCCTTACATTGCATCATTTAATTTGCATAGCAACTCCTAGGCTAGTAGCGATACCTTCCCTTGTACCTACCTTTGATGTTGCTGCTGCCACCCCTAAGGCTCTTTGTAGACTTGGCAATGTGGGCTCTGGGCTTGAGACCGAAGGGCGGTTTTACCCATCCACTAGATCAGGAGAAAGCCCCCGTGTGGGCCTAGTAGAAAGCTCATAAACTGGGACACGCCAGTGTCTGCAGAACGAGCGAACAGGAAAATAGATCATGCTTAGTCAGAGGTACTTTCTGAATATGTCAGAGTCTGGGGAAAAAGCTGCAAATTTGGTGTTGGTTTTAGATTTTGATCAAAGTGGTTTACGGTTTACGAAATGCCCTTCCTTTCCAGAGCAGAACAAGTAACCCACAATATTCAGCCATTACGTCTGCAGACAGATCTGCGACTACTTCCTACGTTTGTCTGTGGTATGTCTCATTGGTAATTACAGTAATATTTACATCTCTCTGCATTTTTATATGTCCTTTGTCAAGCTGATTAGAGGAGGCACAAAGCTGCCCTTTCATTAAAAAAAATTAAAAAAAAAAACACACCAGACCTCATTAGGCAGCTTGCTGGCATCAACTAAATTGAGTTTCAACTCGTATCTAAATTTTAATAAATAAGCAGTGATGCTCAGTACATTGCTCTAACATACACACTCCACTCACACAGCTTGCCGCATGCTTTGTACAATGCAGCTTTTTCCTTTTTAATGCAAAACAATACTAAGTGAGTCAAGGGGAAATGATATTTCATATTCAAGCCTTTCTTTTTCCCCAAGCAGACCTTAAAAAAAAAAAAAAAAAATCATTTGCCTGGTATCCAATCACTCCAACTATACTATTTGATTCTGCTGTTGTACATATCAGAGCCTTAAATCTAACATTTTCTTTTGCTGTACTGCAAATGTGAAGTGTGATTTACATTTGTTTTTCTTGCAAATTAGGAAGAGCATAAAACACAGGCAGCTTTCCTTTCAGATGCCACCGACTCTATATAGAGTCAGGCTGGAAAAAGCCACAGGAGCAAAGAACGGGCGGGGAAAGAGAGTGACAGAGGATGTTTTGGAAGTGTAAAAGGCATCTTTACAGCCAACAGACCAAAAGACCCTTGTTCCAGTCTGTATCTCACTCAAATATTTATGACGACAGTTTACACTCTTTTAACTTCTGGTTTCTCTCTTAGAAATCCATATTTAGATAGATAATTTTAAAAGCCTGCCCCTGCCAATTGCTTCTAGGACTGTGCCAGGTCCATGCTCTTGATCTCAGGCTGTTTTAGTAACTAGCTTGGGGTTTTAAGCGGAGCTGTAATTTGGGTGGTGTTTATAGATACCAGCAACAGCCAAGCAGCAATCAAAGCAGCCCAGTCAGGATGTCCCGGCAGGGCTGTGGGTGCTGGGGGCCAACAGAAACAGGCGAGGGCTGGTGGCAGCGCCCCAGCCACCAGCGGCTGCTGCTGCTGTCTGCCCACACCGGCAACAAGAGCTGCTCGGTGGCCAGCACTCCCCATCAAACCCTCGCAGCCGCTGCCCTGCCTGGGAGCTGCCCGTCTGGCACTGCCATGGTACAGACCTGTGTGTCCTCGCTGCCTCCCCAGGCTGGGATGTTTTCTCAGTTCTTTTGTTTTGTGCCAGTTCCCCTCCCGGGTTTTGAGGTGGCTGCTTACGGCATGGGAGCAGCATTTTCAAAACAGGTGAGGAGCCGAAGCGGCTGTCCTCTCTGCCTTTGGGGCTCTGACCTCAGACCCTTGGCAGGAATCACCATGCCACACGCTAAAATAAATGTGACAAAACGATGCTGTTGGGCTCGAGGTGCTGCTAAGGTTCGATAGATTTGAGGAAGCAGCAGTGCTCCACTGCCATCGCTGGCTCCCCGCCTTGCGGGGCTGAGATAATCCCAATTGTCCAAACTTTCCGAGCCAAGTGGGCCCACTTGAGATCAAATCCTTACGAGCTTGTCTAATCAGCCCTTTTGCCTCCCTCTTTCTCAGCATTTTCCATCGCTGCCTCTTTACTGCGGTGCTGGGACATGCTCCCCGTAGAAGCTGAGTGCAAAACCTGTGAGCGACTTTAGGGGGGTTTCTGGCTGTAAGCTCAAGGTCTGAACAGATTTGCAGCTTCAAGCACTTGTGCCAAGAATTGGGTTGCTTTGATCAATTAAATTCCCTGGCAGAGAAAGAATAATAATAAAGGTTAGGGGGGGGCCCATACTCTGAAGCTCTGTCTGCAGAAGAGTGTATCTTCCCACTGCCCCTGAATAGCACCAGCAGGCCCTCCTCTACCTCTTTTATGGATTTAATTCTCTTTGGGAAGCTAATCTCACCCCCGCTGCCCCGGCACAAAACCCAAAGTGGCAATCTTGTGAAGCACAGAAAAGCAATTGGGGGAAACCTAGCTTTTTATGATAATACCCGGGGAAAGTGACTTGCACCACTGCTCTTAAGAATGCAAACACGCTCCCACACAAGCACGGGATAAACAGCACGGCTTGTACCTTTCAGCAAAACAGAAACGCGCTGTTGCCGGGGCTGAGGGACTCTCCCGGGGAATTGTTTGCTTGCCAGCAAGCTCGGCTTTGGTTATACCCAAATGCCTTCGAGGTGTGGAGAGGATTTTTCTGGAGTGTAGGGGATGCTACGGAGGGGAGGGGTGAGTGGATAGGGAAACATGAACGATGGGCTTGTGAAAGTGATGGGGGGTGGCCCTTGCCTCCTGTCCAGTGCCGGGGTGGTTGTCCATGGCAAGGTGCGTGTACATAGCACTGTCAGCTCGCTTGAGTGGGAACTGCGAGCCTGGAAACTTTCAGTCTGAGTAGGCTTTGCTATCTGATCAGGGATTTGGTTGTTTCCTCACTCAGCTTCAGTGACTCCTTATACAAAAAAGATGAAGGTGACGTCACTCCCAGGTAAAAGGACAGTGTTCGTCTTTCTCCTCACCTTGGCACTAGCAATGTCATGGCTGCGCAGTGAGCAGAGGACCTCTCCAGTGAAAAGCCAAGGAGGTCTAGTTTATGGTGCAGATACCTTCATGCAATGGCAGGCTGCTCCCAGGGGAAGCTGTCCCCTCCAGGCCCCATCTCTGTGCAGCTCTCCTGATGCATCCTTTATTTAGGGGGCTGTGTTGGTCAAGACACTTTTCCTCTCCTTGTAGAGTCAGTTTTCTGTGCTCTGGGCTCCTTGACACAGCCTCTGTAGGGCCAGACGAGCCCTGGTGCTAAGGAGCCATGGTGAGGATGAGTTGATGGGGGAGAGAAGCAGACCAGGCAGGGACAACAGGGAGGAGGGCTGCGGGACCAGCTTGTTCTTCAGCAGCTCCACCTCAGATGGACATACACAGATTGTAACACTGCATCCCAAGCTGCATTTAAGCAACCTTTTCCAGAGGCCCCACATCTGGGAGGCGGGCTGGGGTAAAGGGGCAGCGAGCAGCAGGCAGGGCAAGGCAGCCCTGGCTGTGGGTTGTCCTCGCAGTGTCTCTGACTGAGGTGGAGTGGCCAAGGTGGCTCCTGAGCCACAGCTCATCTCCTTTCCTCATTCTGCAGCATGGAGTGGTCCCCTCACCCTAGGTAGCTGGATATCACTTCTGTGTGCTGGCTGCCAGAGTCGTTTCAATTTAGTTTGGTCTATTAAATCACCTGTCTCAATGCTGTTTGTCTGGAGATCAAATTTGGAAAGGCAGCAGCTGGAGGAAAATTAGAGCAGACAAATGTGTGTAAAAATGTTTCCCTCCAACTGCTTTCATCACAGGCAATTCTTGACTAAATGATGAGGCTTAGGGCTATAAGTATCTCAGTTGTTTCAACTGGAGTAAACTGAAACCAAGGTCAAGTCATAGCTGGTTTGTGTCCTTTTCCCTCCTAATCTTCTACATTTCACTATGGTTATTTTATTTGAATGTCTGCCACTTGCTATTTCAAGATTCCAGCAGTATGTCTCCTCTGCACCCCTGTTTGCCAGCTAAAATGTTTCCACCCTGCTAGTGGACATGATTACATAATTTTAGATACACTAAGGCCTGAAATTATTGGATTTTTTTCCCTAGTACAAATGAATGGATGTAAGCTGTTTATTTTTAACTTCTCCTCCTGCCTGTGAACTCCAGTAAAGCAAAATTAATTTTTCATGATGGATGGAGGGGTATGGGGGGGGAGGAGACGAGGGGAATAAAAGGAAAGCATCTGAGTGTGAGGGCAGCAGAAAAAGAAGTGTGCTAATTTCCTGGGTGATAGTGTGATATTGTTCCACCTGTTTCTTTAATTACTAGAAGTTGCTGAGCCTCATCAGCTGCCTTGGCAGCCCCAGGAGGAGAGGAAGTGCTGATGGGGTCCCAGCCGTGCAGCTTTTCAGGCTCATGCCAAGACTACGCGCGGAGTCAGGTTCCTCCGGGATCGTTCATCCACGAACGTGTAGGTCATCTGAGCTCCAAACTTACTTTTGAAGATCAGAAGTAACCTGTGTGGTCTCTTTCAATCTATAAAATCCTTTCTCTGAATCATCACTTTAGGAGAAGAGTTTACTGAATTCATAACAGTGTCTTGGTTTCCTGACATCTAGTAACTAGGTGTATTGAATACTGCATTATATAGGGATTAATTTACTTCAACTTCCCCTCCCCCCCCTGAAAATCCTGTATTTTGTCTCCCATATCACCAGTTAGCCTGTAAAGGTTATTTCCCAAAAAACTTTGTAAGGTGAAACTAATTTGCTCAAAGGACTCTCCTGTATTTGCCCACATTTGAATACAAAGTGGAAATGTGTTTTCTCTGTGACTTCTGTGGGGTGTCCAGAACTAAGGGCATCTGAGCCTGGGGTGTGGAGGTGTGACTCTGAGCCTCCAGAGCTGAATATAGTTGAAAGGGTTCAGGTTTCCCATTCCTGCTTTAGTCCAACTTCAGTGTTAATGCACAGGATGTGTGATGATGGCCCTCAAAGGCCTCTTTGCGTTCACACTTGCAATCTTGATGTCGTATTAGCGCAGGCTTTTCCCAGTATTTTATTTCATGCTTCCTTCACTGCAAGCATTTGCTTCTTGTGGAAAAGCAGCTTGGGTGCCCCCTCTCTCTCTTTCCCTTTTAATATTCTCTAGCTTGGGACCACTGCTTCTTCAACAACCTTTTCCCTTTTTGATGTGCCCTCTGTTTTCTCTTATTTACAGCAACTGCCATGCTTGGGATTCTCTTGTTCTTCTTCTCCCTCCTCTCAATTTCTCAGGACAAGCTGAAAATGAGATTTAATGGGCCTCCCACTGTTGTTGCTCTTTTGAGATTACTGGGATCAGATGTTCTTCTCTTGAGAACTAGATCAAAGAAAATGAGAGAGACTAAAGACCAGGATGCTCAGGAGGACGATGGAGAGCAGGGATAAGGCAGAAGAAAAGTGGTTCTTAGCATGTAATGCAGCAGTGCAGGGCATTTTTGGCTTTGCTGGCTCCTTGCCAGAGTTTTACAGACGTGTCAGGGCCACTATGGTATGAAAAGCTTAATAATTTTGTTACAAAACCTTTCAGCAAGCCCAGAACCACATGAATGTTTGTAATTTTTATCAGAATTGTCTTGGGCTACTAGCTATAAACAGCCCACTAGTTTTAATGTGGGATTATTTGGCTGACCTATCCATCCCCATGTTCCCAGAAATCCTCTCCATATTAATTGCATTTCACTGCTGGGGACACCTGTTAGCAAGGGCACAGCTGAACAGGCTTTTAATACTTCCAAATCTCTGATAATACTCCAGTTAAACTCCTCTTTCTTGCTTTTTTTTTTTTCTTCTTTCTTTTTTTTTTTTTTAATCAAATATGAAAGGGAGGAACTGATTGGACTCTCTGCTTAGCAGCCGGCTGAAGCTAAAGTTTCTGCTCCACTCTCTAGCATGAGGTGACTTTGCAGCAGAGGAGATGATGGTTTTTGAAGACTGTCACTGAGCTGTCCTTTTCTTCCTCTTCTAGACTGATGGGGAAGGGTTACCCAGGGACTGGTATGCCACATTGAGATTCAAAGCCCTGATGTAAATTCTCTGTAACACCACAGCTTCTGTATGACCGTTTGCAAGCTACATCCTTGCACCTGTGCTGTAAAATGGTGACGCAGGTGTCCAGGGGAGACAGGGAAGCACGCAGACGCCGCCATGACAAGGATTTCGCTTCCTGACAGGAGCTGGTTCATGCAGCTCCACGTGTCCCAGACGCCGGTCCTGCTACTCCAGGTGGTAACAGGGCCCAAGGGGTAGGGAGAAGAAACCTTACTACTGGGACCATGAGTGGGCAGCTGGCTGTGGGGGTGATGGAGGAGAGGGCTCGAGGAGGTGGAGGAAACCTCTTTGTGGCTCAGGCTTTCAATGCAGGAGGGTTGTGTTTTTGTTGGTAGAAATAATTGACATGGTGCATGTGGTTTTCTTGTTGGTCATGAAACTCAAAGAAAACAAATACAGTATGGCAGGGACTTTCTTGTTTTGTTTTTTAAGTGCTGCTTTTAATCCCCTTATAAATGTGAGAGAAACCCCACAAAATTCTAAAGTGTCTGAAGAAGGAGATAAGCCCTTCATGCTGTTCAGTTCTGCAGTGTTTATTCCTTTTCCCCTCAATTTTCTTATCATTATCAGAGAGGGGTGGAAAGCTTTTGTCAGAGTTCTCCTTTAAAGAAAAAGATACTATTTGAATGTAACCAAGTCTGAGTCCCTGGAGTGGCCCAGGGAACAAGCAGTATCTGTAGTTTCTGAATTTCCTGGCTCTTGTGAATGGTGTTAGGATCTTAACATGGCTCTTAGACTACTCTGAGAACAGGATGACTTCTATGGAAATCCACTAGACAAGTGATTGAAAAAACATCTTTTCAGAAAATTACTTCATCATATATGAGATTTATTTTTAAAACTAACTACATGGGAGTTCTTGGCAATGACGGTCTCTACATCTGATGGTCTAACTAGCATGAAATAGAGCTGCTGCTCTCATTTATATACATTACGCTATCTGGTTCCTCACTTGTGGTTTGGGAAAAGCATGAATTTTCAAGTTTTCCTCATGGGACTTCTTTGGCTTCTTTCACTTTACCTTTCATTTTCTTCCCTGCTATGTAGAAATGCAGGATGATTATTAAACGGCTTTAGGAATTCTGCTGTAAGAGGCAAGAGAACATGCAGCATCGTAATTTTTATTGCTATCATCATAGTTTCTTATTCTCTTTTTAAGAAAGCACAGCAGCAAACCTTTCTAGGGAAGATCATAACACACGTGCAGTTTAGCTAGGAGAATTAAATATAGATATTGTTCTTGGTGCAATATTTGTCAGGCAAATCATAGGGTGGTACTGATACATATCTTTGCATGCATATAGTTAGCAAAAGCTGTTTGATCCAATTATCACTGCAAGACTAATCTCAGGGTAAGACCCCATGACAAACTTTCAGGAGCCTTAGAGCATCCCAGTTGCAGGGAGGATGCAAGGCAACTATGGTGGGAGAGGGGGTTGTCAGCTGTGTTTGCTTCAGTGGGTTTTTTGCATGCAGCAGAGCTCTTTGTGAGACAGCTTCAGCCAAGCCCTGCAGTTCTATTCCCCTCCCCACCAGCTCTGCTGGGGAGAGCAGAGATGGTAAGGCTGATCACAGCTACAGAGGCTCCTTGTGCTGTTCCTGGGCCTAATGACAGGTAGCCAAATTACTGCAGGCAGTGGACTGCAAGAGCTGGAGAAGATAAGAGACGCATCAGGAAAGGATGGAGGAAGGATGTTGCCCTGGGCACAGATGCTGGGGGATGTGCCCAATGCCGTGTAGCCATCAGTGGCAGAGATGGGCACAGAAAATAACGTCCTGTACCATGCCTGTTTCATCAATGCCCACTGGGCCTTAAATTAGCACTGTCACACGTACAGATGGGACTAAATGACTTCTCACAGAGCACAGCTTGCCCTGCTGTTGTGCTCTGCCACCAGAGCAAACACCATTTGGCCCCGTGACCAGCCACAGCCCCTCTGGCCCCTTTCCAGCCCCTTGCCCACTAACAAGGACATGGCCTGAGGCTCCTTCACTTGGAGAATCAGTGGGGAGGTTTTTGGTGGCCACTGCCACCTCCACTTTACCTTGGTCTATTCATGGTTGTTTTTTAGTTAAAAATATCCAGCTGACTATTTTGATACAAAAGTACACATGCCTTTCCTTCCTCCCTCTTCTAATTATTAAGTGCCTAAACCATATTATGAGCTATTTTTTTTTCATTCTGTGATATTTTTAAATCAAAGATAGTTTCTGAGGGAGGCAAGTAACCAAAAATATTTATAGGTTATAATCCATCTTGGTAGGCTCATTTAATTTAATTAGCTGTAATGTGGGAGTTCATCTCTTGTCATCAGGATAGAAATAAGTTTACTACTTTGTATTCTTTTTTATTTCTTAAAAAAAAGTCTTGTTTCTGTTTTTCTTTCCTCTTTTCTTTCTTTCCATAGTAAATATATTATTTATGCTGTTCCTACGCTGAGATTTCATTCCCTAAGTGCTAAATAACCCCCCTTCAGCCCCCACCTTCTTCTTCTAGTTGGGATTTATAATACACCCTAGAAAAAAATAGGTGCTGACTGTGCTGTGAACAGTGCCCCTTCATTATAAAGCAGCCCTTGCAAACTTTTGGAAAATGGACCTACTGTGATAATAAATCTTCCCCCTTGACATACAGCACTGAATGTGACTCTGACCACATAAACTGCTCTCCCCATGATTCTGAGGCTGTTCACAATGACAACCATTTATAAGCCAGTTGGCTTTACATTAATTAATTCCCAAGTCATTCACAAATAGCAACAATCACCTCAAAGTGCAGGCCTAGGAATGGGCTGGCATTTTGTAAGGGAGATCTGTATATAAAAACTTACCATGCTCACAATAGGGAACAAACCCAGCCCTTGGAACAACAATGGCTTTCTGCTTTTGGGCTCGGGGTCGCGGCTTCTTTCAGTTCAGCTCGTGGTGGTTTATTTACAGCGGGTGCTAATTTCTGATGTTTGACTTCTTTTGTGGAGAGCATCAGCTGGGCATCCTGCCCCAAGTGCGAGGTAGTCCTCCCTGCACTGCTGCTTGCAGGACGAGGCTGGGGAAAGACATACTGCTTTGGAGAGGAGCTCGAGGATCCCAGGAATGCCAGGGAAGGATTTGGCTTTGTGCCATCCTCTGCCAGATTGCTAGCTACTTCTCACCTGGATTTCAGTTTCTGCCTGGATGAGCTCTGCTTGTAGCCCTTCCCATATGGGTTTTAACATCAGAGGCTAAAGTTTCATGGCTGAGACATTACTGGGAGTAGTTTTAAGAAGCTGTACAGGAGGTGTCTCGGTCTCCTTCCCCGTTATAGCTTTTAGACTTTTAAGAGAAGTTTTTTTCAGGCGTGATTTACTTGCATACCTTGTTTCCCATGGGATGCAGTTTCCTATGGCTGATGGCTACTCCTTCTGCCATCTGCAGCCCTCAGCGCTGGTCCATGCAGCCTGCCCTCGTCTTTGTTTCAGCTCCCCTTCCCCGTGCCCTGCTGAGCTTCCCTGCCTGTGCCTTGGGGTTCTTCCCCTCAACTTTGCTTCCCAGGGGTTCCTCTCTGGCCAGGTGAGTTGCTTGTTGCCACTCAGCCCCTTCCATCTCCATTGCCTTGTCTTGTCCCTTAGGGAGCTCCTTGTGTTTTGTGTGATGGGTGTTTCGCTTTGCCCAGGCTGTGAATGTGAAAGGATGGTACACTTTTAGGTGGAAGTCAACCTATAGAATGGAATCCTGCCGTGTTGGAGACAGGAGTGGTTTTTTCATGGTTGGTCATCCAGTGCTGTGCACGTGGACCTTAACACCCCTCCCTGCCAGCCCCTGCTGAAACCACAGCCGGAGCTGAGCTGTGGTGCGACTTGGCTGCCTTGTGGAGGTGCATTATGGCACAGGCTTTAAGGACACAATTACAAATGAGCTTCACAGGACGGTGCCTCATCCAGTCCATGGGATTGACAGTCCTCATTCACTAAGCAGCTATTCAGTAGTTTTTCTTCATCATTTTCTGATGGGGGAGGGAGGAGCTGATCCCTTAATTCCAACATCTTATTCAGATACTGCACTGAAGACAGAGTTATTAATTTCCTCAGAGGGTTTTTGCTGTCATTCAGCATGACAATATCCTGAATGCTTTAAAAATATTAATGGGTTTATTTTCATAGTAGAACCATGAGATGGAAGACCATTGCTTTCACATTGTAGATGGGAGCAGGAGCAAAGAGTGCAGGATCAAGGTCAAAGCGAATGCGAGGTTTAGACACCTAATTTTTTATTTATTTTTTTTCCTTCCCCAGACTACATTCTGTTTATCACCTTACTCCTGTGTCTGCATTTTATACAGCCCACTGACTTCCATTTCAGCTGCCATTGCTCAGCAAATGGTTATGCCAAGTTCGGAGGAAGTACTCTGGGCTCTGCATCGGTGAAGTCCTAAAAGTCGCTTGGTCTGAGACTCACCTGGTTCCACGGCAGGCAGATGTAGCTCCCCGGGTCAGTGTTTGTCTGCACTCCTTTCTCCTACTGCAGTCTCCAGTCTCAGGCCCCCCTTTTGCGACAGGCAAGACAAGAGCAATACAAAGAGCAGTTGCCTTTGCTGCTCCATCTTTGTTCATGCTGAATGCCTCCAAGCTGGCTGAGGCAGAAGTCCTGTGGAGGGAGTGTGGTAGGTGTTCATAAAATTAAGGACCTCTTGCTCTGCCAAACAAAATCCCAGTTCAGTCCATTTTTTTCTGATACTGTTCAGGCTTCTCTATAGCTATGATCCACAAGCTCTTTGTGCAAACACATTGTTTACCTCCTCCTTTTCCTTTCCCCATCTGGTTTCTTGTCCCAGTCTTCTGACCAGCCAGCACTCCCATTTGATGTGATAGCAAATTCAAGAAGTGGCAGTCCCGCTACTGTGTTTGGTTACAGTACTGATAGTCAACTTGACAGGTACTGTGGGACCTACAGTCTGCTAATATATAAATTAATTCAAATATAAAATTAAGGTTCCCTGCTTTTTATGTGGGTTGGTTAGGCACACAACACAACAGAGCTTATCATGGTAATGGTACTTCTGCTGGATTCAGCAAAGATAGTGCCATAAAAATAAAACACATTGAGATTCATGAAAATCTGTCTGCATTCTGCTTCCAGTGAAGCTATTCGGGGCCAAATTTTCAAACATCAGCTTCTAGTTGCACCAACACGATGAGCCCATGCAAAATACAAATACGCGCACGTTAGGTTCTTACACATGCGGGCAATGCCCATTCTCGCTGAAATGTGACATTTTGAGAACAGATGTTGCAAAATACTTGCACATATTTTGTGGGAGCAACAGTGACATCTATCTCGCTGGAAACATAGCTCCCATTTTTACGTTTCTTTGCTTGGTAGGCCGTTTATCTTGTTTCCTTTGGCGCTGGAAGTCTTTCTCATGCTGCTTTCTGTGTCTGGAAAATCTGCCCACCTTCTGCATGCCAATCACACTTCTTTTTCAAACCTCTCCTTCAAACTTCTCCTAATCCATTTTATGCTGATCTTACTGTCACTTTTTCTCCAACTCAAGTCTGATCTGCCTCTTACAGTGAGTTTTAAGTGTGTGTATTTATTCATAGTAATTTGTGTAAGGCTAAGTTGGTGCCCCCTCCATTTTGAAGTGAAAAATTAATTTTATATAGTTACTGACTTAATCCATGCCTTCATCTCCACAATGCAAAACCCTTTGTGTGAATCATCCAATTTTTGTTTTAAAGATGAATTTGTTAAAACATAGAGATTAAACAGTCTGCCCAGGTCAAAGTTAAAAGGCGGCAAATCCATGGGAATAGCACACGTCTTGTGGTCACCAAACTAGCAGTTTTAGTGCTGAGTAATGTAGTATTGGCACGGCTTTGCCTTTTTCCTCCAGAAAAAATGAAAGACAGTAAATCAGTTCAGAAGGTATGGTTTATTTTGGCTTCCCGACATCATAAATGTTATTTCTGAAATAGCGATGGTTAATTGCTCAAACTCCTCAGCTGTGCAGGCAACACTGGATGTTTCCATGCGAAGGGTGAGGGACAGGAGCTGACAGGGGGCTGGGACGAGGAGCTCCTGGAGGAGGCAGGGGAAGGTGGGCACAGCTGGGGCAGGGATGGAGCACATTGGGGGGGCTCCCTGGTCTGGCTGTTGTGGGTAGGGAGAGAGCTGAGGGGCTGTCACGGTGGCTGGGGACTGCCAGCCCTCTACCCCCAGTACATTGTCTGTCTCCCTGGCTCTGGGGCATTGGCACAGCCAAAGAAGGATGGGTAACACTACTAGGTCATTTTGCTGGCTTGAAAACTGCCATAGGTAGTTGCTTGCTTCGCCTAAGCCTCTTGCTGCTAGGCCTATTCTTAGGAGCTGTGACTCCTAAAACTGTTTTCTGCATATGTACATTTTCCCCTATATACTATTATTGTTTAATTTCTGTGTAGCCTTTCATTTCTGTGGCTTAAGTTTATGAACATTTTATTTTCCATTTTCTGCTACTTCTTCAAACATAACATGAAATTGCAGTCATTTTCAGGCCTTCATTTGTAAAATTATCTCTCATCATCATAATTTACTGCTCTTAATGATTTTTCTGACACGTTTTAGTAGCAAGATCCAGTAACTATTCCTTTTTTTTACTGGATGCAGTTAAGTACATTATACAAGACACTATGGATAATATTATCAAGATCCCAGAAGTGTAATGTTCAGGAGAGTTTCCAACAATCGATGTTATCTGTCATCTCGGGATATGCATCACTTAAGGATCCTTTCTATGGAAAGAGTGAGAAGAGATGTTCATCCAGGAGGCATTTTTCATATGGTCCTAGGGTTTCTGGGAGCTCCTGTGGGGACCTGGAGGTGGCTGCCGTCTGCCCGTTTTGATGGGTAGCACGAGGATCCAGACCAAGGCTGTGCTGGAGAAGAAAACCTCCAGCCGTTACCATGGCCCTGGCAAGGCACAGGCTGTGCTCTCTGTGTGCCTCCTCCAGATGCTGGACATATGGGCCTGCCCTGAGAGCTCCAAGGTGGCTTGGCTTAGTTGGTTTGGCTGAGGAGGCAGCTGGAGGAGAGAGTATGGAGAGAGACTTATTGCTCTTGCAGATAACAGCCTTGCTGAGCTTGATTGATGGATGCTGTTCTATCTGCCAGACATAAGCTAAAACTTAGGAAATGGAGCAGAAATATGCAGTTTGGGCAGAACAGTTGTGTATAGCAGGAACGTGCACAGTGCTGGTGTGGGCAGCACTTGTGCTAGGCTGCCACTGTGCACAGGCTTCCTCACCAGCACAGCTTGGTGGGTGCCGAGCACCTCAGCCACTCGTACCAGCCACCAAGGGCTCAGGGCCATGTAGCAGCTGTGCCCCCGCAGGCAGGGAGCTCTGTGCGCTCTGGCCACGTGTACTTGAGGGATGAGATTTCTTTCCTCTTGTTTATCCAACCCTTTCCCTCTGCAATCCTACTGCTGCAGCACAGGCCCTCCACCTGGTCCTGAGAGCAAGAGTTTCGCAACTGTGCCTCTGAACTGATGCTCAGGAGATCCAGGCTCTGATACCCTTGGTTTTTGCTGACTAGCTGCATGGTGCTGGGCAACCATCCCCACCCTACCTGATCATCCCAGTTCCTTCTGCCTGCCTTGGACTTGCTCCACACTCATCATAACGCTCCCAGCTACTTACTGGGTGGCGTCCCTGCTTCATGATAGGGTCTAAAATGGAAATTAT
The DNA here is from genome assembly GCA_028565335.1 of Limnodromus scolopaceus. Lineage (NCBI taxonomy): Eukaryota > Metazoa > Chordata > Aves > Charadriiformes > Scolopacidae > Limnodromus > Limnodromus scolopaceus. The sequence goes on along the minus strand of JAOXNO010000013.1, from coordinate 65,671,426 downwards.
TGTGGTGATAAAGGTCTCCTCTAGCCAGGGTAGTTCATCGTGTGCAGGAAACTGGCTGCAGCTGGAGCACTTTTTTGCTAATACAGTCTGCGTTTCCACTTTGCTGTAATTGTAAAACTCTACACTAGAGTCTAAATAAGGCTGGAGCTTGTGCACTTTTTAAGACTGAGTGCTGCTGCCCCATTGCAGTTTGCCATTGTCTGGTCTTCATCAATGCCTTTAGAATCTACAATGTAGCTAATGAAATTAGGAGAGGATGGAATTTTTAAAACAAGCAGAAATTGATACACTTTGTTGAAGACAGTCATGGAGCTAGTTTAATAATATACGTATGATGTATTCATCAAGAATGTTTTGATTTAAGAGAGAACAGTTGGACATTTTTTATTCCTCTTAGAGGTGTTAATAGACTCAAAGGTGGAAGAGGAGACAAGGGCAGAGTGGAAAAAAACCCTAGCAAGCTCGGGTGATGGTAAACGAAGCAGGTTATGTTAAAGACAATCTCTTCTCTGCTGCTTGATTTTTCTTACTCAGCACAGAGTGCACCTGACTGTTTGTTACAGAGGAGCTGAAATGAGCCTGTGCAAGTGATCAATGCACAAGCTGGGGAAAATCTTTTTAAAAGAGAAACCTTCTAATGAAGAAGAACATAGACCTGACAAATGCACATGTGCCAAGGCATATAACACGCACCTGGCGCAACAAATGTTTCCTATTTCTTCCTACCTTCTAAATTAAATTTATTTTCAAATCCTTGCTTTGTACAAGCAGTGGGTAAAATAATGTCTTTTGCTATTTAATGTAAATGCTCACCTTCAGTTTCTTCACAGTGGATGTGTCCCCCTCCAGCTAGTGTTGACGAGTGTTCCAGTTGGCTTCAGAGCAGGGAAGCTACCTGCTGGGGAGTCAGGGATAGTGGGATGGTCTTTGGATTTTAGGAGTGGTCTTTCTGGGTGTAGATCAAAGGCTTCCAGCCAAACAGCATCAGGATGCTGTGGCTGCTGCTGCTTCTGCAGTAGTTGTTTCATGTGATCAGGAAAAAGGCATGCACAGGGCACCTGGTGCATCCCGTCTGCACAGGAGAGGAAGACATTTGCCCTGTGGCTGTCAGGTCACCATACTTTGGAGTACACAGAGGTGTAAAAAGTTTTTGTTCTCAGAACTTCGTTGTTTTGGGCCTTATGTAGTATCCTCTGGAAGAAATTCAACAGTTTCCTCAGTGATGGTGTGTCATAAATCAAGTATCCGTAATGGGGGAAAACGATGTAATTTGCAATCAATTTGCCATTTTATGAAAGGGCAATGAAATACTGGTATCCCATCTGAAAAATGTTTATTGAATGTAATGAGAAAGTAACCAGTGGGGGGATGTAGGGTGATTAAATAGGGGACTATGAAAATCGCTTTACGTTCTGTAAGGGAGAGAATGATACAGACTTCTTTGTTGAACTTTCAAAACCACCCTGAAGAGTTTAATAGAGAAAAGACTTCTCTTGCAGAGCTCAGAATTTCTTTAGGTAATTTTCAAACTTCTATACAGTGTCATTTTTGTTCTCCATTTTGCTTTTTTTTTTTCTTCTAAAAGAGAATTATCTACTAGTATAGCAGCATGAAAGCCAGTGGGTTAAGGAGGTATGATATCAGGTGACTTCTCTTTTTTAGTTGAACTGCAAAAATCTCCAGATTCTTAGAACCATGCTCAGCTCAGGTGGAAATGGGTTCAAATAGCTAGTTCAGTAGAAACTGTATGTATCTACTAATACAAGTCAGTCATTTTGCCTGTGCAAGTTAGTGTTTGAACTCTCTTAATACTGAAGTTTGGGGTTTTTTTTTTGACCAGCATACTTGTAGTATCTCACCTTCACATAACTGCTGAATTGGGGTATAGCATCAGGTGGTCACTGCTCAATTCATCACAGGAATGCAAACCTCCATCTCCAGTATCAAAAACCAGTGTCCTAACCAGAGGAATAAATGTATATTTACAGTTAGGATAAAACACCTGGTAAGATATCTAGGATTGGATTAGAAATACCTCAGCAACATGAGACAAGTATCTCAATGATGTTGGGTCAAATTTTTTTAGAGAATGGTCTGAGGGTAACTGCATACCAGCTTTAGTCCTGATAGAGACTTGGTATCATATTCTGTATTGGCAGATTGGCATGCCCAGTTGGATCTTGCTCAGCCTAGCACTTGTATCTTTGATCCTTGCTTGTTCTTTTCCTGTGATTGGTGCTCCAAATTCACGGATGTCAGATGTTTACGTCCTTCATCACCAGTAGATGTGGGATGAGAGCATTTGCCTTTCTCTTGGATACCTGTTGGACTTTCATAGGCTTGCTACCATGAGTTTGGGCTGGTCTCTGCCTGCAGTTACCTTCTCTCTAGTTGGAACTCTAAGGAAAAGCCCCTCCCTGTTGGTAACGCTATCAGGGACCTCCCTTTTTGATGCCAGCTAGCTTGATACAAAAAAACTCAATTGTCCCAGGCCAAACTTGGGATACCATAATGTTTCAAACCAAAGCCATTCTCAGAGAACAACAGGAAAATATGTTTTTTAGGTACGGGTTCACAGCAACATAATTTGGATAGGTCCTGGGCTTACTCAAGTCTTTGATGAAGAGCACTTTGAAAGCAGCAATAGCTGGAAAATCAAGCAGGTTGTCCTCTCCCAGACAGGGCGGTATGGACCAAACACAAAGCACATACCCTGTGGTGGATCTTTAAGAATGCCAAAAATAATAATGGACAATTCTGGGCCACAGCAGTGCCAGAAACTGGATCTGTCTCAAAATGTGAATGTTGTGCTGTTATACAATGAGTAGTTCACAGGACAGAAATTGGATATTCCCTTCATCTAAAGGCTGGTAGGGTTTAGGTTTTTTGTTTTTATTAAACCTTCAAGAACTGCAAGAGGCTCTGAGGAACAGAGGAGAATTCCCACTGTTCCCAGGAGTCAGGCTTTTTTTAAATAACAGGCACTTGAAAAGAAGCTTTGGTAACAGAAAGAGCCTAGTTCATAGGTGTTTCTTTGCTACCCTTCACATGTTGAAGGGTCAGGGTCACACATCAATGCAAGCTATCCCTGGCTATTTCGATTGCATCTTATTTGGGGACTGTGAGGCTTTATTGCCAGGTTTTGGGAGCACCAGCAACTGGACATGGTGTGCCCCTTACCCCCTGTCATTTGCCATGTCCCCAACTTGCCCTGGCTTGCAGATGTGTGGATCTGAGGATGAAATGGGCTGTCAGTGGCTTATATTACAGCTCTTACTTTCCTTCTCTTGACACACAGTTCTTCGCACTACTCTCTTGGACTGTGGTCCATTCTGGTCCTCTTTATGATGGAAAGCTTGGATGTTGTTCCCTGTACCATCTCTAACTGTGCTGCGGGAAACTCAAGACAACAAGCACTGTCAAAGAAAAGCATACCAAGGCAGACCTTCATCTTCATCCTCCACGCACCTCCAGGAGGTGTTCATCAATCTAACACTGACCCTCTGGCAAGATATCAAGGGTGATAAATTTGAACTTCCACTCAGCAAAGTGAATCCACACCCCTTACCTGCTGTGTTTCCTGGGAGAGCAGGCTTCTCGGATGTTGTGGCATCAGTCGCTGCCCCCATCCATAGGTTCAGCCTGCATTATGCAGAGGAAAGGCAAGGGAACTCTTGCTCAGTGCTTTCACTTGGCCTGGTCTGACATGAATCAATCTCTCATTGTGCAGCATCTGCACAATATGCCGGCTCTTGCTTGTTATGCTGATGGTCTTCACAAACTGTCTCTGCCTTTTTTCAGTTGTATCTTATTTGAGGTTATGAGTTAGTAGTGCCACCCTGGCAACAACTGGCAGAACTTGCTCTTAACAGGAGAAAAGTGACTGATGGTGCTCTCTGTGATACCCAGCGAGGAGAAAGGAGCTCTCTCTCCTCTAAGGTAGAGACATAATTCACCACTTCTATTTTTTGTCGGGAAAAAAACACGCTCTCTCTGGGCAAAGCATAATAGCCATGGCCATGAGCAGCGGGAAGGGATCCCAGCATTCAGTGGAAGAAGTTGAGCTGAAAAGAGGGGCAAAGATGATGCCAGGTGAGCACCTGCTGGTTCAGAGAAGGATTGGAGTCATCACATAATCTATGTGATCATATGAACAGGTAGCCTGTTTCAGAGAAGAGGCAGGAACTCCTGGAGATGAAGACCTTAGCTGCACGGTCTCTCCATGGATGACTTCTCCTCTCCTCAAACTCCTCATACACTCTCTGGGATGAGCCACTCCACTGTCAGTCCTGTTGAGTGTCCCCCCCTTATGAAGGCAAAACAAGTAATGAGAGACTGAGCGCTCCTGGAGACCTTCCATCACTCCTCTGAGTTTCTGATATCGTAGGTAGTCTTTTTTGGCTGTTCACTTTAAATAGCTGAGCTGTGCTTAAAGGCTTGCTCTGCTCAGTATTGCACGAAAGCCATACACTTCTCAATGCCTCCAGGCATGCCCTATTGGCATCTCCGGAGGGCTGGCATCTCTGGCAATCATGAAGGCAGGGTCTTAAAGGATGGGAGGGCAGAAGGACTATTAGTCCCAGAGCTGAGAAAATGTTGGTCACCCTGCCAAGGCTGTCAGGATCTGTAAATACCAGTGATCAAGGCCAAGAGACGCATATGTGAGGCTTTGTTCCACCCAAAGCAACTAAGCAGCGTGCAAGGGTTAGGCACCAGGCACTATTTGGCTGCCTGGGTTCTCAGGGGGGTGACTATCCGTGGTTTCTCTCCATGTTACTTAGCAGCACAATGGCTTTGCTAATCTCCATGGGTCCAATGCCAGAGTGGAGTCATTTCTCTGCTCTCCCCCATGCAGCACGGATGAAGAGCTAGGATGGCCATGCATCTTACTAGACCATCTAGAGATCCCCATGGGTGTGTTTTTCCACTGCTAGCTTTAAGAAGGGTAATGGAGGTTGTCCCTGAAGACGGGCTTCATCACCAACAAACAACAGGGTGAAGGTGGTTATAGGTGCACGTGTAATGGCTTTCATGCAATGGGTAAATCCCATGAAAGTGATGTTTACTACTGCCTCATCCTTCATTTGCAGGCAGCATTGGATGAGCATGTCTCTACACTGCATCATCTCAATGGTGGCTATTCTAAGAGCCCTAAGGGGCACCACCATCTGTGACTGCCCCTGCCCAAGACCCCCACCCAAACTCCCCCCACCCTGCTGCGGTGACTGTGGCCCCAGGAAGCAGTGGACATGGGACATATGCTTCATCCAAGAAGGGGTCAGCTGGAGACATGGTGCCTGGGATGGGTTCAGGCTACTGTGTGGCACTGCCTGCAAATGGTGCGTGGGGAAAGGACAGGAGAGGCAATGCTGGGAAGGCATCTGCAAGTGACATCCCAGCAGTGGCTGGTGGCTTTTCCCAGGGCTGAAGTGACAGAGGAGGCGAGGAGCAGCATGCCAGCAGCAGTTCCAACTGAGGTGATGTACAGCTTCCTCACGACTCAGGGCAACCTTGCAGCCGAACTCCGCTCCCTGGCTAGCTCTGCAAAGGCTGGCAGTTGCATGTGGCCGCCTCCCTGCCAGGTGGTTGGCGAAGAGTGGTCCCACGTGGTTTAGGTTTAGAGAGAATCCCTTTTTTGCATTCAGAAGGTCCTGTTTCTGGTCCCAAAGTGCCTCACAAAATGAATTGTTGTTTTCTGGCCAGCCCGACTGGGAAACGCGTCTCATGCAGTTGCTGGGAACTGGCAGAAACGTCCTGGTCTGCAGAGTGTAAATTAGGAAAATGCATTCATATTCTCATGGATTTTCCTTGAAAAAAAGCCAGAAGTGGGAGTGTGCTAGAGTGGTAAAACACAATTCATGACAACAATCCCACTGAGAGGAGGGTTTTGGTGTTTTTTTTTTTTTCTTTAAGTCTGGTTGCTTCTAATTGTGGTAAGGAGCAAACACATTCCTCTTTAATTTTCATTGGCAGGGTCTCCAGGACTGTGAGTGCCAATGCATGTGCTGTGACTGGTTTTGCATTTCCTCCTCTCTTCTTCCCCTCCTCCACCCCCTCCTTCATCTTACTGGTATTATGGCCAATCCCTCTGCAAATACCTCTTTCACAGCCAACGTAAGGGCGCTCCCTCTTGTTTTTCTCCCTTCAAAACTCGTCTCTATCTCTTTTGGCCAGCTGCAGCCTTCCTCAAGCATCTTCTACCTGACAAAAGAAGATACCTTTGATAGTCAGGCACAGCTGTAAAGTTGAAACACATGCTTGGTTCAGATACCGATGAACTTTAATTTACCTCAATTCATTAGCAATTTTTAAAACCACAGTTAATGGAAGACAGCCTGTAAAATAATTGGAAGTAAATGCTGAAGGAGAAATACTGGGGGGAAGAAGGAAGGGAAGCGGCTTACAGCAGGAGTCTAAGCCAGTCTTTCATCTTCAGGCCGGTCCGGTTTTGAACTCTGATGGGAAAGGTCATGAATTTTAAAATGTGTCTCGCAGCAGACAGCTCTAATCATAAAGCTAACACTATCTGCAGTGCGTGTCTGACCATGTGAGACTAGCGGCTGACTGGAGAGGGAGACTGACTTTCAAGAGCAGGATGCTGCTTTGAGCAGGAAAGTGTGGGATAAGCAGAACCGATGCCATATCTGTCAGTGCTGGCATGAAGCACCCGGCTTTCAGGGGGTGGAGGGAACCATGCTGTTCCCAGCAGGGTCCCCGCAGGGCTCACTGCAGCAGAAGTAGTAGATGGCGTGTTGTTCGCCTCTGCCGGCTCCTCCAGGATCCACCATTTCCTCTTCCTGCATGTGGTTAAGGAAGTATAACGCTTTACTGCTTTAGCTCACAACCCTCCTTCTTGGTTTTAATGCAATTTCCAAACCATTATGCTCCAAAGTCTGCAGAAGCTGGAGCGCTCGCTGCAGCTGCTCTTGGGAATTGTCTTTCTGCCGTTTGCCAGGCTGTGTTTGAAATCAAGGGATGCTAACATTTTGGCAGCACCTTACAGTGATCCTGACAAAGGAGTTGTGGTCGGTGTCTATCTCAATCTTAATTGTTTTCTTAATTGGATGCTGCTGAGGTTCAGACAGTTATCTGCAAGATTTGAGAAAGCACTTGATTCTCTCTCTGACTTCATCTGCATTCTCCAAAATCCTTCCACTGTACATCAACCACATCTTGGGCTCTGCTCTTCCTAGCACGTACGGAAGCATAGTCCGCTGGTGTTAATCACCACGTGGTGTCTAGACATGCTGAAAACACTTAAGCAACTGTGACATCTGTTTGGTTGGCCTGTGTTGTTGGGAAACTTGACCTTATTTATAAAGAGTTTTCAAATCCAGGTTTCAACCATGACATGATAATAAACCCGAAGCGTCTTCACGCAATGTGACCACATCTTCATGGTCAACATGCTCTCTGAGAAGGGGTGGGCTCAGTCTGAAAGGTTAGGACTTGGGACAGAGACATATGGGTTCAATTTTTAGGTCTGGCACACACTTCACGTCTGACCTTTGCCAAGTTGTATGCTCTCTTTGTGTCTGGAATAAAATGGCAATGGTAATACCTGGGATCAGCCTGATTATTCAGATTGTGGCAGCTAATTTGATCATTACCTAAAAAAGTCCCCATGATCTAAACGTAGCTCAATGCCTTATTGTATAGTTCTAGCATTGTGTGAACAAGAGCGGGAGCCAAGCTGGAATTTCTCTTGATTCTGCAGCAGCAGCAAACTCCAATTCAGGGATTATTTTTAGTGTGTCGTATTGCAATCACTAGGTTTTTCAGTGCATGACGTGGAGCAGAATTTTCAAGAGCATCTGGTCCTAGGCTGCTAAGTGTTTACATTGCTTCTGAATATGGGATTTAGGGCTCTGACAGAGGATCTCTGGTAGATTTAACTGTTTCAAACATTATCTCCTCCAGCACCCCTGCCAGAAATTGCTGCCTCATAGCAGAGGCGCAGAGCAAGAAGAAATCACAGTGAGGAGCTGGGTCCTGCTGTGAGCTTGGTGGAGACAGTGCTATGTTATTTTTGTTCATACATCCTCCAGCAGTTTATTATCACCGTGGAAAAAACCTAAAGATTTACTCAGGTGTTGTCCCTAAGCTACTTCTGCTGTGAGTCTGGCGAGCGTTTAGCGGTGTGAGAGTGATGATGCTGTGTTCACGGTCAGGTGACCTCTCCTACAGCTCACTGTGAAAGAGCTGGGCATCAGGAGCTGAATAACCACCTGGGTTAGAGACCATTTGGGAAGCCCCAGCTGTGTGCTGGTGTAATACAAGGAAAAAGTCAGTGCTGGGAAGCTTCTAAGGGGGGCTAGCCCTGGTGCCCACAAGCAGGGCTAAGTTTACCTCTACATCTCTCAATGGACTGCTGGTGAGTTTCCAAGAAGCTCTCGGCTCTGAAGCGACTGCCGCTGGTGTAAGCTGCTCTGCTTGTCTTGCATCCGACTTGTGATTTCTGTGGCTGTGTCTTTTACGGTAGTGTCTCTAGAAGTAGAGAAGTATAACAAGGTATTTATTTGCCAAGCCTTTTCTGTTGTGTTTCAGCCTCTCCTCTCCCCTTCCTCTGGCTTATCACTGGTGGAAGCTGGTGTAAAGTCCTTTGAACGAAGACATCAAAGGACAATTGCATCTGTGTTCTTTAACCAGGCTTATAAAGAGATTGTGATAAAGGACAACAATACATGTCAGTGTTGCCCAGTTATTGTTCTGGGCTTTGTAGTTTTATTAGGAAATAATTTCTCACCCTGTGTGGCTTCTGGTGAGTTTTGTTTTCTGTGCTGCTGGATTTGATCTGCCCACTGAAAGACCTGCCATAGAACTGAGAGTTTTGCCAGCTGTGAGTTAAGAGGGAGACATGATTGAAAAAGTTCAAGCTCTGCTTCCTAGCAGCCAATTTACCATCTGTCTCCCTCTCCCTCACGCCCCTTTTATAGCAAAAATGCAAACAATTTGTTTGACCTCTGCTGAATCTGTACAACTCTGGGCTTTTAAAGTGTTGCTCTAACAAATAAAAACCAAACGTGACAACAGCAGCAACCACCCTGGATTCAAAACCAATAAACCTAGGTAGCAGCAAGGTCTGTTGCCAGAGGTGGTAAGAAGCTATCAAAGGCTTTCTTCTTCATTAATGAATCCCTCCTTCTCTTCTCCCTTCACTCCACCTCTGGGCAAAACTACAGGTAAAGTTGAATCCTGTCTGCCACAGTGTGTGGCTGAAAATTTGCCCCTCCTCCAGGGCAACAGAGAGAGTGAAGCCCTCAAATGTGATGCTCACTGTGAGGAGGCAGCATGATGCAGACAGGTAATTCCTAGCACCCCCTCCTTCCATCTCCTGGTGGCGTGCCCCCACCCTTGACTGTGCACCAGCTCTGGTGCTCCTGAGGCACTTCTGTCAACTGGCTTAGTTTGCCGGTCCACCAGAATGGGATGGTCCTCAGTGGGGCTGTCGAGCTGTGCCTTCTCATGGAGGTCTCTGATGGGTGCTAGAGCTGATGTGAGGAGAATGGGAGAGGAACCAGGTCTCTCTCTTGGTGGTGGCGAACCACTAGCCTGGCCCAACTGCGTGTGGAAATACAGACGGGTGTTGCGTTACGACATTATTGCACAAGCGGTGTGATTGCCAGAAAACGATAATAGCCTCGCTCTGTCTCCTGAAGGGTCATCTTCTCAGAAGCATCGTTGATGCTGGTATTAATTGGCACGGCTCCAACCAATGTGTCATTTGTCTGCTAGACTATGAAATGCTGTTGCAAAACTGGACTGTGTTTCAAGACTTGGTCTTGATCATATTGACCCCAATGGAAATCCACGCTGCTAAATGACTCATTCTTCCTACTCTTCACGTCAAATGGGTACTTGTACCCCCGATCCACATTGTTGAAAAACTGTTTGGAAAAAGAAAAGAAATCACATTTCAGTTTTCCACGCTTCGAACAAAACCTATGAAGTCCCCGTTCCAGCCTGCTGAAGCAGCCTTTGCTTCTCAAGCAAATCTCTGTAGGAAGAGATGAGAGCTGGTGAGAAAATCACCTCAGTGCTTATGTGTTTTGCTGAGGTTGGAGGAGGGCAGCGTGACATTCTTGCACAAAGCATTTTCTATTTTGCTGTATCCTAAGTTGCTTGGAATAAGAAAAGAAAGTCTTTTCTTGGGTTTACTGAATCTACAAAGCTGTCATATAATTGGGGACCATCCTGGACAAATAACGGGGTGGCAGGGGCCTAAGGGAGGAAGGGGGAAGAAAAGGGTTTATTGTGGAAAATGAAGCTCACAGCCAAAGATGGACTTAACCTGATAAGTAGGCTTGAAACATGAGCTGAGATGCTAATCCTCTCAGGAAAAATGTGAATCCTCCTTTTGGGGGTGTGGGGGTGACTTTATACCTGCTCTGAGACCTTGGAAAAACCCTTTCTAAAAACAGGGAAAGGGGGCTTTCCATTGTCAAGGAAGTCGCCCAATTATCACATGATGGTAGTCTTTACTGTGATGTAATTTGACTTTCAATTTTTGGATGAAGTATAAATATTGTCACTAAAGAATAATTAGGAAAACCAACAAAACAGAACAAAATTACAGCAAGAGATGCTAGAAGCAAGGAGGAAAACACATTTTTTGCTATGGCAGAAGCAGAGAGGTAAGGCAGCTGTGTTGCAGAAGAGCTGCTTGAAATGTAGGAGATGTAAGGAGGAAATTCTTTCACCTTGGTTAGGGGAGGGCAGCAGGTAGACCTGTACTTGAAGACACAGGCAGTGGTGGGGAAGCAACCCAAAATCTCCGAGATCGTGGGGCATTTACTTTGAAATGGTAGGGAAGGTCATGGCAACTGAAGACTCCTGGGGTCAGCAGGGGGACAGGGGAGTTGCCTGACAATGTGATCACTGTCCTGAAAGGATGCTTGAGCAGGAAAGTACACGGAAGCAGATGATGTCCAAAAGCAGTTACAGCTGGATGGTTCTGTACTGTGACAAAGCTAGGCCCTTAGCTTTGCCACAGAGACTACAGCACATACAGGGAGCAAGGAACTAGGACCCCCATGAGGCACCAGCAGGGAGACACCCTGAGATATCTCTGTGAAACCACTCAGAGGCACAGAGAACACAGATTGCTTTGTAGGGGAAGGGAGAGGGTGCAAACAGAGCAACGGACTGCACAAGCTTGATGTCTAGTTCATGTGCGTTTTTAATCTTTTTTGGCTCTATGCTCTCTGCTGGAAGCATGATGCAAGATCAGACTCAGTGATCCACACCAGGCAGTAAGAACTTCAGAAAAGTCCCACTATTCTGCCCTACCTCTTGCAGACACAGAAATCTTCAATATCAGCCTGAACGTTATTTTGATGAAGTTTGGTTTGGTTTTCTTTTTCTGAGCTTACACAGCAACTTTTGTTGTTTCTGGCAATGAAATGTTTGAGAAGCACCTGAAGAGGTGGGGATTCAGTGCTGCCAGGCTTGCTCTCACCAGCCAGGGTTTCAGGGTGGCTGTGTGGGTCTGAGAGCAGCACTGACCAGGCAATCCAGCACGCACACTCCCAGCCATCCCCTGGCCCACGGTAAGGCATCTGCAGGGCTGCAGAGGGATGGGGTTAGTCTTGGCCAGGCTCCAGGCAGATCCCTGGGGTCCCAGGGTGTTAGAGCCCCTGTGTAAATGTTAAGGCAATCCAAAGAGACAATATCCAATCCAAAGAGAAATATCACTATTCTCATCTTACAAATGGAAACTGAGACTCAGTGCTGAGATGACTTTCCCAAGGTGAGGAGGTGGATGTATAGCGGCATCAGAAGTCCCTCAGTGACCTCAGTCTTGGTCCCACTTACAATCTCTATTTCTCCCCTACTCTTTGCATTTTGGTGTACAATCTATCTGCGTTGAAAGGCCACGTGAGCAATTTAACAAGAGCTTTTTCTCAGGTTTTATCCTATCCTGGAAAACCATGAACAGCTGTCCTGTGAATTTCCATTCTTCTTTGCTTTAACCAGGCATAACAAATCCATAGCTTGTACACTCTTCACCATCTGCAAAGGGAGTGAGGAGTAGTTCAAGAGTGGGCCTTATTTCATACGGGGAGCCTCTTTTTTCTTTTTCTTCTTTTTTTTGCTTAGTTACTTCATAAACTTCAGTTCCAGTTACCACTTGGCTCTCGGTGGCATTTCCATATCACAGAGCTGTTGCTTCATTCCAGGTTTTCAACAACTGAAATATATCATGGGATTTTGTTGTAATGCAGGAAATTGCCTTCACATTAACAATCTGCCACTTCTGTAAACAAGAAATCCACTGATGTGACATGTCAGCGCCCAACAGGAGGAGTCCTGACTACCTTAGCAAACCGATGCATTCCTCAATGGAAAACCTGGGTGCTAGGCATACCTACGTAATGACACAATTGTCTTTGCTTCTTTTTAGGGCAGGGGCTAGGTGCTTGCTCAGGATAGTTGGAGGCAGAGGACATGCACTGGAATCCCTCCAAGCTTGCTCTTTAAGTGCACTTTGCTACCAACGTTCCCTGAGGTCACGGGGTTGCATGTGGGGATTTTTTTTTCCCCCCCTCCCTTTACTGGCGTTTTAACAGCAGTATGTGCATTGCAGATGATAATATAGCTTTTCTAGCTAAGCCCACTTGTCTCTCGCATAGGCCGCTTATTCTCGCCTGCTCGCACGGCTGCTCTGACTGCGTAATGACAGCTGCGTGGATATATGGACTGTGGCAATGGGCTGGCAGCCACTTCATTGTCAGCTCCCCTTTGTTCTCCCAGAAAAGAGAAGGCACAATAGGGAAGGTTTCATCCACATGTCAGACATATGAGGGACAAAGGGATGGTGGGAACGGCCTGAACTACACAATCCAAGTCACGCCGAGAAGCGCGCTCTTTCAGCTCAGTTTAGCAATGGTGTGGTGACTGGACATTGTGACGGTTGTAATTAGCGCAATTAAGTTACAGTAAAGCTTCTACGATACCTTAGGTTTTGCAAAAGGCTGTTTCACATGGTGGGTTTTAAGGGACGTATTGACCTTTGCAACTGAGCCTCCTCTCGAGTTGGTGGTGGATGTTCAGCATGGGAGCAAGGCAGGGTTTGTTGGAAAGGTGGGACCTTTCCTTGGGGCAGCTCGGTCCTCTCGGGAGGAAGCAGAAGCTCTCCAGCACATGCAAGTCCTTAATCAGGTCTAAAACAGAGAAGCAGCAGACATCAAAGCGAAATCCAGGTTGAGAACAATCGCTCTGAGATTAACTGGAAATGTTAATCAGCTAAACTGTCTGAGAGAAAACGTGGTTGGTACGTGAGGAGCAGAGGGGATGCCAGTAAAGAGTGCCGTGGTAAGGTGGCTGTTTCCTGTGGCAGAACCAGAGGGAAGAAGTAATTTATAGCCTGAGGCACAGGTTAGTGGGAGGAGAAAAATTATAATCTCATAAAGCTCAGTATTCCTTTTTGAGTCTGAACTAATATTTGGCAGGTATGTAATCCCTGTTGCAAGGTCTTCGTTTGAAAGTGTTACACTTCATATAGTGCACAGTATTTCCTGAGAGCTTTCACGTGCCACAGCCAAATAAGGGTCATCTTAAGGGAATCCCCTTCAGACCATCTTCCCAGACCAGTTTACACAAGGTTTTCATGGGATGCCTCTGCCCCAAATAAGAGGACAAGGTCACCAGAGATGAGGGGGAAAGACAAGAGGGGATGATAAATGTGTCCGGGCTGGATTTTTCAGTAGTATCATTTTTACTGCACTATCTCTGTGTAACTGTAAACCCTCAGGAAAGATGGATATTAAACCTATGGAGAATAAGACTGAAAAAAATTAGTATAGTGATTTTCATCAAAAAGTGCCTGTTTGTCAACTGGAACTTTTTGGATGAAAGAAGCAATAGAGAGGCTTGTTTTTATTTTAGGTTTTTTTTTTTTTAAGGAAGAAAAAGCCTGGTAATAATTGTTAAACTGGTGTGATGAGTGTGGTTTTGCAATTAGATGTGGCTTGTGTAACAAGTACCAGTGCAACCCTTCACAATTAGGCAAAGTTACATTTTTGTCTGAACCAAACAGAATTCAGAATATCCTATCAAGATTTAAAATTTTGTCCTTATTTGGACCAGAAAATGTTTTGACAAAGTTTCCCTATCCTGTGAGATTTTTCACAATTTCCTGATGTTTTCTACCAAGGTGAAACCCCAAAGTGGGTTTTTTTTTACTTGCTCTCTTTGTAATTCCTTGCTATGACTTAAAAAAGAAAAAGTTATTTGGAATTTCTCAGAGCTTTGATCTACGTAATCACATATCTCCTACTGTCGTCAAACAAATGTATTTAGTACCTTTACTGAGTTAGTGAAACTATAGGTAGTTACATTTCAAATCTGATGCATTTTCAGTGGTTACAGGACAAGTTGGTTTATCTGTATATTGCTGTCCCAGTATTTTGAGAGATCACTGAACTTGGTTCACAGAGTTTCAGTGAACTTCAGGTAAAAGAATTAGTTCACCAAAGTTCACGTTTTCCAAGTTTCATGTGAAATCCCAAGTGTTACATAGAGACTCTGAGGCCATGGCCTCCCACAAGAAAGCACACAGGAAAAACAGTTTATTTAGGGGGAAGTGGAAAGCTTCACCCAGGTGTCATATCCAGAACTGTTGCTCTTAATTGTGTATGTCCAGCTACCAAAAGACATGGAAGTTCCTATGATAAAGTAATTTTTATTATGCGTATAGTGGTAAAGGCTGAAGATGGGTGTAATGAAGATGGGATGAGTAGGGTGTAAACCGTATGTGCTGTTACATTTTGTGATCTTTAACATTCAGTTGTCTCTACCCGTTCCTTGCTCACTGGTAGCCACAGGGACCTCTGCAAACAGATATCAAAAATACTGTGCCAGGAGCACAGGTTTCCCCTGTCTGCAGACCATGAGCTCTACCCAAGGTGGCATCCCAGTGGTATGGGATCACTGTTCAGCTTTTAAACAAAGTAATAGTTTTATTAATCTTAAGCTTCAAAACGATATCCCTTCTGCTTTGCTTCAAGAGGCTGGGGATATGTCATACAGTTGAGTATTTCAGTCTTTGGAAATAAAATTCTCCAAGGGCCGTGCTGTTAGGTATAATGCAGCCAAAGAAAAGGGCATAAATATAGTAACAATCACGCTATACTATACTATTGCAGGGAGCTAATATGAAACAAAAATGGATTATGCAGAAAGTGTGTTACTGGAGATACTTTCTCATGGAAATGTATTTTTTAATGAAATTACATTTCTGATGCCATTTATACTGGTGTAACACTAACGGCCTCTACTCTGCTGTGGCATCAGATTTCCTCCAGTCTGTACAAAGTCCCTGTGAGATGAGAAGCATGTGAGGTGCCAAAGAGGGGCTCAACCATTTTGAAATTGGTGTTTGCATTTGTGAGTTCAAAAGTATTTGCTGCTTTGCAAAGAAGAGAAGAAATTTTTTAAAAGTGCAGTTGCAAATGTCTGAAAAATATGCTGTACTCTAATTAAAAAAAAAAAAAAAAAACAAAAACAAAAACAAAAGAGATGATATGAAAAGTAGAGGTGTTGGAAAAATACTGTGAAAATAAAATCCTTGTGAAAAAATTGCATGTGCCTCGATGCAGAGGACGGCCCAGCAGATCAGCAGTGACGTGTGACAGGGATGCTGTTTCTTACCCTAACCTCCAGCTACCTCTGAGACTGTAAGTCCATCCCTTGGACTGTGAGAGGTATCTACTTGTATTTTGTTGTCTGTGCATTGGTGTGGCACCCCCCTGGCTGGCACAGGGTTGTACCCCTGCAGAGGAGAGCTGTGAGAGAGAGGACTGCTCCATGCCTCAGTATGATCTCAGAGGCTGCTCTGAAAAAACACCTTCGGTTTAACCAAAACCTGTTTTCAGCATATTTTTCAGGCTAACAGTGACAGGCATCCCACGTGCTGGCAGGAATCCACTTCTGCCTGCCCAAAACCGCAAAGAATTGTAGGGAATTAGGGAATTTGTTGTCTGCCTGATTGCTTTTCTGCGTTCAGGCTATACATAGCAGCGTGAGCTTGGGGTTATTTAAGGTTCCTTCATGTCACTGGAACGCTTTCCTTTTCCAATATTCACAAGGGTGACAGTGCAGGCAGGGTTCGGTCTCCACTGTTTTACACCAAGGTTTAAGGTACGTTCACAAATATGTTGCTATTGAACCTTAGTCCAAACAGGGCAGAAAGCGAGCCCCTAGGCTCGGATCTAAAACCACAGGGCACAGCGACCAGAGTGGGACTCTGGCCTCTCTCATTTCCCTATACTCTTTCCTCATCAAAGCCCTGGTTTACTGAAGTGCTTGGAAATGTACTTAAAAATAAATACAATTTTAGTTTGGATGTTGTAAGGATGTGCTTGAATTCCAATAGTTTAGGGAAAATTAATTCAAGTTCTTTAATTTAGGCTCTCTCTCAAACAGTGAGAATTGCATAGCTGGGTCCTGCTACAGGTTTTGGTTTGTTGATTTCTATTTTCCATGACCATAAATAAATAAATAAATAAATCTATCTCTGAAGTAAAGACCTCTTTAAAGTGCATGTGCATACTTGCACTTTCTGTAATTCTACTTAGAAGACATAATTGCATTTATTTTTAGACACCTAAAATAAGACAACTTTTCTGTCTTTATAACTTTGTGATTACTTTTGGGTATCAGGAAGACATTTTCCAAGTGTACTATAGATGACATGCTCATCTCATGCTCACATTTAAGATGACATGCTCATCTTCCTTCTGTACTTTAAATCACTCCTCAAGAATATGTGTTTGTGCAAAAGACATTTCATTGCATGGAGAAATAATCATTTCCAGAAATGAGAATTCCAATAATCTACACAAGAAATTCCTATTAAGCAAAATGTTCTATAGATAAGCATTCAGAGGAAGCTACCCTGAAAAGGAATTGTTCCTATTTGAACATATTATCTAATTGCAATCAAATCTGATGATATTCAAATAATACATTATATGGCCTAAAAATTAATGTGTGAAGTATGTATTGAAACAGATGTTTACATGCCAAATACAACAGGGAGTTTTAAAAAATAAATACTCTTTAAATGAATATAAACAAACAGCTAATTTCGTAAAATATTGCTGTGGCATTATAGCTGGCTAATCATATATATAATTCTACAATTTTTTGAATTTGTCTTTTAAAATTAAATAGCTGTAACTAAAATAATTCATTAAGAATAGGTAGACTTACAATTTGTGGCTCTGGCTTTTGTCAGGTTTATGCAAATAAATTGCCAAATACCTTGCAAATTAGGTTAAATGTCTAGAAATTGGTATCTACCTCTGATCTGACAAAGAAATGTTTGTCTCCCTGCAAATAAATACTGCCCTTCTCAGTATCTATCCCAGTCTAGAAAAGCTTGCATTTGCATCAGGAATTTCATTCTGTTTCTAATTCCAAAGTGAGCTGGGTTGACGAATCAAGGGCAGACTTAGAATATTATGGATTTTTTCCACCTTGGTTGATTAACCTCATACATTTTATTTGAATAATGTCTAAAAGCTCTAATTAGTAATGACTAATCTGCCCCCCAGATGCTTTCTATTGATTTTGCCTGCAGTAAACTAATCTAATTGCCCTTCTTATCAGAGATAGGGTGGGTATTGAAATAACCAACTCGTCAGTGGGCCTATGAGAGCCATCAGAGTAGCAACGAGGAATGGGGTGACTCTGTGGGGCACCGGAAAAAAGCCTGGCCATGGAGTTGGGTAAAGAGAGGATTTACCTTGTGTGCTGAGGCAGTGGGGAAATAAGTCTTGGAGCAGCAGTGCTGCCATCAGTGAGGGCTCGGACATCATCTCGCTCCCATAAGAAGAGAACAGAGACTCAGACAGGAGATGAGGAGGGTGGTGTGTTGAGTATCGTGCCAGGGGAGAAGAAAGGGGGCTTAGCTAACAACAATCCACTGATTAAAATGCCTTTCAGGTCTGTGTCTGGGTCTCAGGGGGCTTTAGTGCCACCCCCAAAACGATAGTGTTCACATAACTATAAGACGACATCTATTATTGCTTCCTTTGATAGCATTGTGTTTACGGAGGCTTTGATATTGTCTATAAAAACTAATGCACCATTGAAACTTGGCTGTTAAAAAGGAAAAAGCAAACTCTCAGCCTAAAAGCAAAGTGTTTTCTTTAATAAAATGTGAAAGCCCCTTATTTTCCTTTTTACCTATTTGTAAAAATATCTCAAAATAGAAGTTCAAGCAGATTTATTTTACGTTCTAGTAGAGCAAAAATGCTATTTTCTTTTTTGAAACTGCATTTCAGAAGTGATTAGTCAATAACGTGGACTTTTTCTGATGTTTAAAATGAGGTGTCAGTATGTGAGTTATAGTGTGGTGGATTGTTTTTTCATTGATAGCTTCACGTGGATTGAAGTTTCTGGTTTTACTTAAGTTACAGTAGGATAGGTTTATCTATTTATTATCCCTGTGAAAATGATATTAATAAATTATCCTAAGTAGCTCAACCATTTTTTTCTCCTCAAATAGACCTGTTGTTCGTTTGTCAGGGCAGTAAGCTATCACATTCCTCTCAGTATTTATTCTTTTTCTTGCAGCTTTCTGCACTGAGTATGTGTTTTGGAAACAATCCAGCCTGATCCTACAAATCCTGTTTATCTGTGTGGTTTGTTTTACAAGAGCACTCACATGAGATAGGAGTGCGGGGGGCTCCTTTGCCTTTTTTGCCTGAAAAGTCAATAAATGATTGGCAGATCCTGACTCACTTTTTGCTGCGCGTCCTTGGACTGCTGCACGGTTTGGTTGCCACAGTTACATCCAGCCAACATCACGAATACTCTAACACTTACCTCTACCACATCTTTTCTGTGTCTTCTGGCAAACTGCTTGGAAGAGGAAAAAGAAGGTTGCCTTTTTAGTGTTACTGCTGACACAGTGTGATGTTCTTGCTCCCTGGTGATTGTCTCCCTTGGTCCAGCAGCTAGTCCTTACTCAAAGGGATGCTGCCAGCTTTAGAGATTTTCAGAGAGTCGTCGTTCTTGGAGGCTTGGTTTTCACTGTGGTGAGAGATTGCTTTTCTGTCTGGCTTCTGGTAGGTTTGGGAAGGCACCTTTGTCTTCTGTGGGTTTACACTTCAGTGGGCAGTGTGTCATCAGAGCTACAACGTTTGCCAAAAAATGGTGGTGGTATTAATGTGTTTATGGGGTCAGATGTTCATTACATCTCCAGATACAGCAACTAGCAATCTGTGGGCCGTGACAATGACATGGGAGACACCAGTGGCTAAGGAAAGGCTTAATAGGGACAGGTTACATGGACCACATCAACTGATGTATTGGAGCATGACAGAAGCGGGCCCTCAGGAGAAACTTAGGCATGGAGACCTCTCCCCTTAGAAGACCTTGTGAAGCACAGTGCACTGCACTGGTTGCCTGTCCAATAGCTCCCTGGTGGAGGAGGTTTGCCAGGGGGCTTGACTAAGGGGGGAGAAGGAGAAACTGAACTAGAAAGCTTTGAATTTAAAAATCGGATGTTTATGTTTGGTCCAACTACAGATGGGGAGTGAGCAGCAAGGTTTTGTAAAGGGAATTTTAATAGGCTCAAATGGAGATGAAAGTGAAACAGTTCTGGCAGTTGTCTCTAGTGGGGACTGAAATGTGGTGGTGTCTGTGGAAGAGACCCAAAGATGTTTCAGGAACAAGGTAGAATAAATGAGGGCCCAAACGAGAGACACATTTGTGAGGATGAAACCTGAAGGGTGGTTTTTGGATGACATTGAGACGGAAGAAGCATCAGGGTTTGGGATACAGGCAAACTTTGTGGAGGAAAAGAGGAGCAAATCAAAAATGGCTTTGGAGGAAGCTGAAGCAGGAAGGGCTGAAGGAAGCAGATAAGTGAAAGTTGACAGGAAGATGTGTGATACAGAGGTAGAGATGTTTGAGGGATTATCTTGGTGGCAAGAGGCTGTATGTATGAATCATCAACCTAGAAAGCAGTATCGAAATGTATGAGAGCAGGTGAGATTTGCCAGAAAAGGAGGGTGAAAGGAGAACAGCAAAAATCCTGGAAAGATAAGTACGTTGGAGAGGGCAGCTTTTCAAGCGCCGGCATCAATGCATTTAGCAGTTAGAAAGAGGAGAACTTGATTGGTATCTCCTGTTCTGAGCATAAGGAGGATTGCTAATGAGTAAAATATTTCGAAATGGAAGAAAATGTTGAAAGCAACAAAGTCAGTCATATTCTGAGTGAAGCCAGGGAGTCCTGCCAGAGAAACGGAGGAGCCAATGCAGCGAGTTGTCTCCTTGGTTATTCTTCTCTCTCCTTGGCATTACGCTTGCTGTTTGTGAAGGCTCCTTCCAGGCTGCTCGATTCCAGCAAAGCAAGCATGAGTCGAGGCCTTTTGCTTGGATGCAAAACCCGGGCAAGCTGGAAAATTGCACAAACCCTAGAAGTGCCGCAGAGGCTGGAAGGGGCTGATGGTCGGCTGCGGTGCTGTGGAGTCGTTTAAGGCCTCTGATGGGAATTTTCCTTCTTTCCACAGTATATTAATAGCATAAAACTCCTGAGCTCTTTCGGGATCTCTGGAAATAGATGAGTAGTCGGAGTACGTACTGACAGCATGTATGCTGATTGAGTAGTGGTTTAGTGTGTTATGCGTGTTTATTATTCAGCTTCCACCCTGTGATGCTGTGCCAGAGGAACAGAAAGAGCTGCTGCAACTGGAGAGAGGGGGGAAGAGAGAGGGACAATGAGGGGGACAGGATGAAATGAGAGAGCACAAGGTACAGAGGGAATGGGTAGGGTTGGGTTGAAAGCGAAAAAAAGAGTCTGGAGAACCTTTGGTGTGAGAAACATTAAAAGCCCAGCCAGTGGGAGCTAAGGGAATATAAAGGAAAAGTATGAGCTATGGGAGGGAAATACGTAATAGCACTGCAGAGGAAATTGAATTTATTGTTACTTGGTGTGGGTGGCTATATTTCCCATCCCCTTGTCTTCACTTGGATACAGTTCTTCTGAGTAACGATGTGACCTCAGCCAATGAGGATAAATTCAGGATCCGTGGTATTGTTTGAGCCTGTTCTGGAGGTGCATTCTTGCCTTGTTTTTGAGAGTTAGGATAGTTTATTTTAAATAATGGTAGTAGGATTTCACTATGAAACGCTGCTTTAAATAAACTACAACTTTGTGCAGCGGATAGCTGTAAAGTAACAGCCCAGGCAAGAAAAATGATGTATGTGAGGAGAGGATAGCAAAGAGAGGGTGAAATTCTGAAAAGAAGCCTTTGTGTTTCTTTTCCTAAGCTAATAAATGTTTTGCTGGTAACCATATTGCTTCTCTGTGTGGTCTGGTATGCCATTTGTTTTCTCTTCGCAAGCCATGCTGCAGGGAGTGCAAATTGAGCAGTGAAGTCAGTTCTGAATGGTGTAAGAAATGCATCTTGGCTTCGATATTTTCAAGTGTGTTCATGCATACCCTCTTGAGGCTGTAAGTTCTCTGGGGCATGAATTGGGGCTTTTTCCCCATTTGAGCTATTTTGAATGATCTGTTTATGCTGCCCATAAATAAAGATCTGTGATTCCAAGTTCTGCAGGGAAAAGCAGGACACCTGGCATTAGGCAGTGAGAATCTTAATGTCTGACCAGAACAGGCTGCAGCAGTTTTGGACAGATTAGTGAATACTTCCTTCCTTCTTAGCTCTGTTAATTTTGATCACATCACTGTGGACAGTGACAGCCTGGGTCCTGCAGTCCTTCGTATTGATACCTTCATTTTCCTTTTTGGCCTCCTCAACTTTGACATTCCCTCCATGCAAAATACCTCTGCAAATATTTGTCTTCTGAAATCTGCTGCTCTTCTCACGTCAATCTCCTCATCAAAACCCACCACAGTTTATGTCCTTCACCATGTCAAATTCAAGTGTCCTTGCTACTTGTTCTTTATTTTACTGCCCTTTCCTAATTCACTGTACTGATCTGTCTTATTTGGCTCAGGAAATCGCGTTGTCACTACACATCTGTTTAAATTTTGAACCTCTAATAATTTCAGGCAATTTTGAAAGAATCTCCAAGATCTGATGCTTTTGCAGGCATTGTGTAAACAGGCAACTTAGTGAAGGAGAGTCTGTGTTACTGATGTTATGGAGGGAAAAGGGAATCACTTGGATACATCTTGCATATGACAGCTCTTACACCGATGCTTCCTCGATTCTGGTGCCTAGTCATTAGCTTTTCCTTTTTCTGATGTATGACTCTCCCTTGCCACTTGCACCTTGCCTTCCCAAATTCCTGGTCAGTACGCCTCGCTGTGTCCTTACATCATCACGTTGCTTGGGAGAAGATGACTTTCCTGAGTTGATTCGCTCCATGTCCCTCCAAACTGTTCACTGTTACTGCGGTGATGTTCAACACAAAACATTTATGGCAGGTGAGGGGAGATCACAACATACATTTAACCATCACCTACCAATGTTTCCACTCCTTCTTTCAGCTTTCTCACTTCCCTGGCTTGCTCCTTTGGTTTTCTGCCTTTATATACAAGTACATAGCAATTCACACGCAATGATGTATATTTTAAACAGGTTAAGTCCCCTAGCATGGATCCAGTTATACTGAAACACTTTCAGCTGTAATAGGTCACCTAGGCCAGGCTACAACAAGAGGGCTTTGACAGCACAGCTGTACACTTCTGTGAGCTTCACTTATTATTGTTTGTTCCTGCCTCAATATATCCAGTATTATCTATCTATCTGTTTACATATATACTGCTTGCCAGGTTTCCTGCATCTGCTTTGCTGTATGGCCACCTTGGTGAAAAATAGAAGCCTCAAGTGAGGTAGTTTTACTACAGCAAATGCTGTCTGGACCAGGGATGCTGTAGCCATTTGGAAAAAGCACTTGTATGTTGTTGGAAGAAGACTGTTCTCTTGTCTAACATGAGCACGACTAAATTCCCTGTCCTCCAGACAAGGGGATCAACTTTTGGACAAAGTTAACCCCCACTCTCTCCAGGTTCCCCAGAAAAAAAACACTCTCAAAATCAAGCTTTGGTATATTGACCTGACTCTTGTGCCTCATTGCCTTGTGCGCATTTATTCATTTCAGTAATAGACGCAGAAAAGGAAAAACACTCAGATAGCTACTGTGAAAACGAGTGTATTAAACCATTCAAATGAAAGGACCATATGGAGAAAAGAAATGAAACAGATCCCCCTCCAAAAGGCTATTATTTGGCTACACCTCAGAAGGAAATAGTGTGCCAGCTGCTGCTATAGCCCTGGAGGAAAATGCATTTTGCAGCAAGGTGGAGAGGGGGGGAAGACTAATGGAGTCCCTTAATAAAAATGGACTTGTCCATGTCAGTGGAGCGCTGGGTTGGAATAAAATCACTGCAGCGTGAGGGGCTTGTGATTTTGCTCTTTGCTTGACTCCTTAGTCCTGCAGCTGTAGGAGCTCGGTGAGCTGTGTGGTGGGTACTCGTTGTTCAGCACTTATCCATGCTTACAGAAAGCTCCCAGCACCTCTGGAAGCCTGGCAAGTTCCTTCCCCTAGTTTTAGAAATAACTGAAGGGAACTGCTCAAGGTAATATGAAGCACAGCTGCGTTGCACGGCAGGTGTAGCAATATGGCACGCAGTTCTTGGACAGTTTGAAAACCCTCCCAGCACAGAGGGGTGCCACATGAAGGGGGTAGCCAAGGTCCAGAAAACAGTAAAGCCAAGCCCGAGTACTCAGGTGAGCTACTCAACAACGTGGCAGCACTGCTTCCAGTTCTGGGCACTTGCTTGGGCTTTTCTCCATCATTTCATGGGGGAGAAATGCCCTGAGACCCAGTTACAACCTGCAAAGCCTCTTCTTCAGCCACTGGGCAGCAGCTGTCTGGCAACAGGATGCTGATGCTACCTGTTCCTGTGCCCCAGCACCGTGGGCATTGTGCCGGTGCCACGGGGTGTGCAAGAACTGAGGATATAAAGACATCAATTTCTCCTTTTTTGGGGAGCTAGGTTGCTATTTCATAGGATCTTTGGGAGATTGGATGGAATGAAACTCATTATTAGGGCAAGAGGGGGGAATCCTTCTAGTGATGAAAGAGACATCAGTGCATTCCCATCCCCATTGGGATAACACTATGTTATGATGTTATTGTAGCAAGATGTCAGGTTGGTTGGAAATATCCACTGCAGTGCAATTTTGCAAAGCCTTGGCTTGGGAAGCAATACCTGGGGTTTGGGTTGCGGTTTTTTTTCCAGTAAGTCCATAAAGAATAAATTCAGGAAGTGTCTTTAAAATTATAAACTGTCTAATGTAAACGTGTGTTCAGCAATAGGAAAGATGAGCCCTGGTATCACGCTGAAAAGTGAAATCTAACTTTGTGAAGTGTTTCTTCAAATGTAATTTAACAGAATATATGTTTATTTCTTCTGAAGTGTCTAAGGCTTGTATTTATGTGAGAGAGTGCAGCATATTATTCCCTAGAAGATAAGTAACAAAATGCAAATAAAATAATTTTTTAAAAAATCACAATCATTTCATGAATACTTCTATTAAAAAAAATATTAACAAATGCCAGACAACCTCCAAAGCAAACAACCAAATACTGTAACATATATTTGTGTGTCTGTGAAAGTGTCAGTATTTTCCAGCTACTGTTAACTCTTTCAAATATTAAATAGCAGCATCTCAATCCTGTTACATTCCTTTTCTCCTCCATCCTTCAGTAAGTGCTACTGTCTTGACCAAAATGTCTAGTGGAAAATTCAACTAATGCAAACTATGCTGAGCAGTAGATAAAATCAGCCAGAATTTACCTATCAAAGTCAGGCAGTTTCAAGTCGACACAAAGCATTGCTAGCTTAAAAAGGAAAAAAAAATAGAAAAAAAGTGAGGCAGCGCTGAGAGTGAGGGAAGCTGAAGGAATTCTACTTCCACAGCCTAAATTAATGGGTGGAGAGTGAGGAGATGGCCATGGTTGTGTTTTTTTTTTCCAACCAAAAGGACAGAGTTGCTTTAAGGCGATTTGTCAGGTGATAGTCTTGAAGGGACTCTGCTAAGTTTTTAACTTATTCTCCTTACTCGTAAATTCCATTAATATCTTTCTCACCTGGAGGCAAGTGCAGTGAAATTGTGTAGTTATTTGGTGTCATTCAGTTATGAAGGGTCTGTAAGTGTGTTATTAGACTAACCTATTTTTTTTAAGGTTTTCTTTTAATAGAAGAGAATTTTTTTCTACATAAATTGCATATGACTTTAGTGGATGTGCTGTACTGTAATGCATAAAGCTAGATAAACCCCACCCCAACACACACTGAGCACTCTAAATCTGAAACTATCTGAATTTGGCTGGTGTGAGTGTGTCAGCTGAAGCCAGCTCCTCTCTGCTCAGTCTGCATGGTGCATTTCGGTGCATTCAAGACAAGCTGTAGGACCGCAAAGCTCCTGAGATTAAAACTCTGGACATTTCACATTCATGAAGCATTTAATGTGCTTCGATTTTTGTCACTTGGGACATAATGCACAAACTAAAGTCAGGGTGACCCTATGGGCCAGGTTCCTACAGAGCCATTACAATGTATTTGTTCTGTAATCCTCAAAACTAGGAGGGATTTATACAATAGACTAATGGCTTCAAAGGAGTCAGTAGAGCCTTCTGGATGGAAAAGTCCACTTTTTAACCCTTGCACTGCTGGCTCCTTGCCAGGTGCACCCACCAGAGCAGGGGGTGAAGCCCCAAGGCCCTGGTGGGGAGGACACACAAGGTTTGGTGTCTGGGGTGGGGATGGTGAAGCTGTGATGGGACCTGGGAGAAAATTGGGCATTAGGGTGGGCCTCAGGTGTCAGGACCCACACCTGAGCCATTCACACCTCTGTTCCCAGTGCTCTGTAGTTCTGTAGAAAGTTAGGTATTGTCATACCTAAGTCTAAACACCTTCTCAAGAGCCTGAAAGGCCAGAAGGATGACTTTTTTAATTTCAGTCTGCATGGTGCACAGTGCTCATCCTTATAGATTTTCATAAAACCACTATGAAATGGTATTGGCTTCTTTTTCCTTTTTAATTTTTTAAACAAAGACGGACTGCAAGGTCAAGGCAACACAGAAAATTTCCCCAGCTCCAGTTGGTATGGATTTTATCTGTTAAGATTTCCAACATTTCTCCCACTTGCTTTCCTAGGTAGGTCTAATAATTATGAAAAGTGGGTTGGTACCTGAGAGACTGCTATCCTTTATTAGTCTGCTTAGCAGGTGCAGCGCTGATGTAACTGGGAGAAAACATCCAGTACAATTCTAATAAAGAACTTTTGTGTCTTCCCAAAAGGTCCTTCTCCTCGGATGGGCTTGCTTCACATTGTCCTTGGTCCTTTATGGAGATGCTCTGTGCACAGGGCACACCAGATGCAGCCAGACATCTTGCGGTGTGGAGATCTTGCTTGTAAGTAGTGTTCTGAGACCGGCACCTGCACCTTTGCTTCACTGATACTGCTGCATAAGCGCTAGCTATTGCTGAGGTCAAAAAACTCCTGTGAAATGTATTATTCTTCAAGTTTTGTAGTGAGTGAAATAGATAATGTGTTACCTATCGCTTGGCCTAAGTGAAACGAAAGGGTATAATAACAGCCATATGTACACTAGGAATAGAAGTTACAGGATTGTCAATCCACTAAAAAAAAATCTTGTTTTAAGGTAAAGCAAAGAAGCTGGGAAATTGAAGGTTGATACACCATTCAACTTCTGGTTCTTCTGTTCTTGCTAATCAGTCTTTCTACTCATAACTTGGGAATAATTTTCAGTGTGGACTCTTCTTTCAAAAGACCACTGTGTCTGCTTTATTCTGGCGGTTCTCCTGGCAATAACAAAAATTGGAGACTGTCAAATGTGGTGTGCAATGATCGTATGTGAAAGGGCTAACCGAGACAGGCAGGAGAGGGTTACCTTCTTTACTACTGACACTGCTTGAGTCCACACATTGGATCAGTCCTAGGGCCTTTTTGGTAGTGGTACCCAAGTAGCTGGAATAATTGTTGGTCAAGTTTTAATGTGATTTACAATGTGTGTTACATTCAAGATGTTGGGTATGAAATGACCAGTTTGATTTTTAGCTGAAAGTCTGAGATTAAAGTGCTTCATCTTGAAAACCACGCAGCTGCACCTTGCTAGTTTGTCCACAGTCATAACTGTAGGTAGAACCTTGGTCCTTCTGCCCCAGCACTGATGGTTCATGGAAATACTGCTGCCTGTGGTAGGAGCATTACCATATAACTGTTACCAGGTGTGGGTTTTTGACGTGAAGACATACTTTGGGCATAAACGCTTCAGAATGATACTGCACCAGGCTGTTGCTTTCTATTTGAGCTTGTTTAGTTGTAACACAATAGTTATCTCTGGATATTTCATATTGTAGTAATAGGCTACTCACAGTCAGCTGTAATTGCAGTGTAGGATTGTGTTTATATCAACAATAAGGCAGCACACTGGATGGAGAATTTTATTACTCTACTGTAACTTTCAATAATGGACCAACACCCAATATCTTTGTTTTAGATGCATGTCTAAGGAAATGTGACAACTGCTTTAACTGCTCCTCCTGTCTTCATTAAAGACTGAGAAGCTTCAAGGGTTTGGCAGCTGGGATCTTTGTACATACCTAATTAATGATTTATGAGGGATGTGTTTTACCAGAGTGCACCTCCCTCTACCAGCAGACATATGTAATTTATATAAGCAGTGGCTATAAAGTCTTGTCAACTACTTTTCTTTCCTTTTTTTTTAATCGCTGTCATGATATTGCCTTAAAGCTTCACCCAAGACTAGAGCCTAGCTGAGTCTGGTGCAGGCATGAAATAAAAAACGGCCTTTGTCTCAGGAAATGTACAACCTAAAAGGCTAAGTAAGGAAAGCATTGCCAGGAAAAAACAAAACCCCCTCAATTTCCAGGGGGGAATTAAACTATAGGTCTTGTACAAAGCCACACAGGAAATCTTCTACTGGGAGGGTTATTGCATCTTACTGTGCTACTTCAGGACTACTCCTAATCTATGAAGAAATAAATAGTGACGGGCTGAAGAAATGGCTCCATACAAAATATAACATTGGTGCCTTTGACACTTGGAAGTAGTAGATGTGTAAAACCTCTGATGACTGGGGCGAAAGCAGTCTGTAGGTTAGAGCACCTCTCCGAAGCTGGCAGACTGGGAGCCAAAGGTTGTGTTTCCCACCTGAGCTTTGGACCAGCCGCCGTGTTCGGCGTGCCCGGCTGTGTGCTCTCCTGGGAGCTGTCTGGCTACATGTCATTTTCTGTGTCCGCCAGCTACATCACAGATCCAAATGCAAAATCCACTACTCGGGGACATTATGTGGATTTGTGACGCTACCCGTGGGACTTCAGATCCATAAACCGATGAATGGATTACAATGAGGCATAAATATAGTATTTTCATGGATGACATATAATCCTACTCAATTATTGTTCCTGTCATGTAAAGGGAAACTGTACCCGTTTTTCTCATCCCTGCACACTGAAATTTCAAAAGAAAAGAAATGTCCAATGCAAAAGATTCAATCTCCCAGCTCCCTGCCTTTTATCTATTAGCAATTTTAAAGCTTATGTTTTCCATTATTAGGTGCTTCCTATAATTAGTTCTTTGCATCTCTAGAAGATTATTTTGTGGGAAATTCATTTGACAGAACCATTTAGAGTTTCTGGACTGAGCAGACTGGTATAATAGTGTCTGAACGGTGCATGTCGCATCGTGCACTCTCATTTATGTCTGGATCGTGGGGTCCGGAAACAGTTTTGCCTTCTGCTTTGCTTGTACGAATTCTTCCTGTTTTTGAGAAACTGCTGCGACTGCCCTTTGCTTGAGACGACTTGCATATCAGAGTTGTTCCAGGATCCAGCAAGATGTGAAATGTCTCATGCGTAAAGGCTTAATCCTTTCTATCAGTATCAGACAGTTTTATGGGCGTGGATGCTCCACAATAGGGGGAACAATAACGAAAATTGAGTTTGCATATTGTTACATTTTAAGACTGAAATGCCATCTTACCTGTCAATCTGTCCTTCTTTTTGTTGTTTTTTTTTTTCTTTTTAAAGCTGCCCAGGCATAAGAACCCTTTTGATATACAAAGTTAAAACCACAGTATCTTGAGATAATGTTTTATTAAAGAATGAATGTATGTGATGTTTGTCCAGCAGGCATTTCTAATGTAGTACGTTAAATCCCTCTGCATACTGCTATAGGTGCTGAAGGGGTGCTATAGAGAAACACCAGCTCCTGTAGCATACGATAGCTCCCCAGCACTGCGTCCTGCACGTGTTTTACACTGCAGAGGCAGCTGTCCTGCAGCATTCAGCTGATTGTTTGTCAGGGGCAGTGGGTGTTTTTTTCTGAATTTGAATTTTTCCTTGCCTTTGAAAGAAATCTTTCTGGTTACGCGTGGAAACATGGGTATCTGAAAATAAATGTAATTATAATTTTGTTGCCCATAGTCAATCCCCTGCACGGATTGTGTCTGTCTTTCTGGTTAGCAAAGTTTTAGGGTAGTTGTAGTATGCTCTGAAACTAAAGCGAGTTTCCTTAGGAGGAGCAAATGCAGCATTTACATTTTCCTGTCTGGGTTGAGCTTTTTAGTTGAATGTTCCCTGCTGCTGTTTTTTCCCCTCTCACCTCTGTATACACTTGCCACAGCCACAGAGTCTGTTCGGTGCTTTTGAAAGGGCAGGGTCAGACATGCACTGCTGTATTTGTAACACTGGGATCACTGCAGTTTTCAGCACAAGTGCTTTCTTTAATCATCCTTTCATGTAAAGGAGAAGCATCTGGTCCTAAATGTGTGCTTTTTTGCCCCTTCTGCTACAGTGCAGTATGGACGGTTGATTAAACCACCCCTCCTTTTTCCTGGCAGCAGGGATGCAGTGGCTTGCTACCTTTGTTTCCACTTGGGGCCTCTAAATGGGGCTGTATAAAGAGAATAGTAATAAGGAAGTCCCAAGACTTCTGTCGTATCCTCTCCCCAAATTTAATCTGCTCCCAGGCCTCACTGGCCAAGCTGCTCTTATGTGCATTTCTGGGTCTTTAAATAAAAAAAAAAAAAAAAAGCAGCGTGTGCATTAGATGATGCTGGGAACGCCAGCGGGGAAGCCCCATGCTAGGTGTACTTGTCTTACAACACCCAGAATGGTTTAAGACAAAGGACCCAACTGCAAAAGGAGCCCCTTTAGCCTATGGTTTATCTTAGCTTTACCCAGATACAGACATTTGCTATTTACTTTACACAGATACAGACATTTGTTCTTTGCTTTACACAGAAACAGACATTTGATATTGCAAGTAGAGCCATGCCAAGTAAGATCTTCCCTTTCTTATTCCTCCTCAAAAAGTTTCAGAATACTTTTATTGCAGCTTTAGCATCTGAAAATTTAAAATTTAATGAAGTTTTATTTAGAAAAGAGGTATCGTTGCAACATGAAATATTTAAACATAAGAGTGTTTACAGAAGATAAGATTTTTTACTTATAAATTTTGACCAAAGCAATTCACCAGAAATGAGATGAAGCCGTGAAGTGATCCAGTCAATGTGCATTTTCTGGTGGGTGTCTTTCTATTTGTTTGGTTGTGGCCTTCTCTGAGATTGTCTGAATAAGCATTTCCATGTGCTCTTTTGGGAGCTCTCTGCTTTTTCTAAGAAACGGATGACCTGAAAAGCCTGTATCAGGAACACGATTCCCATTTGCAGTAACTTCTTGCCATTTGCGCTGTCTTTTAGCTATCTACTCTGCAGTGTCTCTCTTTCCTCATCCCTCTGCTAGGTGTACTGTTATTTTATAAATCTTTAGATGAGACATTTTGCAGAAGCAATGCTAGTCATCCCGTGTATGTAAGGTGATGGAATGGTTTGCCTTGGTGCTTGCTCGGGCTCAACTTCCGCTCATACATGAGGAACCCATCAGCATTTCTAGATTTCCTTGTTTATATTAGGTTGAAACCAACAAAACAAGACACGGATATTTTTTTTTCATCAGAACAATCCTTAAGGAGGTAGTTTCCAAACTTTCTGAGTGTGCTGATCCCCTTGGTTTTGCAGTGAAGGTGCAAAGTGCCGTGCAGAGGATTTAAGGCCAGTGGCACCAGGTTTGTTCAGACGCTCTGCGTGGAGCCCCAAAGCTTTGCAGGTGGTTTTTCACTGGTTTTTCACTCCCCAGAGGCTGAACTGAAGTAGG
This sequence comes from Limnodromus scolopaceus, assembly GCA_028565335.1. Taxonomy (NCBI): domain Eukaryota; kingdom Metazoa; phylum Chordata; class Aves; order Charadriiformes; family Scolopacidae; genus Limnodromus; species Limnodromus scolopaceus. Next base: position 65,640,231 of record JAOXNO010000013.1, on the reverse strand, counting down.
GAGAAATGGTCCTAACAGCAAGACAGCTGCAGGCATGGTCTCCTCTTAGGAGCAACTGGGCTTACTTTTCGAGCTGCTGCTGCTGAGTCCAGGAGAGCTCTTCAGTCTCACACTCCGCACTTTTCTCAAGTTGCATTTGTCTGAGCCGCGGTGGAAAGCTGCTTTTCACCTCAGAAGTCCAGCAGCCCTTGCAGCCCACATCTGACGCCACTGTGACTAAGAAGGAAGGGAGATCTGGAAGCCTTGTGTGCTGGCTAATGAAACATATGCGAGGTTGAAGCTGGTGGTGTGCTGAGAGAGACTTTCAACCGAGTGAAAGCATCACTCCTCCACCAGACCTCTCTGACCACAGTGTGCCCATCTTCCCCTCCCTGCAATCTGCTCAGGACCTCTCTGCCCTGGTAGATGCAGGGGATTTCACTTCCCTTCTCTCTGCAGGTCCCCTGTCTTTCCCTGTGAATGACCTGGAGCGGCATCCTGCTTTCTGCCTGCCCCTGCCATAGGTGACCAGATGGCCTCTAGAGAAAATCCTGCCTGCTTTGCTGGCAAAGCTCCCAGAGAGGCATCCTGGCTCCGCTGCTGCTGGTGGCAATGTTCCCAGAGGACAAGGTCAGCCTGCACCATGTACCTGATGGTCCTCGTCTGCCTGCGCCTCCACAGGGACTCGTACCTGCCCTGGGCTAGAAGAGACCATAGCCTTGATGGTCTGATGTGCTAAAGTCACGGCCTACACCAGAAATTTCTGTGGCATTGCTCCATGGAAAAACCCTAAATGTCCTTTTACTGGCAGGTCTTGCATGGCTCTGGAAATCTTTGCAAGCTGGGAAATTAAGACAGGATGAACTTTTTGGTGGTATAAGCTACATTCACACCGCTTGAGTTTTAAACTCAGGCTTTCTTATTTTGTGCAGACTTAGCAAGTGGTGCGTGAGAATGTTTCATTTGGAGCCCCCCTTTCTTTTTACTACTTTAAATACAAACCCATTGAGGCAGGGACTCCTGTGCCTGAAAAGTATCATAGCATTAGAAAAAAAATGCTACAGCAATGAGTAATTTGTTCACTCACCCACAACAGGTTTCTAGATCTGGAAGATGTTTCTTACATTTCCCAGCACAGGAGAAGAGGATGCTTTCGTGCTGTTTTTGTGAATGTTGCACACACTGCATTCCTCCTTGTGTGGGGAACAAAACCAGAACAGGATGCAAACTGCTTCAGATTTCTCCCATTGCTGACCTTGCTGCCACTTGTGGCAAAATGAAGACAACAAATCCTTGGAAATCACCATGTGTGTGTTTCAATTTTTAATTGAAACTTTTTAGCTGAGCTGAAAGGGTGGGGAGAGGGAAAAAACAAAACAACACACTTCCCTCTGCTCCCAATGAAAAGAAACTAGAGCTATTAGATTCACTTCAATTGCCTCACCTGACCTGAAATGAACTCCCTCCCTCAGGCCTGTAAGAAAATTCAATTAAAAGGTCCATCTGTGAGGCAGCAGCTGAAGGGGAATTACTGTAGGGAGGTCCACATTTTCATAAAAAAAGAACCCCCCCTTCCTCCCCTCCTTCCTCTTCTGTCCCTGATTAGGCCTGTTCCTAACCGCTAAACCACAAGTCCCCCCAATTAACCAGATCTGACCAAGTAGCTTTTATACACTCCATTCAGATGTAGAAACACTATAGATTTGGTACATCCCTTAAACATCATGGGGTGGGAGAGGGGGGAAGGAGTGGAGGACAGAGGTTGGGAATCAGAACAGCCTACCCCAATTAAGCTGGCTGATGCAATGGGATTAATGGCTGCTAATATGCAAAAGACTTTGCTGGCAGTGAAAATAACCACCATAAGGCAACGACAGTGTGCAGTGGCTTAAAAAATGCAGAGGTGACAGGGAGAAAAAGCTGGCTGCAAGTACCCCGTCTAGAAAGCTTGCTTGCAGCACCCCCATCCCTGGCTGTGCTCTTACGGTCAGAAACTTGTCCTAGATGAGTGTCCAGAGTCCAGTATGTTTGGTGCGTGGTGTTTAGTGTGTTGCTCGTATTAGAGGCATGCTGGAGAGCCTGGATGGGGACAGGGCAGCCCGCGTGAGTGACCCTAGAGCCCCCATAGGTGCCCGTTGCTGCCGAGGAGGGCGAGCACCAGCTCTCCTCTTGTGGGCTGATGGTGACTTGGGGCATTGACCTGCACCCCTGGGGCCGCTTCCATCCAAGGGGAGGGCAATGAAGAATTAGGAACCGACGTACTGTTTAGTTTCTTCATAACAGTTTTTCAGGTGCGTTATGTGCTGGGGTTCATAACGAATAACCAAGCATTTCCTCGGGCTCCTGTGTGTTTTACTTCCCACTAGTGGAAATCCTGACTTAGCCGTGGCTGAGCATACGTGCGCTCCCCATGCACTGGCTTCGTTTGTGCTTGCACAGTGCGTAATCAATCACTTTAAAATATCTAGCTCCCAGTCGGTGCTTCCCCGGTGTGGTGTATATTGTGCTGAGTTACATCAGTTCAGCAGGATTTGTTCAAATATCGACACTTTGTGCTCCCATCAGGCATGGCTCTCGGAGCAGAGCGCAATTATAAACCTTCACGCTACCATTCTAAGATATGCATATGTTGTTGTTTGCTTAGAAACAGAGAGAGAACAAATCCTTCTGATGTAGCTGGGAAAAACATATCAACAATTCATGACGTGGAAGAGGTGTTAAGCATGATATCCTGTTTTCATTTTTGTTAAGTGTAAGACTTAGCGCAGAGAGCCTGTGCATTTGCAGGTATTTGGCACGTAAGATATTTCAGCCTGCATGGAACAGTTTGGCAAATTGGTCCTTTGGTATCTTTATTGGCTTGTTTTCACTTTTTCATTAAATATGTAAAATGAACCTTGTTTTACTGCAATATCAACTGAAATTCTATTAAAAAAATTATAGACAGTTCAGACAATAAAAGGCCTTGTAAATCAACCAGAGATTGGTTATCTGCTCAACAAGATCATTAACTGTGCACAGAGGGAGACAGCTGAGGCAGGCCGCTGGAGAGAAGATGCTAAAAATTAATTTCACAAGGAAACTTAGCCCTGCCAAGTTTGATTTGTTTTAGGGACACTCCCTTAGTTTTATTATTCATCTCTCAAGGCAGCCTTTGAAATGTCTGCGGCTTGTGATGAAGATTTTTTTTTTTTTTTTTTTGCAATGCGTATTTCAGCGAGACATCCAAAATCTCACTCATACAAATTGTCACAGCTTGACAGACTTGGAACCTTATAATGTTAAATCAAGTCCTAGTGGAGGTGTGTAGGGGAGTGTGAAATAGTGTTACTGGCTGCTCCTATCCTGAACGCTTTACTCTGGAAACGTTGAATATTGTCTTCCATAATGTGCCTATAATTAATATTGCGCATGGCACCCTCTATGCAGCTGCTCTGTGTGTGTGCGGTGTATGGAGTTTTTTTGCAAAGCTCTCCAGCTGCTTTCAAGCTGTTCCTTTGAATCTGCCACAATATTCACGTCCTCCTCCCCCACCACGCTGAAGGACACTTGGCGATTTGTTTCCCATCGACTCTTTCAAGCCCAGGTATCTCTCGTGATTAATTGAGAGTCAAAGCTGAATAGAGGTTGGGTGAAGAGAGAGAGAGGGGGAGCAGGTCAGCTCTCAGTGGGCCAGATTTGGAATAAGGGTCTCTCCAGAGAAAGGAGGGTCTTCAGACATCAGCACCCTTTGCCCAGAGCTGTTCAGGAAACCTTGGCCAAAACGTTTAATGTCTCTTTGCTCCTCTCTCCTCCGTGTAACAGGGAGATGGGAAAGATGACCTCTCAGAACTGACGCAAGAATTATTTCCTGAGTGTGGCAAAGGGATTTAGGTTCTTCAGAGGGAAGCAATGTCGTCAAATGCTCTGAAAAATAAGAGCCAGTACAGGCGGCCTTATACAGGTCTTAAAAATGGATAGTCGAATGACCTTTTTCACCTTTCTTGTGACCTCACCTTTGGTTTTGGTTTTTTTAGTCACCCACCTGTGTGTATAATCATCTCATAACTAAAAAAGTAGTACTCCTCCTTTATCAATGATAAATTTGGGATGCATCCTTAATGCAAGGGATTAATGGAATATCCTTCAGCAACACAAGATGAGATCTTGAGGACCTGAGTGATAGAACGTAATGGCATGGGCAATCACTTAGGGGCTAATAAGAATTTATGTTAAAATGGGAATCCATCAATTGTAAATGACAGAGAAGGAGAAAGACAAGACTGGCCTATTAGTCAATCACAGAATGTCAGTGAACCTCTGAAGTGATGTGACCAGGGAAAAAAAAAAAAAAAGGCAAAAAGTGTAAAGATGTATCTGACAGATGATTTTCAGGGAAGAGGGGGAGAAGGGGACCATTAGTCCACTGGGCTCCTGTTCAGGAGGCTTTGTCTGGTTCTGGTCATCTCCATTGGCAAAAGTTAAACTTGGACTGGAGCAGAGACAGGCTGCTTGGGTGCCTGGTAAAGCAGGGAGTTTATCTCCCAGGAGGCAATTAGAAGAGTTGAACTTGCTCTATCTAGGAAAATAAAATTTAAGCCACTTTTTGTCTGTAAAGATACAGGGCTCAGCAATGGGAAGAGGAGCTGAAGGACAGCACTGGCATGAGGATAAAAGGATGTTAAGTGGATGCAGACGAAATTTAGCAAAGGCTTCCCTGCTATCCCAGAGAGAGGCTCCAGAGCACCTGTCCTGTAAGAGTTACAGCAAATGGCCTCATTTGTTTTAATATGGAACCAAGTTGCTTAAACAAATGTGGTTACTTATTTGAGGTGGTTACTTTGAGGTATCAGAGGACTGAATGCCATGACCATCGAATGTTGCTTTTGGGATCTGTTTTTCTGTGTAGGGTGCCAGTAATTCACATTACTCTCAGATGTGCATGTGCACACACAGAGCAACCTCTATTTTCTCGGCAAACCTGCATTGCCTCTTCTGTTCTGCAGTGCTCGAGGAGCTGCTGTTTCTCTGCTCTTTGACCTCAACTGTCTTTAAACAACAGAGGCCAGACCCCACTATTTTTAGGGTCATTATCCTGTTCCCATTGCAGCCTGAGAGCAAGCCGCTTGGCCCTGGATGCCTGCTTATATCACTTTTATCATTAACTTTCCTCCTTAACGAAGACAATCAGCAAAGACCCCACCTTGGTTCTTGTGCCAGGAGGATCCCCAAATAAGAGCATGCAGAGTCTGTTGGCCCTTCTTTACGTCAGTTTTCTGCCCTGAAGTCCCCTTCCCTCCTTCCCAGACACCCTGTAAAATAATGAGGCTTAGGTGGCTGGTGAGCTGGGACAAGTGAGCACCTTGAGGAACCAAAAGATTGTGTGGTTACCACCTGTCTGGCTCCTCTGTTGTATTTAACCATACGCTGATGTGCTAAGCAGAGATCTGCGTCTTGTTTACATGGACGTAGAGTGCAGGCTACAACCTGAGCCCTGTCTGCTAAGGGGGCCTCCAGGCACTATTGCAGCATGAATAATAAATGCTCTTTCCAAAGGACAGCGTTGCTTCCCTTTACAATGGTTGTGAGGGCAAAGTGGCCTGTGCAGCGAGGGCGACTCATGGTTTCTGTCCTGCTGGCCCTTTCAGGAGGCGGCAATCACTTTGGAGAACGAGAATGGCAATTTAATGCAATAGGAGGAGAGGGTAAAATAATAATCCTTAAAAAAATCAAGCAAACACCCAATTATCTTGCAAAACATTATCATGTAATGAGAGCTGACAATGCTGTGGAAGGTATTACCTAAGAGCAAATTATTGGTACTCTAGATAGGAAAGTTAATATTATTTCATTACAAAAGTTAATTTTCTCCTTTTCACCTCACAAGGTTTCTCCAGTTGGTAGTAGGTAATGCTAAGGATAGTCTTCAAACATATTTTTTATTGGGGAAGTCATGTTCTAAGCCGGACAAGGTTCTTATGTCTGTTTTTAAATACCCTCCCTGAGAATGCAATGTATCTGACTACATGTGAGGAAGAGCTGACAACCTGTGCCGAAAATGTGGCTTGGTACCAGTTTTGGCTTAGCTGAACCCAAAGGTGAAGTATCAGAAATCACTAGTTAATTAAAATAATACAGTCCTTGATTTGTCGTAATACAAATTGGACAGGTGCTACATTGTGTAGGGTTTTAGCATGCCTCTTCTCTGCCCCTTTGCACATCTGAGTGAACTATGGAGTGTTGTCCTATTGTATGTGACAGCTTTCTGCTAAGAGGAGGGACGAGCAGTTGACGTGAGTTATGCTGCATGAATTATCTGCCGCTTCTGTTGTCTTTCATCAATATCTGCATGGCCATGAACATCTAAGTGTTTGCTTCACTCTTCTTACCTGTGAAAGTGGGATTTGTAACTTCTCTGATTCACACGTCTGGTATTTGTGAGGCTTACTTCGTTACTGTTTGCAAAGCTTTTTGAAAGTACAAAGCTCTATGCAAATATCAAGTTGCTGACTTACATATATCCAGTAACGTCGGAGCACTTTGGGCAGATAAGGTTTAATTAGAGATGTGAAATAGTGCAATAACGGTAGGATTTTATATATCCTAGGGTATCACTCCCTGTGCAACACATAAATGAGGAGGCCAGAAATCACTATTGGAATTATCTAATATGGCTGTCTGAATAACAAGCCATAGGACTGTCCTGTGTTTTTTCCTGTTTAAGCTACTTCAGTGCTTTGCAACTTCTTTTTCAGTTTGTTTACCTTTGGAGAATGTCCCTGTACAGACACAGACTTCTGAATAGGAGATTTTAAGCTCTCTGATAATTGATTTGCAGTTATTTCTCGCTAACCCTCATGGACTAGAGGTTTAAAGCCATTTTACTCCAGCACAGAATTCAGAAGAATGCTTTGTCTTGATTTCCAAAGTAAAATTCTGCTATTAAAAGCCATGACCACTTTTCACATCAGCAGGATTTAGCCCTGTATTTCTAATGGAAAGGTTTAGGAAGAATGATCTGAACTTTCCAATACCTGCATGGGACTCCCTCAGTGATTCAAATTATGCTTAAAGCAAGACTTTTTTTTCCTTAGAGTTTGTATGTTTAATATGGACTTGTCTTTTTCAGTTGTGCTTCTTGTGTTTCAGTACTTGGGTTGTATTTATTCGCCTTTGGAGTAGGCTCACATAAGGGTATTTTAAGAGCTGCTGTAGATCTTGTATGCTACAAATCAGAGGGTCAAATTCTTGTCCCAAAGAAATCAATGACAAAACCTTCTATAGATTGGAAAGGAATTATGATTTCACCCATTATGTTAGCACGAAAGTGACATTAAAGCAATGCTAAAATAAACTGTGGAAGCTTTTGCCTGGTAAGTTTGACTATTTGTTTGGATTCGTGGTCCATTATTCAACTCTAATGACCACTATTTATTTGTTCAGTCCAATAGTCTAAATTTTTTTGGCACATCCTTATTTTCTTAATGCCCTAAGCCTGAAAAGAGGTACGTGTGTGGTCTTTATTGCCTACATGCAGTTGTGTGGTCTTTCACGCTTATACCAATTTATCTGTTTACAAGATTAAGCCTATCATAAATATTAGAGTTGAGCTAAGGATCTTACATTTGGCTAGGTAAAACCTTACTGATCCATAGATTGTTTGGGTTTCCATGTTATCTGAACCCACCCACCAGTTGTGAGATTCACACAAAGTGTCTGGGTTTTACCTTTTTTTTTTTTTTTTTGTAAGCAATTCTCAGTAATAAGAATTAATATCAGGAATAATAACAGCGTGACATCTGTGGTTCCATGTCTGACGCTGTGAAATGCCAGCCTCGGTAGCATCACAGTCTAGGTCCGCGGCCCAGAATTTAACTGTTAAATAGTCAAGATCAGAGCAGCTCCTGCATTTTGGGGCTTAACTGTAGCTTCTCTTGGAGCCCCTGGTTAAGAAGCTGTGGGTGAGCGCTCAACTCTAAGAGCCTGCTCCTGCTTTACCTTGTAGCAGCGCGTGAGGTAGTTTCGATAGCCTCAGCGGGGCTCAATGCTGTCACCTCAATGTGCTGTATGAAGATGTAAGGGACAGTTTATAGTTTTGCCCAAATGGGATACTGTTGTTTAAACCCTCTCTCCCCGTATGAAGATGCGTCTACGCTGCCTGCAGACTACAATAGCAATGCAGGAAAGTGAAAGCTCTTTCTTGGCCCATTTTGACACAGTCATCTGGGTTTTATTCCATTGTTCTTTCCGTGGTGGGATGATTTTTATTTTATTCTTTGAGATACTTCTTGTGTGTGCGACAGCTATAGAAGAGAAATAATTAAATCAAATGGAGCAAAATCCTGGCAGATCATCCTTTCATCAACCGTACCCCTTGGGTCAGCGCTCCCAGTTTATGAGCCGATCAGGAGCAAAAAAAACCACAACACCTCTGTGCAAAAGATGCAGGCTTGTTTTGCTTTGTTTTGTGTACGTGGGTAATTCCCTGCAATAAATCTTCCCGCACACCATCCCTTTCACTCTCTGATGTTAACAAGACCGGGATCTGCGCGTATACATACACACATTGTCTGTCTCGAGCTGGCAACGTCTTGATAAGAGGTTCATTATAATCCACCACTGTCAGAAGCAGTTCTGAAATGATCTGCAAGGCGAAACATCATGTATATATTGAGGTTGGCTTTTTTTTTTTTTAATTAAATAGAAAAAGTGTCAGGAAACTTTCTTCAAAGGTGCCAGGCAGCTGTTTCTTCTGAGGCATGTTGTTCTTTTCTTAGGCAGTGGATCTTTGATAACTGTCTCTCAGCACCCTCAGAAGTGTTTTCCAGGTTAGGAGGATAAGAGGGAAGAGATGGCAGTTGTGATGCCAGCGGCTGATAAAGCCAGAATGCAGACTAAGCCTTCAGATCAATAGGAATGCAGACGGCTGTAACACCAGACTGCCTGGTGTCAGCTTTAATTTCGCTTCCTCTGCCGGCTGCACCCATCTTCCAGCCCTTGGAGTCAGGGGAGACCTCCCCCCAGTTCCCCAGGCACTCATCACACAAGCAAACTGCTTCTAAGCACAGGACGGGCAGAAAAGCATCTCAGCTACTGGCCGAACACCTGTGGTCGTTTTCCTCCCTCTGGTCTTTACCCCAGGGGTGACCGTGGATGCTTTTGCCATCCTGCCCACTGTTGCTCCAGCATCTTAACTCTTCCCCAAGCACCTGTGCCAGGGCACAGGACACTGAGGTAACACTGGCACAGACCACCTAAGGATTCAGCCCTCTCTCTTCTGATGTTTTATACAGAATAAGATTTTTATACTTGTGGGTCTGCTGTAACTTTTTTTTTTTTGGGGGGGGGGGGGAGGGATGAACAAGCAGTTTTCAGCTTTAACTGGATTTGCAGGGGTTGGCTGTGCAGCCAGCTTGGCAGGGCACACTGGCTGGTGGCACAGGGTGGCCTGGAAGGAGCAGCTGGTGGGAGAGCAGAGCAAGGCAGGCTGCCCTCAGCACACAGATGTCTAGCTTTGGTGCCACCTGCGGGCTCTAAAACTCCCCTTTACATACTCCCAAGTGTGTTAAATTACCGTAACTTGGGTGTAGCAAGGACCATCTTGACTTCCTATATGGCTGCAATCACAAGTAAAGACAGGGATGAAATACCGTTTTTTCCTTATTTCTCATGCAAGAGAGGCTTTGTTCCTGCTCCTTATTAAGTTCTTGGATTTTCAAATCAACAATGTCATCCAAGATGGGGGTATAAAGCAGCTAATTACTGACATTCATTGGTAAAAAATGGGTGAGGAAAACAAAGAGAAAGAAGGAAGTCTTTCTCTAAAACCCCAACTTTTCAGTTCTCAAAAGTTTACAAAACATTTTATTTAACCAACTTTGTTTATTGAGCATCAAGGGATGCCTGCAGGGAAAACACGTAACACCTGAATTTAGAATATAAAACTTAAATAATGGGAAAATGCAAAAAAGCAGAAGCAACACCGCCCAAAAGCTGACCTCTGTTGTTGCATGTTGTTGTAGGCATCTCAAGAGGTGTGTTTCTCCTTATCTAAACTCATTGAGTGCACAGGCAGAGAAGACACAGCAGAAAGAGAAATATGAAATTCTCTCATTTACCTGAATGACTTTTAAAGCATAGTTGCAGGTATTTATAAGTCAATGTTTTTAACCATTTCATTGCTGATCATTTTCTAGGAGCTTTCAACAAACACGCTTATTCATCTCGGTCAATCTTCCCTGAGACTATTTACCTTTCCAGCCTTGAGCCACAGAACTTGAACAGACAGAGCAATTCTTGCCAAAAGTTTCTGATTTAGTACATTGAAGTATTTACAATGTTAATTAAAAAGATTAAGGAATAGTTTTCTCTGCCATCACTACAAATTGTCGCTGCAGCACAGGCTCTTTGATTTTTTGTGGGCACTCTATAAAATTTGGTCCAGCAGGAGCAAGGGTAATTTGATTTAATAAGCTAATAAATATTTTTGAAATATGCTTCCTGCAGGTTATAAAAACAGAAGGGTAGAGCCATAACACAGGAAAAGGAAAAATTACGCACATTAAAAAAATACTGATTTGGGAAAGAAATCCCTACTGATGTGACCAGAATTCACTGGGAATTTCTGTAAGCTAAAAAAACATATTCCCTTTTATCTGGTGGCAAAATACCTTCTGCATCAAGGTCCAGGGACCAGGTATCCTCAACTACAGCAGATAATAAGTTGTGTGGCTTCTTTTATTGAATGAGCAGAGAAGGGAGCAAAACAAATGGTATGGCTTTTCTTGTTGTTTAATTTGACGTTAATTTTATACTGCCTCTAAACTGATGATTTCCAGTGGGCTGGCAAATAGATATAGGAATAAATTAAAATGCATTGTGGAGGGAAGCCAAAGTCAGAAGTGGAAGTTATAAATTTTGGCAGCTGAAGATGTCTCAGCTGTCTTCTAGGACCGAAGCAAAATGAGAGACGTGCAACCCCAAATTCTCAAGACACAGAAGCTGCGTGCTTCTGCTAAAATAACAGGCACTGACATCATTAACAATGTTGACATTTGAATTGACATAATTAAGTTATTGAAGTTAATAACCCACCTATGTGAATACATGGATGATGCTTACCTCTGACACTGTGGCTCCATACGTAGTGCAAGCTTACATTCCACTCACATTTGGAGGCCTCATTTGGATGCATGGAGTCCTTTAATTTCATCTAATAAAATGTGAGAAGCTGAAGACTGGTTCAACTGCTTGGTGGGCTTCCAAAGTAAATTCTCTGGTAAGAACATGGGAGGATGTACACGAGAGCCTGAGGATACATCTCCTGTAATAAGCACTCAGGTCCAGCTTTGGAAGAGTTCAGGTCCATCAGTCCCTCATTTACTCTTGGTATGTCCTTGTGAAGCGTAAACCAGGCACTTGCTTTTTTTCCTTTTTTTTTTTTTTTTTTTTCTTTTGAGTCGTCTTGTGCCAACCCTGTAGCAGTTGTCCTCAGGTGCTCACTGCTTTGCCAAGCACAGGTTAAAATTATGGAGCCCAGGCATCAGAACACTAGCACCAGCAAAATTTGGAAGTCATTTGATCAGAATCCTGCTGTGCACGTTTTGGTCATATTTGTGAAAAATTACACAGGTTAAGTTATTGCTTTTGGGTAAGGATGCAATTAAAGAGGACAGTATCATTTGGCACCAGGCTGTACCTTGAAATGCCTCTAACAGTGATTATTTGGAGCAAATCTGTTTGAAATAAGAGCAGTGCTCCTGGCTGTCTCCATCTGACTGTGTGAGTCTGTCTGTCAGAAGGAACAGACATACTGCATTGCTGCTAGGGAAGGGAAGAGGAGGGAAGGGTAAGGGAAAAGGGGGAAGGGGGGAGAGGGAAGGGAAAAGAAGGGAAGGGCACCCTTTGACTTTTAATAATAACTCATAAATTTTCCATTTCAACGTTTTCAAAATGAACTGTTTCCTACTTATATATTTAGAAATGGAAGTTTGTTTTCTTTTTAATTTTGAATTCAACATATTTGTTATAAAATAAGGACTTTTTTTTTAAATAAGACAAAAAATATAACAGAGATTTTGTTTAGTCTTGAGAAAAATTATTGCAGTAAAACCAACAGAACGTTTTTTATTAAAGAAAAAGTTCAAACTTAGCTGTTTCTTCACTGTCTTTTCAGCATCCCTACCAAGTTTAAAAGTCTGTTCTTTACTGAACTCTGTCAGCACCTTTCTCTGTATCCTGTTCGGCCAAAGAGATGTCAGATCCCAAAAAGCACCACAACTAGTTTTAAAAGTGATCTTCCAATAGTCTAGGTCAAAGTTTCAAGAGGAACCAAGCAGCTGGCATATTTAAATTTTTGATCTGAATTTTGAACGAGGCTTCTCTTTTAAACTGGTGTGGGTAATTTTGGTGCAGTGTTTTCATTCTGCTATAGGTGGTTCACACTGACTCAGGAATGGCACATCATCTTGAGCCGATTTGAAACGGTATACAAAAAAAATCTGTAAATGTTTGCTAATGAGATTTTTGAATTAAATTTTGGAAATCTGCTTGATTGGAGGAATAGCCTGTGACTAGCTGATTAGCAGAAAAGTTTTGCATACATACTTGTGTTACACTCCTTTTCAAAAGAAATACGTCTATTGCAAGCTGGATCAAGTTTGGGAGATTCCACCTCAGGGAAGATGGTAATAATAAGAGATACTTTTCAATATTTGCTTTATCTGGAAAATTGCTAAATTAATGACTACAACTGCAGAAAACTGGCATTAAATAATTTCACTTTTTTTTTAGGTTTTGCTTTTAGTTTAGCTGGAAACAGAGCTGAAATGCAATTTTTATTAGAGTGCATGCTTCAGATTATTTCAAGCATTGCTTTACCTGATGAAGACATGCTGTTATGTGAAATGCTCCCGTCTATCAGAAAGGAATTAGGTAATAGCATTTTACAAGGATGAAGGCATTACTTAATCCTGAAATCTCTTAACACATGGACTGTCAAAAGGGTCTGCTTTTCTTATCTCATTTGTTGGGGAGGCGGTTTCATATGGAATTAATATTTTCATTTGCTTTGGGCGTGGGCACATTTTTTTTGTAAAGCTCAGTGTCTGTGTGATGACAGCATTTATTTAATTCATTATTGCCACATATTGAAGCATTTTATTTCAATTCAGTAGACTATTTTTGTTTCCATAAATTATCTAGTCTGTTTCTCACATAAATGATGGGATGGATGCCTCTGGTGCTAAGGAAGATAAAAAGGGAAGGAAAGATATATTTGAGATTACCTTTAGTGTCATGCAAGTTATTACCTAGCAGTCTGAGAAGACTTTACAGAAGTGTCTGATAAATATGTTTGGAACAAGCCTGAACTTGGAACTGGCAGGGTAGTCAGCGGAGTTGCGCATCTAGCTTTTGATTTTACCCATTTCCTCAAAATGCAGATGTATCACTTAGGGCAGAAATCCATCATTTTCCAGTCACTTTCTTAGTTTAATTGGTGTTGAGCAGACAAAGGGCACTGGTTTATCTCTTCTGCATAACGTTTAGTGTCCTTGATCATAGCTTGTTGGTGTATCATTGGACTTTCTCCATGTTTCGGCTGTGAGTTGATGGATCTATTGCCTTTGTTCACACTGTTGTGAGCAGAGACTGTCCCCCACCTCAGAGGAACTGGCAAGTGGCAACAGAGAAAGTTTGTGCGTTTGTTTTGGTGGCATCCATGGTTGGGGGACTGGGAAGATGTCTCTTTGAGAGGACCTCAGTGATGCGAGAAGGGCAGTTTGCGTGTGTTTGATGTGTAGTTTGATGTCATTCTCTCACTGAGTGTCCAGTGGAGGAGAGTGGGGGGAGGTTTAAGTGGAGTGCTCTGTACCAGAGGCCATGTCCCTTTACCATCAGTTCAGAGTGTGTTGCCACACAAATAGACATCTGAGTGCCCCTCTTAGGAAATGAAAGGAAGCATTGACAGGGTCAGGAAGTATCAATGAATCAGACAGGAAAAGCCATATATTTTTTATAAACTTAGCTCATCTTCTCCTGAGTCCTGGTACCAGCGATTCCAGGTACTGGAATATTTGGCCAACGCTGAAAGAAGGTTGGTTTGCTTATTATAAGCATAGAGAAATCCTCTGGAATACCTCCAGTAATCGGGTGGAAGGTTTAAAGTCCAGATCATTCTTGGTTTATAACCCTCAAATCAAATCCCAAACAGATCTTTTCATCTATAGTACCAGCAGAAACTGAATGGGAAATTTTTACTATAACAGAAATAATGCCTTGGCATCTTGGCTGCAAACGATGGTCTTGTTCTTTCTGAAATCCAGTCCCAAGTAGAAACATATTGCCTGTTATTTATTTCCTTAAATGTTAGCATTTGCTTCTTTGAAGGAAGAGGAAGACCGTTTTGCCTTTAATTAATGAAAAAAGTTGAATCACTCAGCAGCCTTACGATGGATTAATGTTACTGCAGTTTCACCAGAAAATAGTTTTGAAACCCAGCTTTTCATTTCTTCTGAGGGGCAGCTGCTGTCTCAGAGATGCTTTACTGGATTTCTCAGACACAAGAACTGCGTTGCAAACAGGAGGAGGTAATCTTACCATCCAGGTGAAAGTAACATACTTCAGGGTGACAGGCACACCTGGTGGTACCTGGATCAAATTGCACGAACAACCATCTAAATTAACTGTAAGAATTTGGTGTTTGAACACATGCATGAAAATTGTACATTCTTCATTTGTTAAAGGGACATTGCCAAGACTGGTAGGCCTAAAATTAGCTCTCCAGCTGTGTTTTGCTTTGCAGGCACGTGCATGTCTGTTCCGTTCCTGGAAGCAGCTGGGTGTTGAAACCCACAAGAAACCTACTCTCTGTGAAATGCAGAAAGAATATGTGATTTTTCAAGATTCCCTCCCTCTTCTTTTGTTTGTTTTTCCTTGCTTCTCCCATCTTTTTATGATGACCATCTTTTCTGGCTGAAGACCAGACCTGTTCAAAGTTTCTTACTGTTACATTTGCTTAGGGGGATGAGAGACTGAACGGTGAGGCCCAGTTTACAACCATCGGTCCAACATGCCAGCTACGGCTTTAAACTGCATAGCCTCCTCAGAGTGTGCTCAGTGTTAATCCCCAGCCTGGATCCGTGCTCCCCCTTCGTATACGAGTCCATACCAGCATCTGCCAAGTGAATACCCAGCTTGATGCTGAGAAGGCAACATGCAACTGGAAGAAGGAGGCACGTGGATTTTATGGTTACAGAGGAACTTACCAGAAAGGTATTTTTGTCTAGCCCATAGACTTTCCTCAGAGAAGAGAGAAACAGATTTCTTAGACTCAGGAGAGTTTCTTTTTAATGGCATTTTTAGACAGCTGCAAACTAATTCTCAGCTTCTGCATTTTTATTCAATGCTGCTTGAGCTGTTATGCTTTTACTAGTATTTAGAAATGAGCAACTCCCTTTTCAGTGTAGAAATATGATTTGGAGATAATATCGTAAGCCATGTCTGTGTCTCCTGGGTGTGCACAACAGATGACACCTCCTTCATACATGCACATGAGTGAGGCTGAGTACAGGTGGAGGGCAGCATCTGGGATGGGTAGAGAAGATCTGTTGTCCCAGTGGTGCCTGCTGTGATGGGTTTTCAACTCTTTGTATGTTCAGAAGATATTTGGAAATGAGCGTGAGCCTGAAAGTGTTATGCATGACCCAAAGGCTCTCCTTGGAGCTAGTGCAAAGTGTTTCTCTTCTCTCTTCATTCCTCTCTAATGAAAATATCTGTAAAGTAACTAAGGCATAGAAGGAACAGAATTTTTCTTTTAAAAGTGGAAGTTATTTAGACTTTGTTCATAATATTGGGCCAGGCATGACTGTCACTGGACCTTGTAAAATTAAGCATGATCCAAATTTTGGCTGCTAACAGAACTAGGGAAAAAGAAGGCAGCTCAAGTTGGGTTGTCAGAAGACCTATTTGCCTTTTGCCTAGCCAAATAGGAGCCAAACTGCACCCTTGAAAAAAATCTTAGGATAACTAAATCACTGTGGAGCCAATTGCAAAGTTCAGTTACAACTTTATGAAAGAGAATAAACACTGCGCACCTGTAGACAAAGTACGTGGGAGGTTTTTTCCCTATACTATTCCTGAGTTCACTAAAAGCTTATCATCTGTTTGCTTAGCTGCTGGTTCAATTTAGGGTAATATTTAACTCATAGAACCTAACCATTGATGAAACTTTAACTTGAAAATCGGTAACTCCTATTGCGTTCACGGGAAATGGAGGACGATGGCTATCGTACATTGTTCTTCAAGTGCTTTACCAATAAATAGTTTTTATGAAAGGCTTGATAAAGTATCTGCTATTAATGTTGTCCAGATGGAGAAAGTGAATTCAGAGAAATGGCAAATAGCCTGCCCGTATCTACAGGGAGTGTCAGGCTGTGCTTCTGCAAGATTGGAGGGTGTCTACTGCTAGATTGAAACCACAGGAGCCCTGACAAAAATTGCTGAACCAGGGTTTGTGTTTGTTCCTGGATTAAATTTGTTGAAAAGATACAGGAGGAGATAATTTTCATGTGCACTTTGTGTAATCTCTATTGTCTTGTCTCTCACTATGGACCTCCCACGGTCAGCTCAGGGGTCATCTCAGCTGCCCATTCTTGCCTCCCTTTTTCTTCTGTAGATTCAAAGAAAGATCTTTGTTCCTGGAAGCCTCGCGTGTGCTGTCTCCTTTTTTTATATGTAAGCTCAAGCGTAAACCATCACACCATGTAACAGTCTATTTTTCACAAAAGTGCAAATCCTATGAGCATCCTACATGGATTTTGCCTTGTACACCTAGGTATTTTAACAACCTAGTGTTGTCGCTGAGCTGAGCAAGCATGCGAGAAGAGGCTGGTTTTCCCTTTCCCTATCACAATCCAAACTGGGCCTGCATGAAAACAAAAGACCTCACAGAAAAAGGCTTCTTTTCATCAGGTTCAGATTGGCAGTGCCTGAAGTGATGTGATCTATCGTGTTATTTCTGTGCAAAAGCCTCAGCCCAGACGCCGGTGGTACTTACAGCAGTTCAGAGCCTGAGCGGGATCTCAGAAGGAAGCAGAGAGCAGCGGTTGTGACTCTGGGACTGTTCTGCTCTGCCAGCAGTTGCCCTGCACCCCAGGACAGCAAGCAGGTGCCTTCTGGGAGGAGATCCTGCAGCTGAACGTCCCCTTTGCTTGGACATGTTTTGCCTCTTCCAGCAAGGATGAGTGGTCTGAGGATGACGGCAGGGGCTTTTTGTGGGAATTGTCCCCCGAAGGGATGAAAGCAGTTGGCAGGGGCAAGCTGAGACTAAGCAAGCCAACAAACTCTTGGATACATTCAGGGCTTTCTCTGCCTCCTTCCTAGGGTTTCTATCTTTTTTGTGGTATGCTGTCAAGTCATGATCACTTTCTCAAAAAACAGATCTCACGTTGCTGACTAGGAAGCAGTCTAGTCCTTCTTGGGGATCAAAGTCTCCTTGCAGTGCTCAGCCTCGTTTGCTCTGACCAAAGCAAAAGAATACTGCTCTACAGCCATGTCCCAGGCTGAGATGCATATTTCAGCCAGAACCGTATGGCTGCAGTTTCAGGAAAATAAATACACTTGCAGCAGCAAAGGAGAAGAGTAGTCCTTGCTTACTTTTATTTTGTACAGTAGCTTACAGCTTGCAGGCTTTCCCTTGACCTTCAAATAACTACTAAGTTGAACCTTGGCTAGTGCCTTAGAATTGCTGAGCTGCAGCTGAGGACAATGAATTCTTCTCCCCAGACATTGACAGGGGTGGTGGGATTATCTGCTGAACAGACAAAACCTGTTGCTCTTGTTAAGGAGCTCAGTTTGTCCAAACACATTGTGCAGTAGTGGGACCAGGGCATGTCAGCCTGGACCCCCTATTTTGGGCTTGGGAGGTAGTTTTGCAGACTCAGTGTGCCACAAATGAGCGTTGTAGTGTCACATGGAAGAGTTGCCTGGGAAGAGTCAGAGCGGTAGGCATCAGGATTGTCAGCCTTGGCTGATCCACCTCCTGCTGTGTCTTTGCGGGCTGTGCCAGCACAGCTTGCCTTTGCCTGTAAGTAGCTTTTCTCCACTCTGCTCGGAGCTAATGGCAAAGAAAAACCTACTTATATGGGGAACACCCTCTTCCAGTAGCCTGCACGGCAAAAATGCCATCACTGTTCTGGACCAGGCAAGGGGAGAGGGGTCAGTGACATGGGAGAGGGAAGTTGTTTGTCTGCCTGAAAAGGAAAACAATAACCGATTTGGGGTATTTTTGCTGAAGGAGGGTCTCACTCCACTTTGAGGTGGACTACAGCAAAAAGAAGGTGGCTAATATGTAGCAGAGAAAGCATGGAAACTGGGAAAAGCTGATGCGATGAAGAGAGCTTTGGCTATGTGAGTTTCATCCATCTTGAGTTGGAGATCATCTGGGCCCTCCACAGGATGCAGTCAAAAGGTATTTACTGAGCTCAGAGGTCACTTTCATTGATGTGCCAACATCCAGGTGGAGCAGGAGGGACAGGAGCCAAGCACGGCTGGTAAGAGACCAGCACTCAGGGACCTGCTTCACCTTGACAATTATGGCCACAGATGCATCTCTCTACCTGTCTCCACCCCTTTCTAATTTTTGAAGTGGCACATGTGGTCGCCTTGTTGTACTTTAATAATTCTGCCCTTTGGGGGAAAGAGGGGTTGATGACTGTATTCCACACTGTATTCAGCAGGTAAGAAGCCATTATAATTTCTGGGGCCTTCAAGGCGGTGCTTCAGGCTGCCACAGCTCCTGGGCTGCCAGAGGCTCTTGGCCCTGCCTGCAAGAGAGGAAAAGCTGAAGAAAATAAGAGATCAGACCAAGAGATGCAAAGAAGATGTTTTATTGCTTTTAATCCAACACATGTACAATTTCATAGCACAGCAAGCAGCAATCAGGGCTCTTGCATAAGATTGTCTCCCAGGGATGTCCCTTGAGGTCTGATCGTTTCAGTCCTCATGGGCAAATGAATAAACTGAAGCTGCTGCAAGAGGTGTCTGGAATGCCACTGGGGCTTCTGCTTCAGCCCCACACCATCTGCTTCCTCTGGCCTTGCAAGTAGCGTGCAGGGCACAGCAAGGTCTTCACCAGGGAAGAGGGGCTGGATGTCCAGCTGAGGGTGAAGACCTGTGGTTTCCAACATTCAGGTAGCCTAGCCGCTTGCACATTCCGCAGCCAACTGGCAGCTGCTTGGGTGGTGAGCGAAGCAGATGGTTGGCATTGGTGGTGAATGGCTTTGAGAGAAAGCATGAGCATATGTCATTCACTGAAGAACAGTAGTGGCAAGATAATTCTGCTAGTTTGTACGGGGCCAGCCCCAGAGGGTCCCAGCGAGCTCAGGCAATGTCTATCAGGCCTGTGTGTCCCACACGACGTCGGCGGCAATGCCTGTGGTTATCCTTTGAAAGGCCCCAGAGATACAAGGCTTCCTGCTGATTATGTGCCACTCCTCACTGGGGGAGGAGAAGGTGGGGAAATGTTTTTCATCCGTTGTGGTGATGCACCAGGAGAACCCCATGGAAACAAAGCCTGCTCTGACCTCCTGCATCCCACCAGGGAGGGATCGCATGTGCCAAACACCTCCTGAGCCGTCCCGCGTGAGGCTGACTTCCTAATCCTAAACTCATTATTTGCAGCTCAGGGGTGGAAGTGTGTGGCTGCCAGCTCCCAAATGACTGGTTCAGCCCACTCAGGGCTCTCTGATCCTCTTGTGGTGGATTGCATCTTCCGCCCCACGTAAGAAGTGAGCTCACCACGAATCAGGCTGAGTGTGGCTCTCTCCCTCCCCTGGCAGTCCTCCCAGATTACAGCATGACCCTCAGCTATGAGTCACTTCTTTTCTCACAAACCCAGACGCTGCGCTGAGCGGGTGGTTGCTCATCTGCACCAGCACAGCGAATTTACTGCGGCGAAGTGAGTTTGGCCTGCAGTGACTCCTTCTCTGCTAATGACCTTTCTGACTCTCACTGGTCCTCCTGCGTAGAGCATCTTTGCACAACTGCTTCCTTAAGCGTGGACTAGCAGCACTGCTTGGGAGAAGAGAGATAATATGCCATGTGGGGCTCTTGCAGTGCCAAGGAACAAGTGACATCCAGGTGCTGCCCATGCGGTGGGGCTTTCCGTGGACTTGTTTCTAGGGGCAGTGACTGGCTGCTCGGCCGTTCCCTGCTGTCTATAATCAATACTTTATACTGGGCAGAGATGCTGTCGGTGTGAGTACTCCCTCGGTGCATCAGCGAGGATGAGGAGATTCAGCATGACCCATGACCACTGCCCCCAGTCATCCTGGCAGAGCCCAGTGGGGAGTATCCAGACTTGGGGTGAAGGTAGCCAGGCTGTAGAGTGGGTCGCCAACCTCTTACCCTCCATCGGAGAATCTCGTTTTGAGGGCAGCGCCGCTGCCACCTTTGGTACCGATTTTGCTGTATCCACCCGAACGCCTGCTCTGGGGCCAGAGGGACAGGGTGGTGTTTGGTCAGGGCTACCCCAGGTGCAGGCAGGCACCACGGGGCCACCACGCAGCCACAGGGCTGGAGACCTGGCTCTTGCTGCTTCTGCCGACTGGGCTGCACAGCCCGACCAGTGAATCAGCACCGTCGTGACGCACAGTCACGAGAGAGCTGACTCCTCTTCGGAGCACTGCCGGGATGCCATTTTCGGGGAAAAGCAACTTCAAAGCACTCCTCCTGCTCTCCGCGAGTTCCCGTATCTATGTGCTTCCAGTGCTTTCAAAGGAGGCAGAACTAGCCTGAAACTCTTGTGTTTCGCTTCAGTTTGTTTGTTTCCTCTCTCCGGAGCTGCGTTCCTCCTATGTTGTCTGGTTCAGCATTTTGCCAGCTTGACTAAGTATCTTGTAAGGAAATCATTTATAATAAAGCTGGTATGCTGGGGTTTATCATTTATAAGTGTGGGTCAGGGTTTAGTTCACTGTGTTAAACTCTCCATGCTGCATGTGATTTTTCAAGCTTTGTCAGGAACAAAAAGTTCTGGGGATGTGCAAAGCATGACTGCATGGTTTCCATGGAGACTCTGCTAGTTAGGCTATGGAAATCCTGAAAAGGCCAGAGGATGACTGACAATACAAGGTCTTAGCGGCTGATCTGAAGAGCCAGACTGAATTAATGAGATTTTTCACAGAGAGTTATTAGCAAGGCTAGCACGGTATGGCACTTAGGCCTCTTTCGTTTTCTCAGCTGCAGTCTTGGAAAACAGAAATTGAAAGATTTAATTGCTGTTTTTTAAGGCCTTTTAAGATTATTTTAACCTATAACATTTTAAGGATGTAATGAAAAGCAGGTTTGTTTGCTTTTTTATCATTCGGTTACTGTTATTACTGTGTTTTTTGGTGACAGTTGCCCTTTATCTGCACAGAGATTGGAAATTCAATAGTACTTATTACATTGAGCAGTTAATTCCCACATACTGTGAACACATTACTGTTCAAAGTAGGTTATCTTGAGTTCCATTTAGAGCCAAGCGCGAGATACCATGTCAGTGGCTTTATATCTCCTAGGGCTATATTAATTATTTATTACTGACTGCTAATACAAACTGTTAACTCTGGCTAGTAATAGTTTGTTCATTTTCCCATCACTTACTGCTTCTTCCCTGTGTTTCCACCTACCCCCTCTCCACAGTCTGCACAGGCTATAAAGTCCTGTATAATTTTGCACCCCGGAGCCGTTTTCGGTCTGAGCTGCTAAGTTCTGATCAGGACCCGGCTTCCTTAAAGTTTTGCAGGATCTGAACTTGAGGGATTTCGTTGGATCGTTAACAGGTGGATGGTTAATGGTTAAAAGGGGGTGTCTTTGGCTGTGAACTCAATGTGTGCCGTTTCTGATAGGAGTAGGCATGATCGCTGCTTCATTTTCGGCCGATACAGCGAAACGTTCAGACGCTCTCCTTCTCTCCCTGGAAAACGCTGTATCTGCTGAAATCAGCACAGCCGGTTCAGCGAAGCGGCGTGTTGGGGACTGCTATTTCTTGTTGGTTTGCACAAGTGCACATGCCCATATGTTTCTGGGAGATGTAAAACCATAATGTTGCTGCTGAGTAATCCACAACAAAAGCACATGCGGGCTGCATTCCTTGGATTCCTGTACAGTAGACTAATCCACTTAATCTCGCTGTTCGCTTCTCTGGCTGGAATTTCACAGTCTCCTTTGATTTACTGGTTTGTAAATCTCTGATTAAGTGCTTGGGGGGGGGGGGGGAGGTGCGGTGGGGGATATCATCTCTGAAACCCCCTCTTTCCTCTCAAATGGAAAGGACACGTGAAAGTTGAAATAGGGGTTAGTTGGTCTTTTTTGGTCATCATTTTGTCATCGTCTTATATTTTTTTAAAACCGTTTATCAGTAGTTTTCTCTGTTCTCCCAACTCTTCTGTGCATGGGCAATGTCTCTTTTTGCCACATGGCAACACTTCCACTCCCGGAGCTTCACAAGTTCCTTATGATTTTTTTCTTTACCAGTTGTGTTTTCAAACAAAAATGCTAACTGAGATGTGTGGAAGCGATTTTCTTTTCTGTTAGTGCACTGATACTTATTGACAAGTGCAGAACACAGGAGCTAGATGCTGGTTCTGAAGCAAATTGTCAAAAACCTGCTGCTTTAACAGACTGCCGAGGAGGCATTCGTATAGCATGGGTATGAATGCAAGATAAATCCCTAGCTAAGCAGGCAGATAAATGAAGGAGCCTGGCTTCAGAAGGTCCCCAGCTGATACAAATATCAATTTAGGACCTGCCCCTGAAATATAGAAGTGTAAGTAAATAATAGAGGTGGCTCACCTGACTTAATGAGTCAGAAAGGACAGGAAATAAACCAATGAGCTCCCGAAATAAACCCTTCATTTAAAACAATAAATTACCACGACCCATTGCATCCTCAGCCACCACGAGCACCCTGTGTTGGCGGGGGGCCGTGACCATGGGGAGTGCCAGCCCAGCCGCCGGGATGACTCCCTGCCGAAGCCTCCGTGGGGTCCCTTTCCAGCTCAGTGGAAAATTCCTCCGCAGCCCCACAGCGTTTTCAGCAGCCTTGGAGGGGGAAGAGCTTTAGGTCATTGCCTTCCTCCCCGCCTCCACCCCCAATCACGCATCCCACCAAGAGGCTTACTTTAGGCGTCCCCAAACTGTGCTGCTGGTGGGCAGGACCTCTCACTGAAGCCAGACGTAACTATGCATCAAGAAATTAGTCAGAAGGGGACTGAGGAAGTGAGCAGGCTAATAAACAAACACATGGGCTACCTGACAACGCAGCGCTTGGGAGTAGATTTTCTCAGGCAGAACGGATAAAATCTCCCACGCTCTCCAGAGCTGTCCAGAGCCATTTACAATTAGGTCCAAATTGGGCTTAGGCAAGAGATTTAAGTCTGACTTGAATTGCCTAGGCTCGGGTCTGAAGATGCCAAATCCTGCGAACTAACCTCTGCCCAAAGGGATGAGAACCGGGCGAGAGCAGCCTCTCTCACAGCGCTGCTGCCATCTGGGCCGGTGCCAGGTCCCAGGGCGCGGAGACGCAGCCCGCTCCCAGGATGGACCATGCTGGTGGGATTTCAGCTGCATCCAAATGGGAACTGGAAAACAGATTTCTCTAAACTTTGGCTGTAAACCAGAGCTAAAGCCACCGGGGCAGAGTCAGACCCCTGGGTATCAAGCTGATCTCATTAAAAAACTTGGAAGTTCTTCTTTCGGTATTTTGGCTTTAGCATGCCTGAAAGTGCTCAGAGGAAGCGTCAGGAGTGCTGTGGATCTCACCACCCATACCATTAACCTCCCACAGCCTATGCAACTGCAGTTGTCCTTTCGAAAGGGCTTCCTGGTAGGATTGCTGCAGCTGAAAGAGAAAGTCAGAAAGATAAGAGGTGATGGGCAGTCAGCAGGAAGAAACAGGGTCTCGCCAGGGTATTCCCACCGTGAATTGATAAGAGGGGTGATATCTAAATGCCACCTGAACTTTGGGTTCAAGATGTAGAGCAGATAAGTGAACCACAGTGACTCAAAGGCAATAAATCTTCTGTTCCAGACAAAATTAATCCAAGGCTGTCACAGGAGGCTAGAGAGGAAATTTGGAAACCCCTTTGGAGTGAGTGTCTGCTAAACTGGAAACATATACATTGTGCTATGACCTGTCAGCTTTCGTGAGCCCATGCTGCTGGGGTGCAAACCAGCCTTTCTGGCTTTCTGTCTCTCCCAGGGCAGACAGTGCTGCTAAGAAGGGATAATATAGGAGCTCACAGAAAAGTTTTGTTATAACCAGGCACATGGCTGCTTTAAAATAAGCATAGGTACAAGCCGGGGAGAGAGAAAATATGAAAGAGCATGGCTCTCTAAAAGCTAATGATAGCAGAAGTAGCATCCAAGGAGGTGGTTTGTGAGCAGAGCAGCAAACCACCAGTGCCAGCTCTTCCATCTGTTTCGTTAGGACCACAGCCTGGCTGGTTTAATCAAACCCTTTCTCAGGTGTGCTCACACTTAGAAACAAGCACTTGCTTTCACAGTGCTGAGGCCGACCTGCGTTAGCAAAGCTCAGGAGAGAGCTACCGTGCCGTTTCTGTGAGCATTTTAACAGCATCCCGGCTTGCTGTCCATCTAGGGATCCTTCCTGCTGGCATTAGGCAAGTCTTTGGGCTCTGTTCACATCGAGGCAGCCGAACAGTTTGAAGCCAGCCGCCCTTTCGTGACATGCAGTGTTTGGTGGCGCTACGGGCTTGGCCGGTCGCTGCAGTGTGACTGACCAGGTCTTGAGGAGGTTGTGAGAGCGGGCGTTCGTGGACCGAAACTAGCAGCCCTCCACCTCCCCTCACTTCCCTCTCTGCCGGGCTGCACCCACCCCTGCACGGCGGGGAGGTGGTTCACAGCAGGAAGGTTATCTTTGCCACTATCAGGGCTAGAGGCTTTGTTTATTTTTAGATTACTCTGTGGAGTCTGGACAGAGAGATGAAAAGAGCCAGCCTGAAGGGCTCTGTGCATGCCAGACTGTCTTGCTTACGCTCTGACTCCGAAAACAGAGGACGGGGAAAATGTGAAGGGATGGGCTCAATCTAGCCAGATTGATTAAAGATGTGTCTGCCCCCACATTTTGAGCAGCGGATGTAATACGGAGGTGGGCTCTGATTCATTCTGGTGCAAAGGCAGCGAGGCTCTGACAAATCCTCCACGTTGAGGCGAGCTGGCGGATGTGGCGCTGAAGCGGAGGAGACCCACCGGCACAGCCTGTCGTTCTGGCAGCTCCTCTTAGAGAGCACCCATTCTCATCTGAGAAGTGCTAAAACACCTTGGGGAAGTTCAGATTATCTTGATGTGCCCTTTGGTGGTGGTGGTAAGCTGTGAAATGAAGGTGTGCCTCAGCCCTGGTCTATCTAACGAAGAGGAAGAAGCCTTTTCCATCATCCTTCATTATACGTTGCAAGGAACGTTTTAAAAGCATGTGTGGTTTGTTGTCCTTCAAAGACCGAATTTGAAAGCGATCTGGAAAGATTGTCATTGTCTGTCAGGTTCCTGCGTATCAGAGCTCACTGGGGGTAACGAGAGTGAGCCTGGCAGCTCGGAGCCCTTTCAGTCCTGCCCCTGAGCAGACAAAAGTGCGGTGCAGGAAGGTGAGGAGAGAAAGAGCAACCCTCCCAGCCATCCCCTCAGGTGTGGTGACAGCAGCTCTCTTGCTGATTGTCAGTGAATTTACTGACTGCTAATGAAGTGGAGGGAGAAGTGCCTTTCAGTGACATCCATACAAATATGTATGTCACTGAAAACCACTGGCTATATTTGGAAAATTTTTTTCCCCCACCAACCAGATTTAAGCATAATCCTGAGTTTGTTTGGATTTTGGTTTTTTTCTTTCTTTCTTTTCTTTCTTTTTTTTTTTTTTTTTTACGACTATATACTATTGTTGTTAGTTTTTTGCAGCAGTGAAGTTAATAAAGATGGATATCAGCAACAAACTGTCAAGTCCTGAGCTGGAGAGATTTTTCACTGAGTGAAATAGACCAGGGAAAATAAATAATCCAAGAAGTGGTAGAGCTTGTAAATATTGACATGTACAAGGAAGGAAACAGAAGTTGGGGAAAATAAAAAATGGGTTAGGGATTGCTATTTTTCAGGTTATTGCTTGGAAAAAAAAAATCTACATTTACCTGTCGTCCTGTCTGGGGAAGAGGTAATATTTTTCAGTTAGAAGAGAAGATTCTAAATGTTTGAAGGCGTGTATTGCTGTTTCCCCAGGCCAGCAACTTTATTTGAGGGTGAGCCTGCCTTCCTTCCTTCCTTCCCAGTGTTTGACACCAAGGTCAGAAATATTCCTTTTCCCCTATGATGTCTATAGGAATATCCACGGAAGAGAAGAATAAGGAAGGAGGAAATAAATGCAAGGTGAGAAGGAGAAGAGTTCAGAGGGACTCCACTCTTTTGTCAGGTTCCTGGCCAGAAAATGGGTCTGATAAAGATTCTACAAGAATACTTCTCCTGTGCTGGAGTCCAAGCCTACTGCTTGCTTTGCCAGTGCATTGTTTGGCCTCAACTTGCACAGGGAGAGATGCGGAGCTGCGCAGGTCCCACTGGCTGTTGGTTACCCTCTTCCGTACGGGTGACTATTTTGTCTCCCTGGGATCTGCCACCATGACATACGGTTGCCACGCACCAGCTAGCTAGCTAAAAATGTCTTTTAAACACTTCCTGCTTTGTTTAGTTTTCCTCTACCTTCTTAAGAGCTCTAAAAAGTGTACTAGGGCTAGCACCTGGAGTTTATCCATCAACTGCTTGGTTGGATAAATGGTTGGTAACCCAAGTTGTCCTTTCCTTGAGCTACCCTGTCATCTTTGCGACTGGAGGAGGGTTTGCATCACAGCCCTGCCTATACACACTCTGGAAAGCCTCCAGACCTTTGAATATTGCTGTCATATGCAGGGCAAGCCAGAGATGTAACCATAAAAAGAGGCTTTTTCACAGTCTTTTAGAGTTAGGAAACCTTTTTGTTCCGCCCTGTTGTAACAAAACAGAGCACCAGTGAGTGCAAGTGGCAACTGTGCAGTAGGCAGTAGCGTGTCAGCCACTCGTTACAGCTTAGTGGTCAAGTTGCTATAATTATGGGAGGTGGAAATGAGGTTATTGGGGGTGGTGTTCTTACAAGGCAGGCATAAAATTCTAAATAAAAAAGTGTTTCCAGATACTCAAGGAAATTAATGGGAGGGAAAGAAGAGTGGTCTTTAATTATTTCAGACCCAGACAGTTAAGGCAGATGTACATCATCAGTCTTCGAAGAATGTCCTGGGGACATAGCCAAGACAGTATTTTTTTTTTCTCCTATCATTGCTGATTTAATATCTGCACAAGTGCACACGCAAGAGGATGATACGAAACTTGCACTTTTCAGTTCAAGTCCCTGTAAATGACTCCCCCTTGGAGATTGTTAAAAATGTAATGGGGTTATTGTAGCACATGGGAATCAGTACTTGAATGCATGTGCCAGGAAGGCAAAGGTGGGTTGACCCTGTCTGTGTTAAGTCAGGGAAACTATGGGGCTGAGCCGAGAATCTAGTGGAAATGAAAAGAAAAACTAATTCCAAGCAGGCCCCAGTGAGCATGTTTTTATCCAAAAAGCAATCAGAGAGGGGAATATGACCTACCAGATGGAATTGCTGAGGCAGAGGTGAAAGTTAGAAACAACAATAACGAAACACGATCAAGTATAATTTTGATAGAATGAAGATATTAGAGAGAAAAGGCCCCAGCGGGCCAGTTTGGCTCATCTTGATCCCAATATTTCATCTGCGCTCAGAAGACCCCTGGAGAAAGCCATGTCACAGCACTGTGAGATGTTGAGGCTGAACCGGGCTGAGGGCCACAGTGCCTGCAGCCGTGGCGGGGGGGAGGCCAGGGTTCGCTGGCAGTAACCTTGCTGGGCTGGTGAGCCAGGTAGCTGGGAAGGGCTGCTGTGCCTCTTATCCTTACCAAGGCCCCGGAAAGCAGAGCTGAGGGTGCTGGGATTTGAGTCACACTCCGATTTTCCCTGTCACAATATCCTCCAGCATTGCCCGTACTGGCTGTTGGGAAATTCAGTGGAGAGACACTAGATGCAGACTTAACACTCGGCTCTCCTTTTGCTGTGGAAAGCGTTTTTCGTGTCCTAAGTGAAATTTAGACCCACTTCAAGACTCTCAGTGCTCCCCAACAGATATAAGAGAGCCTTAATGTAAATAAGAATCAGATCCGCTGTGCCTATAAATTCCAGGCTGTCACTTGGAGCCCTTTAACGGTCAATAAATTCACGAGAAAAATTAGAAAAACAAACTGGAGCTGCTGTGAGGAAAAATATGCTGGAAAGAGGGGAGCGGATTTGTAAAGCTTGCCAGATGTTTGGGTTGCTGTTTTGCGGCGCGCGGCCGGCTGTGGGTGCCTGGGGTGGCCGCTGGCGGGGCTGCGGGAGCACGGCGCGGGAGCGGGGAAGGGTTGTCTGCGCTGGAGGCGGCGGTGGGAGAGTGGGAGCTGCAGCGGTGTGCGGAGCTCTGTCAGCTCTGGAGTAACGGGGTTGTCTGCTTGGGCTTGGCTAGGCACCAAGTCAAGGTTTTATGGCGTGAGTTCATCTGCTGGCTTTTCCCTTTGCGTGATGTAATGCTCTCCGTGAGTGCCATATTTATTATCCCCAGCTCTGTAGCGGGTTACGTGTAGTCGTGGCCAGTCTCAGAAAGTTTGGAAACAGCTTCTCGAGCTTATTTGCATCCTTGTGGCTGACCTATGACATAATCCGAGGAGGGTCGGTGCTGTGGCTCCCTCCTTCGCGCTCCCCCTTTGCCCTCTCCCTCCTCCTCCCTCTCCCAACGGTTTGTCAAACTGTCTTGCCTTTATCTCTTCTCACAGGCTTCGCAACAAGTCATGGGGTGATTTATGCCCTGATAACTTCTGCTTTTAAACGCCGGGCTAAGAAAAGCAGCCTTTGCAAAAACAACTTTTGCGGAGGCGTGGGGAAACCCGCCCGCCACGGGGCTCAGCAGGGGAAAGCACCATCTCAGCAGAGGGGCCAGGAGAGCGGGGCCGAGGGCCGCTTCCCTCCTCATCCTCACCTGGTGCCCAGGGGAGGCGGTGGTGAGAGGATGAGCAGGAGGAAGACCTCCCTGAGCCTGGGCTGGCGAGTGCCAGCTGGTGAAGGAGCACAGGGTGTCCCTTGTATCTCCCTCTCCATCTCCCCTGCTCGGCTCCCTGATGTGCACCGTGGGGGCAGAAAGGGGGCCAGGGCTGTGTGCTTGGGATGTCGGTGGGAAGGTCTGTGCTTTGCAAAAGGAGGAAAATATTTTGCGGCTACGATACCACTTTTAAGCATTGTATTGCCAGCTTCCTCGGTGCTGGGGCTACGAGGTGGCCGGGGCTGGGGCAGGCAGCGAGAGCTGTGGTCCTGCTGTGCTGGCCACAGCGTTGGGCACGCCAGAGCTGCAATCAGGCTGGGGCTCCCTGCCCTTCATTAATTTCTGGCCGTGAGGTTTACCCCAGCCCTCCCCAATGGTGCTGCAGCTGCAGCAGGGAGGCAGGCAGCAACCTGCCCCTACGCGGCAGGGCTGGCAGCATCTCTGGTGTGCTGGGACCATCGGCACTGGCGTTGCTAACCTGCCCTGTTAAATGCCACTGGGGACTTCAGCCTAATGGTGACCCACCCTGGGAGTTCAGATGTGGGCACAGCCCTGGGCTGTAGGCACAGACTGTATTTTTGTGTTTTAAGCACTATGGGGTGAAACCTTAGAAGCAGTTCCTACTTCAAAGCACTGTAATTACAAGACCAGAAAGGTGAGGTGGGCACGGGCAGACAGGGGGAGAATAGGAATACATTTGCAAGACCTAACATATTTTAATTGCTCTTGCTAGGTGATTTTTTAATTTTATTTTGCAATGAGGAGAGAGAAGATTTTCCTTTGACTGCTTGACTAACGTGTGTCTGAAACCATTATGCCTCCCTGAACAAAAGCAAGCAAGCCATGCTGCAACTGAGGCTGGCACGCTGAGTTTCCTGAGGGGGAGAAATCACAAACAAATAAAAATCAGGTGTTGAAATGAAAGCTGAATCCTTACTTTAACTGAAACCTGTGTGAGTAATACAATGAACACAGGGCAGGGAACAATTAGATTTAGGTAAAGATTTTTTGTGATTACTTTTTTTGTGTGGTGCATTTGAGCATTTTTTTTTTTCTCCCAAAGGACACAGTTGTACTTGCCTAAACTCCTAAACAAACTAGTTAGGCCTGAGTAAAACATTCACAGCAAAATATGAAATAGTTGAAACTTGCTTGGTTTCAGGTTTCTTTACAATCTCTAAGCTCAGCCCTGGTTCACTGAGGGGTTTGCTAAGGACCATGAACTTTTAGAGTGAACATGGTCTGATTTATGGGTCTGCATGAAAATCCATGTGAAATTTGCCTTTCTCATGACCACAATGCAATAATATCTCTTCTCCCCCCTCCTGCAGTAGTGGATAAACACTGATGTGCTTTATCTCCTGTTTCTGCATCGAGGCTGCCCAGCACAAGCAGCATTTTGCTTAATTCCTTATAAATCACCAGTGGTGCTAACAACAAAATGTTCGCAGCTCTGGGGTTAGTACTCGTTAGTTTGTTGCTGCTACCATGAGCCAGGCAGGATGAAAACGATGCTGATTTTGACTTATTTTAACTTGAAGTGAACACTGTTGTGCACATTTTGCTCTGGATTATAACAGCTGCAAACAGACCAGGGCTACACAAAGGTTTCTTGGCAGTCTGTGACACATGCCAGGTCGCAGGAGGGCACATCGCTGGTGCATCAGTTCATGTGCTTGGGGAAGTCCCATGGGATGGAAATGGCCCGCCGTGCAGGGCCACTGGGCTGCTTGCCATGGTGCAGCCCTGCGGTCCAGTGCAATGGCAACGGTGGCACATCCACTGCGTGGAACACCTGGGAGGGGTCTGGAGGGGGATGAAGAGCCACTGGTTTTGTGCTCTTCAGGTGGCTTTCACGGTCAATGTCTACCACAGGGCCAGGTCTCTCCCTGCTCTTACTGCAGGAATAGTGCAATTTTTTGTTAGGGATAAGGGATTCCCCAGCCTTTCTTGTTTCGTACACACATGTAAACAGTTTGATATTGACCTCACATTTGGATCTCCTGTTTCTCCACTTCCAAACTGTGCATAAGACTTCTTGATCATCTGCAGCCACCAAGACTTGCCTTGGGCTCAGGATGATCTGTACCCTTTCATGGAAAAGGCAGTTCTTCCCTTCTGTGCTTGCACAAGCTGTTCCTTCCAGCAGCCTTTGGAAACGCAGCCACTCCTCAGGCTGGAGAAGTAGTTGTGTAGTGGACATTCTCTAGGAGTTCGAGAGCAACCTGCAGTGCCAGCCACAGGGGATCTGCTTGCTCATTTGTAGAGTGGTGTAGGTGACCCACGGAAAGCTCCTGTCTGGGCCGTGTTGCCAGAGAGGAAAGGACAAGATGCTGCCAAGTGAAGAGACAGCAGACTGCAATGGCTTCAACACCTCTTGAAAGACATTTGACATTGGAAATTCATTGGAAAAATAGTGTGTATTTAGGAAAAGGCCACGTCTATCCCCAGCACACACCTGATTTCCCTTTATTGTCGGGAAAACACCAGAGAAAGAAAAAATTGTGGGTTTTTTTTTTTAATCACCACATGCCTTATATCAAAACTAAGTTGAAATTTACTTCTTCAACTTGGAAATTCCTTTTCATTTCTCATTCCAAATTAATTTACAGTAAAACAAGTGTGTCCAGTTGTAAAACTTGAAGGGAAACACTTGGAAGTCTCCCAAGCATTTTGATTGAGCAGTTCTGACTTTTCTCTTCCCCTTTTCCCCATCCTCAGATTTTTGCTTGTTGATTTGTTTTTTCCATTCCTTTACAACGTGGGATACATATTAAATACGACAGCAATTCCAACGGGACCAGCAATGCGATTGTCACTCGGCTGTGCTCAATGGCTACCCCTGCAGCTTGTGTATCAGCCAGAGGGATCTCTGCAGAGTTGCCTGGCCCGTTTCCCTCCATGGCTTGTCCGTGCAGATGATGTGGGTTAACCTGGGAATCGAGAAACCGGAGCTGATCCTGGGCCCCTCCTGCACTTCTGAAGAGCGCAGATGTGCAGAGCTTATAGGCCAGCTCACAGGTCATCTCCCTTATTGAGGATCTTTCGTTAGGCTGGTCTTACTCTTGGTATATAGCGTTTCTTTTGCTTCAGAGTTACTTGTATTACTCCACTGTTTATCACTTTGTGGTTTTATTTTATATTATCCCTGGCCCGTAATGACTCATCAGGCTGTGAACACATATATAACGAAACTTGAGCTGCATTTTTCTGGCAGAGCTGCAAACAGAGCTCAGCTCACGAAATTTCCAGCAGTTCTCCTGATCCTGTGTGCTTCATAAAGGTGTGGGTCGATAATTCAAACCAACATCTCACCTGCTCTGAAAATACAATTGCTTTGAGGGCAAATCTGGCTTCAGAAATAAAGGCTTGTAAGATTGCAGGGGGGGAAAAAAAAAAAAGAGCAATTTCAGGGCAGAGTAAGATGTTGGTTTTTTTGCGTCTACCCAAAATACAGGAGTGTTTTATGTCAGAGGAGCTTTTCCCAGTGGGAATGAATGAGAGACTGTAATGGATAATAAATGCTGGGGGTCAGGAGGTTTTCAAACTTCTTTTGCAGCATGTGCTGGCTTTGAATGACTCACAGTCCTTCACCCTTTTTGTTGCAGGCAGCATGTATCACCTTCCCACTTCTCCCATAAATGAAGCGCAGAGGCAGAGCATTCAAAGTAAAAGTCAGAGGGTCTAAGCTGGAGGTTCAAGCCTCCCCTTGGCCTCCAGCTGAAGCCCTGGAGATGACCTGGCTGCTTCTAGGTGTCTGCTTGTTTGGACTGGGAGTCAAAGGGACTGGCAGGGATGTGGGCTGAGCATGCCATAAATCCTGCTGGTCTGAGAGGCTCGCTGGCTTAGGAAGACCCTTGATCTTTAACACACAGCTTCCCTCTGGCTGTCACAGCTGTTACTGGCTGTGAGAACATGAGAAGGGTTTTTGAGAACAGCGTTCCCAGCCACTCTCAAGAGAGTTTGGATGCAGGAGCAAGTGAGGACATCCTCACTTGTGGGATCCTCCAGGTCCTCTAAAGCATCCAGCAAGGTCCCTGATGAAGACTTCTGTCAACTCTTAAGCCACAGTTTGGGAACGCCTGTCCTATGGCATCAATAGACTATGTCATATATCTTCCCCACCAACTTCAGCATCTGCTGCACTGCGGTGCCTTGTGAGACCCACAGCCGTACTGCCCTTCCCTCACACCAGCTGAAATCAAATCCTCCTGGGTGGATCCTTACACATATCTCAGCCTCACAAGAGCTCCAGGGGACTCGGGGATGATGGAGAGTCTGATACCCTTGCACAGGTCCAATGGTGGGTGACCAGGCAGATGTGTCAGTGCTCCTGGAATCCTCAGGTGTGATCTTTTCTCTTTCCTTTCTTCTTCCTCTTCCCCTTCCCCTTCCTCTTTCCCTTTCCTTTTCCCATTTCTCTTGGGGGAGAACCACAACAGGACAGCTGGCTGAAGCCAAGCCCTCATTTGGAGATGTCTGAAATAAGTAGTCACTTAAAAAGAATCAAAAAAGAGGGCACAACTTGATCTTTTGCTTCTTCTTGCTCCTAAGTGTTAAGTGAGGATAATAAATGCTTTCTCACTTTCCAGAGCAGTATGACACTAAATATATTTTCAAAGGTGTCTCATGCAACGAGGATGACTGCCACAGGGAGGAGAAAAAAAACCAAAAGGCTAAGGCTTCCTCATCAGTTTGTATCGCCTTTCTGTAAACTCCCTAAACAGCTACTGAAAAAGAGCTATATCTTCAAATGCCGACTATCAAACAGGAGAAAGAGGTACCCCCTCCTCTCCAGTGAGGCAGGTGTGCTTCCCTCGCAGCCTGAGCCCTAGGGCCGGCAGTGTCTCAGCTGGGGCTACCCGTTCAAGGCAGGGGAGGGGGTCAGCCCCCAGCTCTGCATTCCCCTTGGGAACAGGTCAAATAGGTCACCTCTTGGTGGACCTCTGTTTCCCGCCACATTGCAGAAAGGCAGGTAGGTCCTGTCGCGGTTTTGGGGAGGGTTCTGACAGCAGCATACCGAGGCGCAGAAGCCTACAAGGTAATAGAAAAATAGATCCCCCCCACCCCCCTCCCCACTTGGCATCAGCTGAATATCACAGGAGATTTGTGAATTCTTCAGATAGTTTTTCCTCTTATGGAGAAACGCTCAGCCTCCCTCTGCTGCTCTGCAGGTGCGAAAGCCCCCTCTCTCAGTGGGGTGGTGCCGGGTGGGCGAGCGATGCCGGGCGGCAGGCGTGGGGGGCAGCCCCTGCCTGATTCAGCCCGACGTGTGCGTGAGCCACCCCGCTTCCTCTCACACGGCCTCCACGCGTGCGAGGGAGGGAAGGAAGGGGGGAGCAGTGCCGAGATGGTGATGTCTTACTAAATGTTATATTCCTCATCAGATGGCCCGGTGAGCCATCTTCGAGGACTGCAGATTCGAACTGAGAGAAGGTTGCTACATCAAGGGATGAATATGTAATGAAATAACCCTTCCCGCTTCCCTGTGCAGCGTTTGCAACCACAGATCTTGAAGCATCCCAACGCTGCAGAGGCAGGCGAGCATTAATTAGTCGCGCTTAAGAGAGGAGCTGAGAGAGGCAGGAGGGAGATGTGCTTCTGCAGGCTCAGTAGATGTTACCTGGAGATAGCAGAGGTGCAGAGACAGCTGGCCAGGGTCTGGCAGCAGTCTCCTGCTTCCAAGTGCAGTTGGGGAACATCTTTGACCTGAAACAGGGACGTTTCTTTGTGCGGAGAGCCTTAGGGGCTGCGGGGAAGGGCAGTGGCTGGTGTGCCTGTGGTGTCTCCTGGCCAGAGCTGGGGCTGAGACCCTCTGGGTGCCCTCCTTGGGGTAGCAGGGCCATGCTGAGAGACCTGAATCGCCATGCCACACATACCATGGGGCTCACTGCTCGGAGGGTGATGGGAATGTGGACTCCCACCGTGATGGAGCACCAGCGGTCGCCCCTAACAAGGGCCAACAACTCGACCTGGGACACTGCCCTTTGAAGACCTGCTGCCGCCGCCGCCGCTCGGTTTCATAGCCCTTTCCCCTACGATAGTATAAACAAGCTGTCATCTATTTTTCAATGAAAAATACTTTTGCTTGGCTGGGTTTCATGTTGCGCTGTTACTATTTGCTGTCACGGAAGCTGCTGCAGCTATAAATAACCTCACCACAAGCTCCTCACGTCCCTAAGCTCGAGCGCTCGCTTCGGGAGAGGCGGGCGAGATTAGGATCTTGTTTTGAAAGGGGAGACTCTCCTGGCAGAGGCGACGGGCGGCTACCATCACTGGGGCGCCTGCACCCCATGGGCCCGAGCTTTCTGGCAGAGGGTGGAGGGCCCAGCCACCCCAACCCACCCCGGTGGTGATGCTCACGCTGAGAGCAGAGGATGAGGGCAGCCGGCACTGATGCCCCCTGCTTCCATCTCGCGAAGGGGGAAGGGAAAAGGGAAAGAGGGGGACCGGCCCCTGTTTTGGGGTAGAACAGTGCCAGAGTGACATCGACATCCTCCCCGCCTGCGCTCGCAGCAGGCTAGATAGATGGTTGCAAGAAGCCCCCCAGGCTGGCTGAGAAGCCACACAGCAGCCATTGCAGGCAGGTGCTTCGCAGGTGGCTCGCTCCACCCCTGGTGCCACCCGAGCGTGAGACACACCAGACAGGTTTCACACGCTCCCCTCTTCTCCCTGGAAGCCTTTGCTTTGTTGTCCGGGGCTGCTGTTTTCCTCTGCCTGCTCCGTTCGCTCTGCTGTCCTGCCTTGGCCTCGTTCGTGGTGACGGCTGTGTCCTTCCCCCCCCGGCACACCGCCGCGTGTGGTGAATGTGTGCCTTGGGCAGGGGCCACCGTGTGACTTGCCCCGAGGTGGAGCAATGTGGTTACGCTCGTCCGGCTCATTGCCCATGCCGGAGTAAACGCTCTGAGCCGATGATGCCCGAGATCGAGCTGGGGAGGGAACTTCAGAGACGAGAGCTCGGTTTCGACTGCGGGCTGAATGAATACGGTGACTCATCTCAGTTCCTAAAAGCAGAGAAGTATTTGTTTCCACACAGCAAGGAGAGGCTTCACCTTAATGTTCAAGGTCTCTGGCTGCGGTTTCACATGTATAGCTGGCTGCGGGGTTGGTCCCCCTCCCTCTGTCCTTTCCCCAGGCTCCTGACATCCTGCCCCTGCCCTGCTGCACGCGACGGAGCAGAGGGGTGGTCAGTCAGGAGTTCTCATGGTAGAGCAGGGCACATCACACCTGGGTTAGGTGCAAAAATAACCTTAGCCTTGAAACCAAATGAGCTGGAACAGCGGCCATCCCTGCGGTGGAAAAATCAGCCCAGCACTGGGAAACCAGCAGTGACTGTAATGGTGGCCCTGGGTTGCGTAGCACAGAGTGTGTCCTCCTGGATAACAGCTCCAGCAGGAGCAAGAGATGGATTTCTGGAGACAAATGAAGAGTAAAAGTGTCTCTTCTGTTTTTCCGTAGCTCTTGTGCATCCCAAGTGAGTGGAGCACCTCTTACAGGTTGCACAGGCACTGGAACTGCTTTAACAGATCAGACAGTACAGGATTTTGGGGTATTTGCAACATGGTTGGTTAGATAAGCCAAAAGCAGAGATTTCTCTCGTCTCCTATCACAGACCCCATCCCAACCCCCGCAGCGAGCTGACACAGGGAATTTGACCAGGGAAAAAAATTATCCCTTTCCTCTTTATTTTCAGCAGGCTTGTTTTTCTGTCAGTTTGGCGCTGGTACCAGCAGGGAGTCGAAGGGGAAGGTCCTGGGTGGTGGGCAGCTTTTGGTCGGCTTATCCGTAACGTGCACTCGCTGTCCCTAGACAGAGACCCTGCCTGGTGCCCACAACCTGGGCAAGGCTGGCAGAAGGCGCCGCTTCCCCTTCACCCAGGGCTCGGGCACAAGACCAGAGAGAGAAACAGGCCTGCAGATTTATTCCCGAGTTCCTTTTGTTTTTGGGATACTTTGCTTTCCCAGCCAGACAGGATGGGAAACAAA
Organism: Limnodromus scolopaceus; assembly: GCA_028565335.1. Lineage (NCBI taxonomy): Eukaryota > Metazoa > Chordata > Aves > Charadriiformes > Scolopacidae > Limnodromus > Limnodromus scolopaceus. Next base: position 65,603,129 of record JAOXNO010000013.1, on the reverse strand, counting down.
TACCACCAAAATACTACGAGAGAGGCTATTCTTGAAGTGTTTATAGCCCAGCCTCACTGGAGAATGTTTTGGCCGCCTCCCAATGCAGCCTATTCTCACTGTGTTTCCAAGCCGGTTTCTGAACTTTTGGGCACTTACCCAAACAGAAACTGGACTTTTTGAAGTTTTCTTATCTGTGTTTACGAGGGCCTCCTGCGAGGGTGAGTCAGGGGAGGGCAGCTGAGGCCAGGGGTGCGAGGAGCCAGCGAGCAGAGCAGGGATGCTGTGATGAGCTCCGCTTGCGCTGCACGTGACTGAGGTACCCCCGTGTCCTCTGAATGCCCGGCTCTGGTCTGCCCGAGTTAATGGTTGGCCTGGCTGTATCTAGCAGATATCTCTTGACTGCAGAAGGCTTTTAAAAGGGTGGTGTGTGGGGGCTCCCCAGTTCAAGGACAGGGAACTGCTGGAGAGGGAACAGCAAAGGACCACAAAGATGATTAGGGGCCTAGAGCATCTCTCTTATGCGGAAAAGCTGAGGGACTTGGGTCTTTTTAGTCTAGAGAAGAGAAGGTTGAGGGGGGATCTGATTAATGCCTATAAATACTTAAAGGGAGGGTGTCAAGAGGATGGGACCAGTCTTTTTTCAGTGGTTCCCAGTGACAGGACAAGAGGAAATGGGCACAAACTTGAACATAAGAAGTTCCATCTAAACACGAGGAGGAACTTCTTCACTTTGAAGGTGGCAGAGCCCTGGAACAGGCTGCCCAGAGAGGTTGTGGAGTCTCTATCTCTGGAGACATTCCAAACCTGCCTGGACACGTTCCTGTGCAACCTGCTGTAGGTGGACCTGCTTTGGCAGGGGGCTTGGACTAGATGATCTCCCGAGGTCCCTTCCAACCCCATATCATTCTGTGATTCTGTGCTTAACTAACTGAGGAGGGAACAAGCAAGCGTAGCTGGAGCTTCAGACCAGCACTCTCCTGCAAAGGGGCTGACACTTTTTGCAGACCTCAGCAAAGTAGCAACCGGCCTATGCCACTCAGCCTGGCTAAGAAAAGCCCCCACCTTTCCCTGCCCTCTCTTTTCCAGACCGTCAACTGTTACTTATTAATCTCGAGGAGATTCTGCCTCATTAGTGCTGGAGAATAGCAGGTGTTTGCTAAATTCTCCCAGTTTCTCTTTTTATTCTGGGGTGTTTCCTGTGATGGTATCTTGGGATGTCTCTGTTTGTTTTCAGATACAGAGTGTGAGAGCTGTATCAGTTTAGAACGAATAAAACCCAAGCCAAAATATGGGTGAGAAACGGGCTGTTCATTTTAGCGAATGGCTGTGAATTTGCAGTCTGCAAAAGTACTTTAAAACAATAGTAGCTGTGAGCTTGTTTTGCATTTTTAAAGAGAACAAACCAATCAGGATAAGATTAAATGAAATATATGCTACTATTGTTAAAATTCTGATATATTAAAAAGTTATTTAACCGCATGCTACTATCCAGTATCCTCGGTTGGCACTCCCAATTACTGACATTATTAGTCTAGCGTTATTCTGTTCAAAATGTAATCAAATATTTCCATTAGCTTTGGAGCAACCTAATCACTGAGAAAAAAAGATGTTTGAGAATGCACTGAGTGAACACAGCATTTTTATTTTATTAATTGGCCATTAGGGCAAACTTCAGCAGTTTGTAAGTATCAAGTGATGTCAATGCTATGTTTGTTTAAACTCATTGCTGTTTGAACTGACGGAGCAACAATAATAAACCCCTTTGTTTTTAGGTTAACATTTTTTTCTCCTACAGGGAGCTCATTTTGTTTAACATGTGCCATGAACAAAATTCACTGTGTTGCTCTTAGTAAAAGCATGTCTGTTTAAATCAAGTAAATTAAATATAATTCTTGAGATTAAGGAGAAAGCAGCTATCTTTTCATTTGGAGCAGCTTGTTTTTTCTACTTGATTTTGTTACCGTTTTCCAACGTTATGTAAACAAACAGTTTAATCAGGAACAATAGCAGGGGAATCTTAACTTTCCTATTTCCTCTATCAGTAGAAATAAATAACATATGTAATAAGGATACTGTAATTGTGAAACAATACCATACAAAAGATACCACAGTGATTATTTTCAATTTTGGAAATGTGGCATAAGCCACAAAGTTGTGAAGCAAGGCAGCAATATCACAAAGACTTAAGCGTGGAAACCAGCCCCACTGAAGTCAGAACAGTAATAAACAGGCATGCAGGCTCCCTCTCTGCAAAAACTCCTGTTAGGTCCTTGACATAGTTAAGAAATCACAACTAACGTTACAGTCTGCTCCCCATTCCTTGGGTTTCTTTCTCTAGCACGAGCAACATTGGTTAGCTGTGCCCGGGCATGAGTGAGTGTGTGCACGTGCACACGTAGTCCGAAAAAGAGACATTCTCCTATGAGTGCTTCTACCTCAGGGAAGAGATGATGGGAATAGATACGTGACTGATGTTAGTCATGTTGCTTAATGCGCTGGTGGGAGGCAACAAGATAGTGCTCAGATAAATGGCATGCAGAAACCCATGGATTTGAGCAATCTCTTAAGTTTTGCTCTCAGCGTTTCATACGAGGCTTGCAAGAAGGTGTAGTCAGTGTGGTCACTTCTTGTGACAGTAGGAAGAGAAATGGATCGCTCTGAAACTCTGAAAATCTGAAGTCTGTAACCCAGTTCCTGCCTAAATTTAGCATGGTGCATTGTGTGACAAGACACTGACTCAGAGGAGTTAGTCATATGCTAAAGTCTTTGTGAAGTTGGTACCTTTCTGGTGAACTTCCGAACTTTTGCCTTAAAAGCCACCTATTATTAATTTGTGCGTGTAGCTTTTCTGAGAAGGTGATGCTGAAAGAAATTTAAATAGAAAACCCTGTTAACATTCTCATGCCCAGCCCTAATACATAATTTCTGAGTATACTTCATTGCCACTTAAACACTGTGATAACTCATAGCTTTATCTACAAGTTCTTGAATAAGTCAGCTCCTAAATTAAGTAACCATTTCTCACAGTGTCTTGAATGGGAGGGAAAAAATGTTGTCCTTTTTAAACCTTCTACGTAAGTGGTAAGCAGGGCCTGTAAACTTGGCATATGCTCCAAACAAAAAAAAAATTAACATGGAGAAGGTGGTAAAGTTTTTTTTTTCCAAAGTTTTCTTGTATTTTATTTAAACTTTAAAAATATCTGTGTCATTGATTCTGATGTCTTGTGATTTTACACTAAGGTTTCAGAGATGAATTCCAGGCTCTCTTGTCTCATAATCAGGTGGAGTGTTAAATCTCTTATGTGGATGTTTTTAAAGATAGGTGTTATCATAAACAAGGATGGAGGCTGATGAAAAATTGCTTTCCCTCTGATTCCTACAGTACAGCCTGTTCTCCAGCCATCCATGGAATCTTACGGGAAATCAGAAAATCTGGTTTGCAAAGCAATAAAATCATAGCACGTTCATTTTTTCTGGCCTATCAAACCTCTGAAAGAAACAGGAATTCGGGTTTTCTTTAATGCAATGAGCATGGTGTTTTATTTTGAGATTTTTGTGTTCTATTCAAGTTAAAGGTTTCCCCTTAACCGAGGTGTCCTTAAACAAATCCAGACACCCTGTGGCCGGGCTATGCCCAGGGTGCTAGACCTCCCTCGCTGGAGGGCACGGCAGGATCTGAACAGCAGCTGTTTTGACTTGTATGCATTAACTCTGTCTTTGAAAGACATACGCCGCGTCAGCACTCTACCGTTGCCTTCCATCAATTTGTTTAGAGATTAATCTTCCCTTTTGACAAAGGTAATTTTTAAACTCCGGAGCCGGGCAGTCCCTCTGCGCTGTGATGTGATGCAGAGGACGTGAGCCGGCGCCAAGCAGCAGTGGCTCCAAGGAAATGGCTGCTGGTGCCTGGGGGCCAGGGGAGGAGGGTGGCATTGCCTAGGCATGGCAAAGCTGCCATGGCCCCCACCCTGAGCGAGGGCAAGCCAGGAGGGAGCCCGGCCGGGGGGACCTGGGGACACTTCAGTGGAGCTGAGCCGCCGGCTGCTCTGGGAGGAGCAGGCAACATGCCTGGTAAAAATGCCCGAGTCCTGCTTGAAGCTGCGTTTTCACCACTGCATTAGGGAGGGAAGCAACAGAGAAATGAGGGGCCCATTTCCCTCAGGAACCTGGTTAATTGGTTTTGTTTAAAAAGGGGGAAAAAAAAAAAAAAGCAAAGTGCTGACAGGGTATTGTTGGCCGGTGTAGACAGGATTTAAATAGGTTTTAAATCAGCTAACAGAGCAGCATCGATGGGAGGTTCATTCCCTTCTACTTTGTGTGCTGAGGGCAGGAGGGAAAGGAAAACAGCAGAGCCAAACTTACTGATAGATTTTAATCCTTCCTGGACTTACTATCAGCTAGGCTCCTGCTACTGTTTACCCAGCTGAAGAGCGTCTTTAAACGGGTGTCTCCATTTGCATGGATCTCTTCCCATTGTGAATAAGGCAATGACTAGACAATGAGGCTGTTACAGAAGAAAGATGAGCTGGCTGCAGCCAACAAATCTTGCGCTCTCCATTTACAGGGCTATAATTATCCAAAGTTTTAAAACACAATGCTATCTGCTGAAAGGGACCATCTGGGTGAAGACCAAGACATCCCAATTAAATGATTGATAAGCAGTTCATGTACTGGAGGAGCACACACCACCCCTACACTGCAGTTCTAAAAATGCCACTTCTGTTAACAAATGTCTTTAAGGAGTTTGCGTGTAGCGTGCACTGTGGGAGGGAGGAGATCAAGTGTGTTTATGTGATTCAAAATAAATAAGATCAGGCTCAGGAGCGCAGCGGAAAGCACTCTCAGAGCACTGAGGTGACGTGGAGGAGCAGCATCCGTTTGTGCTTCGCAGTCTCCTGTGTGAGGGCAGCATTGCTGACCTGAGGGATGTTACAAGGAAGTGTTAACGCCGGAGAGGGGAGGAATGGCAAACCTGCGCTCAGGGGAGACCTTTGCCTGGGCAGGAGAGCAGGTTGTCCAGCAGCCTGCAGCGGCAGATGAGTGTAAGCGTGAGGCTGGGACGGGCGCTGCAGTGTTGGAGGAACCTGCACTGATTTTGCTCTCTACAACTACCTGAAAGGAGGGTGTAGAGAGGTGGGGGTCGGTCTCTTCTCCCAAGTCACAGGCGACAGG
>JAOXNO010000013.1:65579304-65596139 GCA_028565335.1 Limnodromus scolopaceus | reverse complement strand
CCAAAGTAATTACATCCCAGTGTTAGAGGGACTCCACAAGGTGCCTAGAAGAGCCACAGGGACAGTCCAGGTCACGCAGGTCCCTGGCCTGTTTATATGTGCCAGTAGAGATGACAGTTACTATAGCAGCAAATTAAGTTTAGAGAAGGCAAGTTCTTTGGAAGCCATGTCCCAAATCACTTAGGAGCTTATATGTCAATGTACTGGACTGCTATTTTACCCTAGGAACCACTGGAAACCAAGACAGTCCTCAGACCATGACTATCCTATACACATCTTGTGTGAAGTAAGGCCTGATGTCGGTATCAGGTGCTAAAAGATGTTTCTGAATGATGACTGAATTTAACAGCCTTTTACGATGTATTGCACTAGCTTAATCTGCAGGTGACAAAGACATTGATTAAGTGTCATGAGACCAATAAAAAAAGATCACACGTGCTTGCCAAGCCAGGTGTAAAAATGCAACCTCATCTAGAGCTGAGGCTTCAATGCTTGAATCAGCTTTAGGAAAACCCCTGTGTCACAATCCTAGAAAAACATGTAAAACCTTCACTTAAGGAAATAGGCAGGTTTGCTGCAGTGTCTCTTAGGAGCTGCTTTCTCCACCTACAGGTGCCTTTTTCATATGCAAGATACAGCTGTTCCTGTCCTCCCACCAGTCTTGCCTCTCAGCCTCACTGAGCTGGAAGGACATCAAGAACCATGCGTTCTTCTAATGATGGAGTAGGCAGGTTCCTCATCACACCACTTTCATCTTCAACTTCAGGTCTGTACATGTTCATGGGAGATATGCTGTAACCAGATACAGGTTGCTTTGCTCCTTAAGAAGATACTGGGTGGTAGTCTATGGCACTTCTGTTAAAGGAAGTGAGGCTCAATTTTCTTCATCCCTAAAACTTCTGTGCCTCTCAAAAAGAAAGGAGAAAAGCAACTGTAAAGTCAAAAGAAAGGCCAGCTATACCTCACTGAAATATTAATGCTTTTGCTTCCTGCTTTATCTAAAATAAACCTTATTTTCTTAATTTAATACCAGAAGTAGAATGGTCAATCCAAGTGGCTTGTGGTTGTTATGGAGGAAAAAAATATTTTCTATGTTGATTCAATTGTTGGACCTTTCTGTTTTCCAGTGGTGAAAAAATTTGAAAACACGGAATATTCCTTATAGTAAGACATGGACTTATATCATAAAGTTTGAACCTGTCTAAAATATTCCCCAAATTCAAGGTCCAGGTGATTAATAGTGGGAGTTGGTTCTGTCCCCCTAGGGAGACTGGAGTTTGAACCCAGTTGGTTATATCCTCTGAGGGAAACTGGAGTTTACAATCCATGTTGTAAACATGGATTTGATGTAGCAGCCATAGTATTTGGATCCATTCCCGAATTCATTAAAGGCTTGGTGATGAGAAAGAGAGAAGTACCTGGGTGTCAGACTTCATGTCTACATTTGTTTGTCTTCAGCTCAGCCTAAAGCATTTTTTAAAGACTCAACTGTGACCTGCCCATTCTTCATGCGTTTAAGACAATTGCAAGGCAATCTCCTTCTCCATGAAATACTTTTCTGAGCAGATAGAACATAGCTGGGCTGGAACTAGTTTTTTTCTAGGCTGTTTTCCTAAACCTGCCTCGGATCCTCTCTTTTCTCCAGCAGTCTGTGATCTGGCCGGTTTTATCTAATCTGATCTATCTTGGCCTTTATGGCACACGCATCCTTGTGGTGCTTGAATATCCCAACAGCCTGCCCTTCTTGCCCCATGAGTCCCACTCCTTCAGTCAAGAAAAACCTGGGACAGCCATCAGATTAGACAAACAAATCTGGCTTTGCCTGATAATTCCAAGGTAATCAGCCTGTTCTCCAGCTTGATGGAGAAAAATGCCTTCCAGGCTGGGTCCAGAAAAAAAAAGGAAACAGCTTTGTGTCCTCCATCTCCTTTGGACGAGTTCTCACATGGCTTGGCTACCCCTGGAGACTGAAGCAACAAGCAGGCTGTGAGACTTCCTCCCATGCATGCTCTTATCCACCCTGTTGCAAATTTGCCATCAAGTAAGTTCACAACTGGACCTCCTGAAACTTCCGCCTTGCAGCAAAGACTAGTGTTGGCCAAGCATGTGAGCTTGTCTCCCTCTCGTGGTTGGCCAGATCTGGGCTTACTCTGGGGTCATTTTGCTTGCTCCAGGGGTGAGGGTTGAGCCATCAGCTCCAGGGCTTCAGCTGGATCTGGGATGGCCTATGTCAAGAGCAGGCTTTCTTGCTGGGTGACACTGGAGCTCATGTGGACTTCAGGTGCTTGAATGCATGTAGATATGACTATGCAATGCTTTAATGTAATGTAGGTATGACTTCTTAAGTGACCAGTTGCAGAAAGATTAAAGCTTCTGGGTTTCTGCCTGGAAATGGTGCCTGGCTAGAAGTGGGCCATCTCTCAGGTGGCTGTCCTGACATACACCTACTAAGCTTGTTAGTCAAAAAAGGATCACACTTTTGAATGTGTCAATCTGGCCACCCCAAAATCATGGGAATGATTGTGTGTGTGCTACTAAGAGCGTGAGCATGTTTCCACCTGGAAATCCCTTTTACTTTTGGAGCTGAAGGTCCACATTATTTGTAATACATGGAAAAAGCCACAAAATGATTTCTGGGAGCCACAGGCAAAAGCTGAGATGACAGACCACTCTTTCTGAGGTCATTTTGTCATGTAACAAGCCAAGATACTAGTATTTTAAGAAGAAAATTGTCCAGCAAAATTTCCCAGTTGATCTCTTTCCTTTCCTACACCCTCCAGCAAAAGTATGTGACTGGGGAAGTGAGGCACCCAACAGTTTCTGCATGGAAAGGGTGGTATTACTATCAGTTAATTTAAAGGCCAGTCACTGTTATCAAAAGTATACTTCAGACAACTTAAAATATTCTGACTTCACTGAGTGAAAGCAGGGAGAGGTGTACAGACTATCCAGCTCATTGTTGGGCTGTCAGAGCTGAGGTTTATGATGGGTTTTAGAGCATCTTGCTGTTCATCAGTGTATTCAGATCCAGTTGTCCACTAAAAATGAAATTGTATAAGAAGAAACGCTGGCACAAGATGCTGTAGAAAACAACTCTTTTGGGTTTTTTTTTTGCCAATTATTATTTCAGAGAGGGGACCTTATAACTATGGGTCCTCGAGAATAAAAAGTAACAGATGCACATTGGAGCAGAAGCATTAATGTTTGATTTACAGCACAGAAGCATTTTCCTCTGCTGCCAGGTGTCTCTTAAGTCTGAGCACTTCTTGCTTTGTTAGATGTATTCTCCTGTAAACACTTTGTTGTTGCTATTACATTTTCCCATGCTGAAAGTCTATCGCAAGGACTTTTTTTCTGAGGCATTGGCAGATGGCAATTAGCACCCTTCATATTCTTTCTCCATAACTTCAGCATTTTTTTGCCTGCATCCACTTAACAGCTCCAGGCATGCCAAATCGCACACTTTTGGAGGACTTGTTGCTAGTAGCAGATCTTTGATTCTAAATGCCTAAGTAGCGTCTGAACTATATTTAGAGCAAGTACACGCCTGCCTATTCATGATCTTTTGTGTGTAGCCTGGACAGCTCGGTGCCAGTGTGCAGCATAATCAGCTTCTCCTTTAGCGGCGAAATTCCACAGCTCTTCAGAGAAGAAGGGAAGGGAGGGGGGAAGTGTGGTGGGCAAGGAAAAAGGATAGTAATTAAATATGACTTAGGAAAAAAAATCCCTGAATAGCAAATTAGCCTTGCTGTTTTACTAATGTTATTGCTCTCTTTATAAAGTCCCAGCCATGTAATTATTGCACACTCATAACTCCCATAGACTTTCTAGAGAGTTGTACTGTATTGAGCGAGGCCATGAGCATCAAGAAGTTTTCCTCCTTTTCCCAGACTGCTAAGAAAAGAGCGAACTGACTACAGTTCCTGTTCAAGAGGGTTTCCATTAACTTATGAGTCAAGCACCTCTTAAAAAAAATCTAGGTAGTTGTCCTACATCCTTGCACTGGAAAGACATCTGAAGTAACACCACCAAGCCTACAGCAAATGTAAGATGATATTGGTGTTCTTGGAGTTAAGTCTAACCACAGAAAGCCTGATCATTACACTTATTTTTATCTGAACCCATTGGTGTGCCAAAACCTGTAGGTAAAGCCTGAAGAGTTGGGACTTGAGTGATCACCCAGAGAAAAAATTTCAAAAGTCAGTAATCTGGCTTTGGCACTTACTGACTTGTATAAATGCTCAGAATTTACAGATTCCAAGCATCTTATTTTTCTAAGTCTATTTTGCAGGTACTTAGTTCTGCAACATTAGAGCAAGATGTCTCTCCGGTGAGACACAGAAAAATTCAACCAATTTGATCATGTAGTGGTAAATAAAAAGATGATCAAACCTACCTGCTCATTCACTTAGATAAAAATAGGTAAATTTGAATTTATGATTGACTATACCACTAACTTTTGTCTCACTTGTCAGAATGTCTCCATCAAAATTCTAACCCAGCACCTCTTCACAGGAGACAAATCATAAGTATTTTCCTCAATAAGCATCTTAAATAATAATTGCATCTTCCCCTTGAACTTATGTTACAGTGTAAAGGCAATAAAATATAAGACAAGCCTTTTTATATGTCATTTGTTACTGAAAGAAAAATAACGTATAAAATCAAAAAGGATCCCCGCTCTGGTTTGTCATTGTAAAAATTTTTGGCTAGCCTCAGCTAACTGGTCAAAGTGAAAACTCAAACCTACTCAGCTGTTCAAGGTGGGTGGATAGAGAGAAGTGGGTGAAGAGCTCATTCAGCCACTGATATCCAGCTGCAGAGCATGGGCCCATCTCATGAAAGTACACAGACGAAAACCAATTGAAATGTACATACAGTTCTCAGTAACTTGCACAACTAAATAAGAGATCGTAACGCGTCTGCTTGACTTTACTTCTTCTAAATGTATTTGCAGTTGATATGCTTTGAGAACCAGCATGGGTGTTTCTTTACCTATGCACCATTGGTTCTCTTTGAATGAAAGGTGATGCTTTTTTACATGTCATTGGTTGTTACTGTCCCATCAAAATGGCTCCGTACTTCCACCCTTTCAGTGGTAGCACTGCTGCCAGAGATGCAAGCTATGCCTGACCTCTTCCAGCACAGTGGATTGTAGGTACCAGCATATGCCAGAAATACAAGGTGCTATGCCTACAGCTGTAACAGACAGCTGAAGTTTTTAATTCCCTCTGAATAGATGTGTGGGGTTTTCCAGCGGAAGGTGGGGGAGAACAACCTGAGTTTGTATTTCATACTAGAGCCATCTTACCATCTATCCAGTAGTTGTCACATTTGCTTCATTGCAAATTGAAGCTCTGGGAATTAAAGAGGGAGGATTTCTGTCTAGACCTTCTTGTTGACAGTCTCTGCAGGACATGTCCAGCATCCTAGGGAAGGAGGTCACTTTCTTGAGTGCAGATGGAATGAGGCTGTAACATCTCCTGCTGGCCACGTGCCATTTCCCTTCTGTCCTGCTTTGCTTGAGAGGAGTTCAATTTCTGTCTTCTCTGAGTTCTTCTGATAATATAATCTTGTTTGGAAGAGATAAGTATAGCCATTTCACTATTAAAATTGACTGTGTACGATTTTTTTTTTTCCTGAGAGTCAGAAAATTGGACATGATTTCTGCAATGTACTTTGGGAATGGTAGTTTATTGATTAATCCTCTGTCATACAGATTGCATTTGAAAACAAGACAGGTCTATAATTCTTTTCTTGACTGACATTTCTGAACCAAATAAATGAATTTCATTTGTGTTTTTGGGATGAACTGTTAAGTAGAAAATGTTCTGGTGTTTTCCCCAGGAAAAGAACTAGAAATGCGCAGCTATTAGGAGAGCAATCAAAATGGTTTTGCTTAAGTGATGCATGGCCCAATCTAAAGTGAATTTGGAGCCTCAAAATGTTGAAGTTCATGGCTCAGTCCCATCAAGCATAATCAAGAATGAATTACGAAGTCCTCACCTTGATCTGAATGCTAGGAAGGTATTCTTAGTACTGCATGAACCTGTCCATCAGATGCTAACCAGGAGGGTGGTACAACGCCAGCAGTGGTTGGCAGAAGGAACACAGGGCACCTCTTGTATTCTCTGTTGTGTTTCTGTGTCAGTTGAGGACTGCAACATCTGTGTATGCTTCACACATGTAAGTTGGGTTTTTTTTTTTCCTAGAAATTGTAAGTGATGTAGGTTGTAGTTATACAGCACAGACATCTGAACAAGCCCAAAACATTCAGAAATGGTTTTGTAAATGTACCCAATGCACCGTATTATCTCGAGTTTTGCCTTAGCATCAAGTGCATTAGCTGCTGTTATGTAGCAGTGTTGCAATTGTAGCAAAGCTCAAAGTTGGACTTGACAGAAGAGAAAGGTGGTTTTGTTATAAAACAAACTGGTTTTATGTGCTCACACTCCCCTACTCACACATTCACAAGCCTTTTGAACTCTTCAGGAGTTTACAATGAATAGAAACTTTCATTTTGCCGTCCCTTCTTACATCTGTGAGTCATGAGGGTTTACTCACAGTCTTTTGTCTCTATGTCTGGGTGTCTAAAAGATCCAAACTTGTTCTTCGTCTTCATTATCATTACCTTTTAACTGCTGTCCCTCTTTTTAGGCAGTCCATTGTTTCCCCTACCTGGGTCTTCTCAGAAGCTGAACATGGATGTGCTGTGATTTTGATGACCGGCAGAGCTGGGTGCCAGCAAAACCTTCTGTCATTCCTTCTGGTGCTTTCCCACCTCGCCATTCCCACTAATTCTTCACAGGCCAACCTTAACACTTCTATGACAATTCTCTGTGCTTTTGTGCCTGTTTTGAGTTTGATTTTTTTCTTCTTCAGTTACAAATTTGCACATAATTTTCTTTGGTAATGCAATAATTTTATGAAATAATGATGAATTGCCCAATGGTTTCTACCATTTCTTTAACACTGTGCTAATAACCTGGATCTCCAAATCAACTATATCATAGGAGGGAGTGTCCTGGTCCTGATAAAAGGAGTCATAAAAGGTGACCAGCCCTTCACAGTAGCAGCTTCAGTGTTCATCCTTCTGCGAACTGGCAGGAAGTAATTTGAATTGAGCCAGATTTGGAGATCCAAATCTGAGGACCTGTTGTCTGAATGGACTTTTGTCACCCAGAATAATATTATTCCCTGGCGTCCTTGATAGTTGGTCAATAGGTAAGTGATAATTGAGGTAGTGTAGTTGAAAATACAGACCTTCATGAGCACACTTTTTATCTCCTGGTCATCCTCAGGGCTGACATAAATGCGAAATGGACACCCTTAAATAAAGCTGAGCTCAGAAGTGGAAGCTGCCAGTGTCTGAAATCAAATGCAAGTAACAAAAAGTTCCCTGAGCCCACTCAGCTCAGGTGGCACCGGACACCCATCTGGAAGGAGCCGAGCAAACAAAGGACCAGCTGCATCATCTGTCTAGAGCAGGGCTATATGTAGGGCTTTTTGGAGCAGAAGGAGGGGAAGTTCATCCATTATTAAAACACAGATAATAGAAACTTTATGCCCCACTGATCTTGCATTAGACAACATGAACTGAAAGATGAGGTCTCTGCTAATTCAGTGCCTGGTACTCCTGAGACCGGCTCCCGTGTAGGGGGAAAGCAGACAGCAGTTGTCTGTCTTATGCTGCCTGGTGCTAATCCCAGCCACTTGAGAGGTCACTGCTCCTTCCCTGGCAATGGCCTCCTGTGACAGCTTCACTTTGCTGGAAGAATAAAGCTGTCAGCAAGGAGGAGAAGATGAGTACCTACATGAGCCAGGCCATGGCCACAGGATGTAAAATCAGGCAAAATTAAATGATCTCTACTCATGCCAGATCGAGTGCTTAATGTAAAACACATCTCCGACCCTCTCCTCCAGCAGGCACTCTAACTCTAATAGTGCTATTCTCAAAACAAAGGTGTCCCACAGACAAGCTTCGTCCTTCCCAGAGGGTTGGAAAAAGATAGATGTGTTTACATTCACATCTTGAGGAAGGCACTAGGATGCCATGGGTTATTCTCAGTGAATAAGAGCACGCTGGAAAACTCCACAGTTAGCCTCTCTCTCTGGTGCCCCTATAACTTGATAAGATGTAGGCCTTTTTCCTATTAAAGTGTAGGCTTTGAGAAACTCTACCCCATGTATAGCTACAAACAAGTAGAGGAAAGAATGCTAAACCTAATGGGGCTAGCAATCCATGTCCGATGGAAATATTTGATGTGAGAAAATCTGCTAACACCCCCTCCCTCCAAACAGAGTTTTGGGGCCTCCCTGACTTGAAGTTTCTCAAACCAAACAAAACATCTGTTCGGGATACTCTGTAGCCGTGGGGTATTTGCGATTCAGGGACGGCTTTTTATCATTTTATGCAATGAAAGACCAACAAGTCTTCTCAAACTGAACCATTCCATTCTGTCCTGTGCAGCGCATGATTTGTTTTGGTAATCTGTGATTTTGGCTGAGATCCCAAACCACTGGCAACGCAAGTCCTTAGCAGCTGACTCTTTATGGTAGTTTTGGATACCAGAAGCTTAAATAATGAAGTCCGTACTTTTTTTTTTTTCAGTAGGAAAAATAAAACCATCTGAGTGGTATTTAAAACAAAAATAGATTGAGAACTTCATCTACTGCAAAATTTGAAAAGTGTTTCACTTATTTTGAATTTTTCAGATACGCTGGTTTCAATTATCCAAGAAAATATGAGCCTGATGTTCAGATAGCAATATTGTTCACGTATTTCTAGTTTCAACATTTTACTGAGGGCAGTAGTAAGAGAATTAGAAGAAAGCATCTACTTGTTTTTATTTCTTATTCACAGTTCTCTTCTAAATGGCACAAGTCGAGCTTTGGGGGGGGTTTCACTAAATGTTGCAATCAGAGACATTAATTGTACGCAGTGTATATCCCATTAGAAGCTACTACTTGAAGCATTTCAGGATGTAGGAACAGATCTCTCCCATGTGATTAGACATAGAAAGCCTCCCTTGTTCTCTCAGAGCCATGTAAAATGGACTTCCACTGCTGTCAGAGCATCCCTTAACACGCACTTTTCCTTCTCAGGGAAGTGTAATGCCAGAGAGCAGGCATCCAGGGATGTGTCTTGGATTTCAGGAGAAGCAGAAATAAGTCCCATTGCCCTGATGGGTCCTTCCTCCCCTTGTTCTGTATCTCACACAAGTTCTGAAAGATACAGTGTTTTGAAAAATTGGCTTAATGTCAAGCTTCCTTTCCCACCAGTCCCCCCCCCAAAGTAGTTTGTACTTACGCATAGTGACTGTGTGACTATTGATCTTTTCCAGAATGCATTTCTAGGTACTTCTCAGAGCTCTGATTCATCTCTACTTCTTCTACTAATGCATTAAATGATGTGGCCATAGCCACGATGTGTTCTTCCTTTCATCCTTTACCCAGTGGGAGAGCTGCATGGGTGGAGATGAGTTTTGCTTTTGGGTTAGAGAGGAAAGGGGGACTGGGAGATTTTATCTTTATGCCTTTCTTTTCCTTTTGTTAATATTTATCTGTAATGAGTCAATTTTAAGAAGGCAAAGAACTGAAAAGGGAAGTCTAATGCTATTCCTTAGTCCCTGGTAGAGTTTATCACTGAGTGTTAGATGGCTTCTCCTAAAAGTCTTTTGCACAGTCTGTAGCTTCCCTCAGGAGGTAGACAGGGCAACACAGAGAGGTGCAGTTCTCCTGCATCCTGCTCCAGGCGGGTTACACTGAGCCAGAGCCCTGAAAGGGATGTCAAGTTTGATTAGGTATTTTATGGCATGTGACTTTACCAGCAGGTCTGGTCACTTCCCCTAGCCAGTGTTAGTAAGAAAACATGCTACAACATTGAGCAAAAGCTGTGGTTTCCAGCAGGTCGTTAGGTCTGTGGTCAGCTCCAACACATGGCTGTAGTTTGTAGGTTATGTGGCAAAGGTGTGTTACTCTCCTTACTGGTAGATGCTGCTTGAAGACAATAGAGTCAACACTGACTCTGAAAACCTCCTGAATTACCAACTGGCTCAGCCAGGCATGCACAGACAGCGACAGAGGGACCAGCCCAACCACCTGCACCCAGCTGGGTGGAAGCTTGCTGTGGCCTCACACTGTCAGCAGAAAAGTCTGTTGCCTGGCTCCCTGCGGCATGTAATGGGTTGTCTGCCCTTGGTGAGCCCTTCCACCGTCCTCAGGGGTCAGCTGCAGGTGGCAACAGTGGGGAGCATGCTTTACTTCACCTCTCTGGAGAAAGTTATAATGATCATTTTCAGCCTCCATAATTGGTTTTACACTCTGTAGGTTATTTCTAAAGGAAAAAAAAAAAAAAAGAGGTTGGAAAGTATTTAAGACAAAATAAAGGTTAGCCTTGACATGTGGAGAACTCACAAAGCAAGGGGAGAAACATCTTGACAGGCTTTGTCAAGGTTACCTATGGATCAGTGCAGAATCGGAGGCATTAGCAATGGTAACAACCTTGTTCAGTCTCTGTTCAGTTCATTCCCCCAATTCCATCCTTTACCTCTGCATTTAGCAATTGGGTGATAGCAAGCAGATAGAAAGCACAGCAGAATATCCCCTCTTATTGTCTTCACCTTCTAGACAAAAGCCCACAATGCCCGTGGAGTTCATGCTGTGGGTATTCACCTCCAGCCGGTGTTTGCTTCCCACAGCATCACTCACCAGCTCTCTCTGCAGACAGCCAGGAAGGGGTGGCATTCATCACTGCCATGCAAGGAGACTGTCTTCGGTGATTCTTGTCAGCAATTCCCTTCACTTGGCCTGCAGTTGAGCTCAAGCTATTCTTTCACACATTTTTTTTTATTTCTGCAGGTAAGGGGAAAAAACAAAACAGATGAAGTAGACTCTTTTTCCCCAGATAGAAAGGTGATTAACCAACACCGGTAGTTGCCAAGCAGGTGTATACCTCAGAGATGACTCTAGTGTAGAGAGAAGCTGCCAATATTGCTGGTTTGTCCGTATTTTCAGTATTTTCCATGTGATTAATTAAGGAGAGACTCTTTTCCCTGTGCATGAAATTTCCTTTCATAAACCGGTGAAGTTTTTCCACAGACTGAAGGCCAATTCTGATCTCACTTACACCTGTGTAAACCTGGGCTAACTCTACTGGAGCCTGTCCATCTAATCTAATCTGCCTATTTTCAAGTGTGCCAGGCATTAGGGTATCTGAGCACCCGTGCTTGTCCCCAGGCTTAAACCAGTGTCGCTGGGTTCAGTCTTACTCACCATGCCCTGTCCTTCATATATAATTTATCAGCCAGAATGATGTTAGGTGATTTGCACTCTGAAGTAATCATCACTCGGGCAGCAAGATGATGGATAGGTGGAGGGAGAGCAGATGGTATAAAAGATTAATCAAAAAGCGAGAGTCCGTGCCACTGCCGGTCCACAGCTAAAGATCCTCTTGGGTGTGAAAAATGCTAGAATAATGGTGAGGTATTTGTCTCCTGAATTTGTGCTATTACTAGGAAATCCTTCCACACTGCACAGGGCTGAAAAGGCTGGTAGCTTTTTCGGGGGCCTGGCAGGGCAGGTCTCACCCACGAGCATGGCTGCATCGGGGCAGCTCAGCCTCTGTCACATGCTTCAGCACAGGCTGCCTTCTGCTTTTCCCCCTCTCACATACCATTTGCTCTGGCACAAACACAACCCACACCCCACACCATTCCTCCCTGGCCATCATTTCCCATTAATTAGTACCATTGCTTTCCACTCACAAGCCCCCCTCTCCCTTGTCAGATCACCCCTCCTGCCTCTCTGCCTCCCCCCTGGCCAGGTGTCTCTTTCCCCATCCCATTAAACCCTTCCCCTCTGGATAGGGCAGGTGTCAGTGCTACTGCTCTATTCCCTCTGGCAATGGCTTTTTCCGTACCTTTCTTGCAGGCAGTCCTCCTTCTACCAAAGATGCTTCACATTTCCCATTTTCATTCTCTTTCTCTGCTCATTTTTTCCTGCTCTGGCTTCTTCCTGATTCATGTTTCCCCTCAGAAACTTTAGGTTCTCCTAGAAGATAGGCCATGCACCCTCCAAGAGCAGTTGAGTGTAAGGAAACATGAGTTTTGTTGCCCTAAACCAAGTTGGGCCAAATGCCAGGCTGGAGACAGAGCCAGGCAAAAAGAAGGAAGGACAAGGGTTAGGACAAGGAATTGGGAAGCCAGGCCCATGATGACAGCCTCACTGTCCCCACTGCCACTATGAAAGGCAGGGCAGAAACAGAGACTGATGCTGTGAAACCAGACCTGGCCATGAGGTTTAGGCAGGACCAGAGGGGAACTGCTGAAACGGGTAACAAGAAAAAGCTGTGAGTGATGTGGTACACTAGACCTCAGCCAGCAGGGGCTAAGCGTGGAAAAACAGAGGGGAGAGGAAAGTGTGGATCTCATACCTGTGGCCCTGGCTGCTAAATCATCAGCAAACACTGCAACTGCTGCTTTTCTGCAGCTTTAGGGTCTTTTTCTGCAGTGAGAGGGTCTCCCACTTTACTCTGGACATCACTGTCATTTCAGTTGCTCTCCTGCAGACTCAGCCCTGTGGCATGCCTGGCTGATGCCTTCAAAGGCTGTCTTCACAGCACGAAGTGCCATAAACTTAAGACCATTACCTGTATTGGGCCGCTCATTGCAGCTCTGTTGGAGCTGGTAGGCATTAGTGTGAGCCAGAAACGACTACACCTCAAATTTGTTTTAAATTAAAGCCTTCGGTTTTGCAGGAACTTTTTATTGCCCCAGGCAAGAAGAGGGGTGGAACGGCGTTCCACCCTTCCAACATAAACCCGAGCTGGGCAGAGCCCACCGTGCGCTGGCTGTGCGGTCCTCCTGCAGCGCTTCCTGTGCAGCTATTTAATTTGGTTGCCATTGGCCAGCTTTAAAACCTGGGGGTTTAATCTCTCTGCAAATTGGTGCGGCTCTACTGAAATGTGGTTTTCAGCCTGTGGTCTGTCGATCCCTAGGACTGTGGACTGCTTCGAAAGAGTTTTGCAAAAGGTAACTGAGAAAAGCAGACCCTACTGTCAGTAGGCTGAAATTGCCAATACATGGGCCTTTTTCCTCCACTGCAACCATTTTGGGGTACCAAAAAATGAACATGACTGGATATCATGAAAAGAGTGCTATTTTACACTAGCTGAGCATCTGTCCCTGCCCATTCATTGAGTAAATATTTATTTTTGAAGAGCTGATCAAGGTATAGTAAGCAAACATTAGATCTTAGGCTCAGAGTTCTGTGCGTTTTTTTTAAAGGATTTTGAAAGCAGCCTAAAATGTTGTCACATACACTATATATCTGTTTGTAAGCTGGCCTGGTTGAATAGTAGGGGATAGAAAAACGCAATTGGAATCGTTTGAGCATGATATTTGGGAAAACTATTTTTCTGCATATTGCTTCAGGAAGCTTATCTCCATCTCTCCTAAATGAAAAATGAGTATTTGAAGTAATGTTTTAATATGGTTTTATTTAACATAACCTCAGCAAAGGAAAAAATAAAAAATGCATATAACCTCTTACTAACTTCAAAGCAGTAAAAGATCTTTCATTGAGTTCCAGTAGTGTCACATTAATTTATCTTTTTCTGAGTTCTATGAGTTTTGTGTATTACATAAGCAAGAACAAATATGGTTTTTGCAGTATTTTTTTTCTTCTCTTAGAAGTGGCTAGAAGATGCATATGCTGTTTCACTAAGGATTTTGAGATTTAATGTTGTTCTGCAAAGCAAGAAACCCCAAGAAATACAAGGTTTTTCAGAACAAATATTCAGGATGTCTGGAGACAACACTTTCCTTAAAGATGTCTAAGCAGCTTCCTTGGAAACTGTCACATATTTTCTTGTGCTTCTTCCTAATTGTAATTTTAAAAAAGTACTTGACTTTGTAAAGCATTTTGATTTTACAGAACTGTATGTTCCAGCTGTATGAATACAGCTCCACACAAACCTCTTTGAACAATTCTGTTTCATTATAGTGCTCCGACTATAGCACAGACAACTGTGAATGATTTGGAGCTAAATCCGGATACCTAAGAGAGTCTGGGGCTGTTTGGATCTGGAATCTAAATTCTGTTTGCGATCAGCTCAGGTTATTCCACTGATATTCTCCAGCATGCAGAGAAGAAAGAAAATCTTTCTTGCAGCAAGTCTATGAGCCAAGTCCTGCCTGCCAGGCTCAAGAAAGTCCCAGTGACTGCATTAGGCTACATGCACGCAGTGAGGTAGGCAGGGTTCAGCCTTGTGTGAGGAAAGGATGCTTCTTTCACGGATCTGTGTTTCCTCCCTCCTTTAGTTAGCAGTGGGTTGCGACTCCCCGCTTTGTGATTTGCCCCAATCTTTTCCTTTCCCAGGCCTCAGGGAAAAATATGGCTGCCCTGTAGCCAGTCATTAATAAGTAAATACACTTTTAAAAAAAGCAACCAAAAGATTATAGGAGTAGCAGAAAGTGATGTGCTCTGCCAGAGGAGGGGAAAGCGAGCAAGGCTGCTGCAAAGGGAAAACCATTTTGTAGCAGTGATTCCATGTATGTTCTGTCTTTAACCTTTCCCCTCTCTGAATATTTGCCATGTGCAAATGACATGTGTTTCACATAGATCTAAACCATGCCATATTTTTATATAGATTACCTATGTGTAGCAAGTACAGTCTGTGATGAAAAGCAGAGGTTTGTGTTAGTTCATATCAACATATGATCTCAGCAGTATCTAAAACATATGCTACTTACCATAGCATTTGCATGTGCATTCATATGTTTTTGTTCCACTCGGGTTATCTTAAAGCCTTAGGGCCTGCCCCATTTGCAAATGTTTGACTTAGATGGATGCAAAACCACCATATGAAAATACAATTGTGCAGGAGAGGAAGGGGGACATTTAAAAAATATGGATTATCTTCCTCCTTTCCTGTCAGTTCTGTGTCTGCATCTGTGTTTATGTGCACATGTTGCTGTCACATATTTACCTGGATTCACTTTCAGGACTAACACTCCTAAGATTGCATCTTGCAGCACCATATAAGGCAGTTCAAAATAGGGAATCTAAGCTGCTTCTCTCACTTGATATATAGGTGAGGATTGCTGTTTTCCTATCCCCATACTTGAACTTTTTCCACTGTCATATATGCGCCTACAAGCTAATTTTCCCCATTATGAACTGGTCCGTCCATGTGCACATGAATATCCACTTTGGAGGTTACGGTGAGGCAAACTTACAGTGTTTTGTCTTCATGGAGCAGATGCATTGACAGTTCATAAGTTATTCATGCTCATTGCCCTCAGGGATCCATATATATAAGCTAGAGAGATATATTGGGTGCCTGAGTATCTCTTATGCCTGCCTGTCATATGGTCCCCATAACCATAATCATATCCCAATTTATGCTGTATCATCATCACAACGTGCTTTTGAGGAAGAGAATTGCAACTCTTCCCAGTTTTCTCAGGGCAAAAAGGGCCTTGGGGGACTTGAGCTGGTTGCCCCACATCTCAAGAAGTTCATCCTGGCTCTCTCAAATCCCAGACTAACTCTGTTGTCTGTTAGACCTCTGTTACCTTCTATGCCAGGATGTGTAAAATCTCCTATCAATTATCCAACAGAAATCAGCAGATCCCAGCTTGGCTGCTGTAACTCCAGCTCTAAGCATTGATCTTGCTCTTTTCTTAAAGGAAGGCTCTATATTTAGTATGTCTCACTCAGCTTTTGCCTCCCCTTCAGCTGCCACTGAAATTTGCTAGCCGGTACTGGGCAAGGGGTGGGTCACAGGTTTTAACATCTCCATCACTGGACAGAGATATTGCTATCAATTGTTCGGGTTCATTTGGTTTGGTTTGCATTTTGTAGCAGCTTGAATGCATCATGCAAAGCAACTGTACGCCTGGGTGCCTTCTTAATACAGATTTCGTGTTACGTGCGTCGTTCCCTGTGCTTTGTTTACTGACAGATTTGCCTGCCCATCTAACTCAGCTGTGGATGTCCGGCTTCTGATTTATATAGAGCAAGAGATGTACCAGTTATCTCTGAGCCTAGCTTGGCTGCTTCTGTGGAAAAACTCTAGGGAAAGCTGTGGATGCACTGTTGAATTAATCAGGAGGAGGAAGTGTTCTTGGAAGAGGCAGCACTTCCTTTCCAGGCAGGATAAGACGTGGCCAGATGCCAAGGGTGGGGAATGGGGGCACGATTAAAGATCTAGATAAGGGAGGAAGTTCTTAGATGAAGCATTTTTCTAAAAGATGAAGCATTTTCCTAAAACTTGATTTCTTATGCTGCTTGGAAATCAAGCTGTTTCACCCTTTTTTTGGTTTTTTGTTTTGTTTTGTTTTATCTTCTGCTTCAGTTGCAGATTTTCCCTCTTACTCAGCAGTCCAGCCAGTGGGAATGAAATTTCCTTCTTCTTTGAAGCTTGCAGATGCTAGATTCAGAAAAGGGCGAATGAAGGAAGAGTGCAGACCATGCCCATTTTTGGCTGCAGTTTGACCCCCCAGGCATGGATGATGGAGAAGAGCACCGTGACCCTTTCCGGCTTTATTCTCGCTGTTACACCACTGACGTCACCAGAATGTGTTTCCCACTCAAATTTAGCCTCATCACCGTTATTTACTGAAGATCAATAATTCGCAGATGTACACATGTGTGCATAGAGGCACACAGACACACCTACACACGCGCACACGGAGGGATTTATGGAGACAGCAGTGTGTTTCATGACTCCAATCACTACCAGGTGTTTAAGCGTAATCATAGAATCATAGAATCATAGAATGGTTAGGGTTGGAAGGGACCTCAAAAGATCATCGAGTTCCAACCCCCCT
>JAOXNO010000013.1:65564917-65579204 GCA_028565335.1 Limnodromus scolopaceus | reverse complement strand
CACGCGCACACGGAGGGATTTATGGAGACAGCAGTGTGTTTCATGACTCCAATCACTACCAGGTGTTTAAGCGTAATAGGGTTACACCCCGTCGGATATTTATACAGCAGCAGGACAAGACTTCTCCTCACCCGCCATGTAAATCCATTTGACTTTGTAACTGTATGACCGTAGATCTAATGACGTTGCCTTTTCCCACCACCACCCCCACCACCCCCGGCATCGCCTTGCTCTCGCTCCCTGCCCAGATACATTTCCTTTCATTTTCATGCAGAGTATGTCACCGTTTCATAACTCAGTAAATCAGATCGCTCTTTTGATTCCTCCCACCAGCGCAGCTGTACATCAGAGCAGAGTCCCGTGTCCCCCGGGGTGGGATGCCCACTGTGGCAAATGAAGAAGGAAGCCACCCCAGTTCTGCACTTCTATTTACTCAGCCTCTATGTAAAAACACATATACGTGGGTTTGGTTTTTTTTTTAAAAGCATGCAGACATCCGCCGGAGCTAGCATTGTTTTCATTGATTGCTGCCGCTGGAGCTCTGGAGGCAGCAGTACTGATCCATATGGAAACAAGGTTTCCATAAATCTGTCAGACTTGAATTCTCTTGCAGAGCCTCATCCGGTCGCTTGCTCCTATTTTCTTTTCCGTGTTTTCAATTCCTGATTGAGTCGAGTTCAAACAAGCCACTTATTTGGCAGTACCCTTGAAATAAAGGTCTGGTTTAATTGTGCCTCGGAAAGCCTGGGAACATAAGGTTTCCTCATGTGCTTGGAAAAAGTATATTTGCAGGTACACGTGCATCTGCTGTCCCACGTCCTCTGGCACACACGGGTAGAGCTCTCTGGCATACCTCTTTTTAGCATGCGGGGGCTGAGTGCTTTTCAAAGCCTGGGATTAGACTCTTTCTTCTGTTAAGGAGTGGCTATTAGCATTTGATGCCTTCTGTCCTGCCTGCTGCTTTTATGCTCCATTGGCGTTGTTTCAGAAATGACATTATCATGGGATTGAGCAGCTCAGGGGATTGAAAACGGGTGGCAGAGTCTTTTCCCTCCCGGTCAGGAGTTCATCGCTGACCTGTGCTAATACTGGCTGAACGACATTAGCATCTGAAATGAGTTAGAGATCTCCTTTCCAGTCCCTACCAAACACGTATCTCATTGCTCCCCAACACAAAATTTTGCTTTACCGGGCACCCTCTGAGGGCCCTGCAAAGATACCACAGCTAGAAACTGTCCTTTTAGAGACGGTGTCGAGGCAGACTGGCCAGGTGGTGTGAGCATAATATGCAGATGTGTTCTCCACTGTTGTCCCTTCTCTATCTGTCACCAGTACCAAAGCTACCTTGTGCACCTTGGGCTATGGGGGAAGCCTTACCACGACATTAGTGAGGGACATGATGAAGAATGGGAGACTATGCTAGACTGAGAGGGTTGTTTGTAAGCAGAGGTATTTGCAAGTTAACTAAAATGTCTGTGTCCAATAAAGCAAGAGACTTTAGACTTTCACCGCCCATTCCTGTGTTTCTGAGGAAGGTTATCACTGTGAATTAGATGGAAATGATGCTAATTCGTTGTCACCTTTGGGGATCAGAAGATGATGTGGTGATAAAATCAAAAAGGACTTTTTTCTTCAGCTGGAGCTAACCGCGTGAAAGAGAATTTGCTTTCCATATGATACAAGATGCTACATAGATACCACATGCCTGACCTGCTCTAAAACCATCTGTCATCAGCTCTAGGCAGCACCCATTTATCTTGGTGGAAGAGCTCCTCGGTTGGTTTAGTGGCCTGTCTGTTTACGTTCATAAGCCTAACAGCACTGCAGCTGGCTCAAGCAGCTTATTAGTATTGTTTACTGTACTTTGTTGTTTAATCGGAAATACTGATAAGCAATTTAAAACCTAGGAGCTTTTGGAAACCTTTCATGTAAGAGTGGCATTGGCATGGAAGTACAAAATCAAGACTTGCAAAGATGCAACTGAGGGCTCTGTCCTTCGATCTTTCCCTTATCTTTGTATTTTCCCCCTCTGGAACGCAGAGCAGCCTTTGAGTTCTTCAGCTGTGGTGAGTTTATTATATGACCTTTTTATATCTAAGGAGGTTTATTAATTTAATTTCTACAAAGCATTCACATGTCAGGTTTCCTTCTCCTCTGGCAAGCACCAGGGTGTTAAAGCCCATGCATCCTGCTGGGGCTTATTCCTACAGCTTTTCTGCCATCCCCTCCTCTCCCCAGCACTGAGCATTGAACCTAGAGCCAAGCTTGCTTTGTGGCCCATTATTGTGGAGGTTACTGCGTCCGTATGTGCGGACCTACTGAATACAGTCTGTCATGAAACCTGTCACTCCGTATGAATCAGCTGGTGGGAGAACTTGAGGAACCACTGGACAGCCATGTGAGCAACCATGTTATTAATTCCTGGCACGCAGGAAGGAAAGGGATGGAAGAAACCCAAAGGCTTTCTTCAGGCTGTGTCACACATGGCCATACATGGTATTGCTACCCGGGCAACACCACGGCTATTTGCCTTCCCCCTGCCTTTTTCTGTAATGCTCTCTCCATGTGCAATATTTGCCTCCCTCCTTAGTTGCCATGCCACTGTTCCTTCCCTTTTAATCCCTGCTAAAGAGTCAGTTCTCCTGTGATTTCCTCAGGAAATGAAACAAACTTGAGTAAGTTCTTGAGTCCTCTGCCCACCCCCTTTCCCTTCTGTATTCTGCACGTCTGCCTATTAGATTATAAGTGATTTGTAGAGAGGCTTAGCTTTAGCTGAAGTCTTGTACATTGTCAGCTTTATTGTCGTCAGTAAATGCACACTTTACCCAGGCTTCTTGCTTTCTTCTTTTCCTTTTAAAAATGAAAAATCCCTTGAAGCTCTAAAATAAAACTACAAATCCACAAGGGTTTAACTGCAGTGCCTTAAACAGGTGCTTTATCCACTGTAGAGTTTGAACTGTGGATACCAGCTTTTGTGACAATCTAACAGCAATGCTTTGTCCACTGGAGAAAGCCTAATTGCTCTCCATGATGGCAAATAAATCCATGGAGATTTGCAAGTTAAAATTCAGGTTTCAGACTAGTTGTCTTGTACGATGTACAGCACTATATCCACAAGACGGATTTGTAAGCACATCCAATTCTCTGGACAAAGCAATGTATTATCTCTTTTTATTAATATTTATTTATTTGTTTTCTGTAATTGGGACACCTGTTGAAAGAACATTTGTGTGTTCCAAAATGGAAAGCAGATAATCTACAATGTGAGAAGCTGGGGTATCACTGACAAGCTGGTGTGACGAGAGAGGAGATGCCATTTATTCAACAGGATGTGAATCTTGATCTTGGAAGATGCGCTCCGTTTCAGGTTTCCTGTATGAATAGGAAAAAATCCCTTATTCATCCAGTGTCTTTGGGCACTTCAACAAGACTTAGGTTTTGTTTGTAAGAAGTTTGGAAATCAAGGCTCCAGTCTCTCCTTGTCTAAGTTCCCCATATGAAAAGCTTGCTTTGTCCAACTTGAACTTGGTTCCTGACTGACTGTCAGAGTTTCACGTAAAAATCAGACTTTGCACTGAGGCAATGCTTTGGTTTAAAAATCACCAAATGTTGCTGATTTAAGGTCTGCATGATGAAATTCTGCATGATGGCACAGCAGCTTGCGAGAATACATTTAGACAGCACAAGTCCACCTTGAAGCTGAATGGGTGTGAGGATGCACCTAACCATTAGGCTGACTCGTGCCACTCGAGGCAGCCAAGGCTAAAGCAGAGACCTGGCAGTCTGGAGACCTGGGCTCTCCTTTGCTCTACAGTGGAACCGAGATGACTCCGGGCAAGTGTCTTTAATAGTTCCTTCTATGCATCAGCAACTTTACGTCATCTCCAAAGACGGTGGGAGGGTCACGGAGACTGTGGGTTTGAGGCTTACCCCCAATTCGTGCAGAGCTCACCCAAGCTTCAGCCTGCTGTACATTTTTGCATGAAGAAATCTGGTTTTGTGGTAGAGCTGATGGATATCACCCACGCTCCCTGCCATCATTTTGGAGCAATTGCAATGGCCAGCCTGTTAGGGGAAGGCCGTACCTCCGGATTGTTGAGGTGCATGGAGTGTTAAAGGGCTGACATGCAGAGAGCTTGCCCTGCTAATGGATCAGGATTTTTATAGACAGAAGGGATATGCTGTAGTCGGAGTGGTAAATCTGTAATGACAGACGTTCGTTCTATATTTGTGAATGACCTGATTTGGCATGCATGCGGTTCATTCTCCTGACAATAATGGAAACATGGTGTGAGACAGAAAGAGAAATAAAGCTGTGGTTAAAGCGAAGCTATAAATTTATAAACGTTTTGGTTTAAAGTATTTCCTCCACCTTAATTTCTCGCCTTGTTTAAAAAAAAAAAAAAAGCAAAAAGAAAGCAAGCCTCTGTTTGAATAGTCTTTGAAAAGCTTTCAGCTCTCCTCCTCCTTCTTTTTCCTCCTCCCTCACCTCCCTCCTAAGCTCCAGAGATGAGTGTAAGACATCTGTCAAAGCTGTGGTAACGGATTTCTCCTGATTTGCGGGGACCCTAGGAATCTGTCAGAGCATCCCTGGCTGCTGTGCTCGGTCCTGTCACTGCCCCAGGAGGCAAGAGTCGGGCACTGCTGGGAGACAGAGCACGTTGTCCTAATGTTAATTTGCCCCTGAACTGGAGAGAGGGGCAGGGGGGATTTCCCTACAAAAAGAGAGAGTTTGGAGGGGAATACACAGGCAACTTTAGGAAACATTGGCAGCGGCTGTCGTGCCCTCAAAGAGGAGACCTTCTTGCTTTCTGCTCCATGTTTCTCCCTCTCTCCTTCAGGAAAAATTCCTAAACTGCTTTGGCTCGGTACCAACTATTTCTTTGGCCTCCCAGCCAGAAAAGCTCACTGGGGATGGAGAAATTGCCGTACACAATGGTTTTGAGAACTAATAACACATGCATGCGGTCCAGCCTTGAATTATATGAAATATGGTGCATAGCTTTCAATCCTGTTTTGTCAGAGGCCTTGACTGCTTAAAAGCCTTCCAGTCCCTCTCCTGCCTCTCTTCCCTTCCCCTGAAATAAAATAAATCCCACACGTTTTCTCTCAACTTCCAGCATGTGTGACCGTAATTGTGTCTCAGATGCTGGCAGAGCGCCCGATCTGTCAGCCTCACCCGGGGATGGAGGGTGAGGAGCGGGGGAAGGATGCCTGCTGGATCCGCTCCTTTGGGAGGGGACGTGGGGGCCGGGGCGCTTGCTCCCCCGGCCCCACGGAGGAGTGGGAGGGCAGGATGCTGCCGCTCGCATGGGACGTGCCGGGGGCAGGTGGAGGGACCTGCCTCGGTGGCTTGCTTCCTTCTGGGGGAACTGCTTGGGGCCAGTGGGTATAGCCGGCAGCAATTAGTTAAATCAAGGGGCCAGCTACAAGTGAACTAATTACATCGGTGCATTGTACTCGACAGCTTGTAATTCTTCTACCCCGTGTCAGTACAGATGGGTCCTCCCTCAGTAAATGAAGACACTCTCTGTGTTAGTCACGCTGCTGGATCAAGGAAAGTTCAGCGCTGGCTTTGCGAGCGAGCAAGACGAACCTGCTCGGTACCTGGCCCCTTTTGCGTGGTGGCTAGCACAGCTCTTTATGCTAGTTAAAATAAATAAAGCTGTGGATCGCACAGACCTCCAGAGAGGATAACTCTTGGAAGTTGCGCAGTGCCTAGGGGAACAGTTATCTGTCCTGATCATGACCCCTAGGAACTGATGTGAGAGAAAAATCAATTTAATTTTGGAAGAACTTACCATTAAAAGACAACTCATGGAGCTTAATTGCTTGAAATAATTTGAACTTGAAGTAAGCACAATTCTGGAAAATCTATCAGAGATAGCAGGCATATACCAGTGGGGGTAGCATCTTCCTCTACTTCTTAAGATACTCAATTTCAATGGATAAGGATTACAGGAAGCTTATGCTGTGGTCAGCAATGAAATAATTAGCCACTGTTATCATTAAAATGTCAGTAACCACATCACATGCATTCTCCAAGTGAACATTACTGAGCTGTTACTTCCAGGCCCTTAAGCCAGCTCCTGTCTCAGTTTCCATGGTGGGTGCATTTCCCTTCAGACTGTCTTCAAAAATCAGGTGGAGGAACAAGAATGCAGTGTGAGGGGCCAGGATGCAGCATGACACTGTGGCTGGAAGGGAGCAAGTGAGCAAGGACCAGGCGTCCACAGGAAGTTTGCTGCATGTGCCCAAAGAGGAACAGCAGGAGAGATGCTGGAGATGCTGGATGCTGGAGCCTCCAGTCCCTCATCCTCACGCTTAAAACTTCCAGCTAAACAGAACTTAGTCACCTTTTCGTGCTCCTGCTAAGAGGATGAGGGCTCAGCTCCACAGCACAATAGTATTTATTACTGTACGTTTCTGCCATCATCACTGGCATTTTGCCTTGGTTTACTATGTTTGCAGTAGGTCCTGGTTGTACAGAAGGACACCGTTATGCCAGGCACTTAAAAAACACTGATAGGCTAAAGAGCTTACATCCTAAGAAAATGCCTTTTTCCCCATAAGGACAGCCAAGCAGTGGAAGAGCTTCCTCATCAAGGCTGTGCAGTCTCCATCTTCAGAGATTTTAAAGACCAGATTGAACAAAGCCCTGAGTAACCTGGTCAGATCCCATAGCTGGCCATGCCTGAGCAAGTGGTTAGACTGGAGACATCCTGGGTTCCCTCACCCTGTATTATGATTCTGTGATCTTTGTATGGGGTTGTTTGTGGTTTTTATGTTAAAAAAAATAAAACACTGTGCTCTATCTGTAGGCAGGTACCTGACTATGAGCTAACATATTGATGACATTTCCTCCTGCGCAGTGCCTTCTGAAGGAAATATTATGTAGCAGGCATAGGTGTAGGCAGTATGATTTCTTCTCTTTTGCATCTTAGTGGTGAGGGCAGGTCAATGTTAATTATGAATATTTCTTAGGAATATTATTTTTTAGCGGTTTGGCACTTTTTCTTTACGGTCATTAAGTCATTACTCACTGTTCAGTCACATCTCCAACAGTGGTTGAATACAGCAAAGCATTTATTTTTTTATCTGGTGCAAAATATGTATCTGCATAGCCTTTTTTGTTTCATCTGATGATGCTATTTTCTTTCCTCATAGATGGATGCTTCCTCCACTCTTCCCCCTTCCTCCTCCTCACTTTCCCTCCCGCCACATGCCTCCAAGTGCCAGGATGACAGCTCTAAGACTGCTGGCAGTCTGCTGGCTGTTGCAAATCAAGGACTTTAATCACAGCATGATGCCATCATGTGAGCAAATATGATATTGATGGTGTTTGCTAATATGCTATTTTTTAAAAATGAGAATGTTAGAAATAAATCTTTTAGGAGGATTTTACATATTAATGCTTGGTAATTTGAATATGTGCTATACTTTTTGCATTTGGAATGTTTAATTGATAAAGATTATGTGGATAAAGATCTGTAATTAACTGATAAACATTAAAACATTAACAGATAAAAATTTATGTTGTTCCTGAGGAAAATGATAACAATTTTCCCTCTTGGGTGCACCCTTTCAAGGAGTGATAAAAGAAGAAAAATAGGAATGTGGCATTTAGAGTATCTTAAATGTAACATGCTTTATTGTGCCATTGCTAAATTAAGGTAATTAAACTTCACACAAACTTTTAAAAAATTATTTTCAAAAAAGAGAGCAGTTAATTTCAGCCTAATTGTAATACTTTATTTTCTGGGAAACTATTCTGGATCAAGAATGATCCTGTAGTTTTCCTTCTGTACTTCTCATCCAGAACTTGATAGAAACCACACCTTGCATAACAAAAGATCAGAGATTAAAGGCTGTTCAGCCTGTCTTCATGAGACTAAAAATTTGCTTATATATGAGGAAGTCCATCAAAGCTTGTCTAAAGGTTGTGTGTGGCAGGAAATACACTAATTTTACAGGCAGAGTGGTTAAATGGTTTTTTCTACCAAATCAAAAGTAGAATTACAGCCAAATTCCACCAGTGGGAATTCAGTGAAAATATCTCCCTTGACTTTACATCTGAGATTAGTCTGTCAGACCTTCAGAACCTCACTCCTGCTGATCCCACCATGGACCCACCAGACTTTGCTGCTGCTCTGCAAGGTAGACTGCAGCCCTTAACTTGAAAAGACCAAGGGCTTGGCTTGTTCTTTGCTATCCGTTTGCTCTTGATGGTACACTGAAGCTTCCTTGTTATTGTGCCAGTGCCAAATCTAGCTTACTTTTTTTAATACATCTTGTATGCAAACATTTTCAACCACTGATGTTTTCCTTTTCTTAGTTTTTTTTTTGAAGGCTGTTCAATACAGATGTCTTGAAACAATACTCCTGCAGAACAATGCTAAGACATAATGATCTGTACAGTCCTAACGATGTTGCTCCTTTAGCCTCTATGCACCAGGTATTTGCAATGTAGAATATATTTATGATCACTTCTCCCAGCAAAAAGAGATAGTAATTATTAGTAACATATGGACTGTTTACCAGGTTTTTCTTAACATGTGTCTTTTGCTGTGATAACCTACTTTTGAGTCAAGACTTTTGCATTCATCTAGGTGAGTTCATTATCTTTCACTAGCTATGTTTCAAAATGAAATTTGTGCCTTCATACTTCTGAATACAGGTCTGACAGTCTTGAATCAACTACACTGCACGTGGAAGATCAGCATAATCCCCTGGGGCTTGGATATTGTTTAAAAATGAAACATGGCTGGCTTGCTAGCAGAGAAGCAGTGTGGTTTCAACATCCCAGGCCATGCTGCTGCCAATCCTTTATCCTCCCAGAAGGAGAGAGCAGGCATTGGCCACATCCAGCCCTTCATGTTCAAACAGTCATCATCCTCGCCAGTCCCATTTCCCAGTGCAGCCCTGCCTAGGAAGGCCAGCTGTGTCCAGGCAAATGCCACCTGCAGGTCCCAGCTCTTCCTGAAGGCATCTGTGGTGACTTCTGTGGTGTGGCGTGATATGTCTGTGTCGCTGATCTCTCTGACTGCATGCTGACCCGCAAAGAGAAGGGCCCAGCAGAATAAATAGAGGTATGATAATCGTGTGATTACATCCAAACTAGTCAAAACCACAGTCCCAACATATCTGAATACAACATATCTGAATACAACATGGGCAGAGTTTTCACTCTCTGCTGACAAAGAACCACAACTCAAACTCCTTTGATTTTTTTCTTAATACAAAAAAAGTCTCCCTTGCCTTGAAACATTATTATGGCAAGAATATTTTCAACTAATTTCACCTGGAAACGTGGGGTTTTTTTAATTCTTGGTAACTGGTGCCTTATTTGGAAATCATGTCCAAGGCAGGCAGCTATGTTACCTTTGATCTCCCTACCCGTGCTTCAAAACTGCAACCTATTTGGGCATGCTCAAGTTTAGCTTTCCCTGGCTCTGCAGGCTAGTGTAACTTCAGCTGGAGAAACAGCTTTAGGAAATGTTGATTAAAAAAAAAAATAAAATCAGTCATACTGCTCTGCTAATTACATTGGCCATATTAATGGCACAGACTGCTCATTTTCAGGCTCTGTTGGAAAGATTACCCAGAGAGGTGTTATTCTCTCAGTACAGTGTCAGATGTCACCCTGTGGGATATTAAAGCCAAGTCAAGATTGTGTTGAAAAATATTTTTTTTTCTTCTGTACAGTAAAACATACAGCACTAGATTGCATTAAAAAGAAATCCCTTTGCAGAAGAAATGTTAATGTGGGCTGCCAAATGGGAGAGATTTTCCATAGTTCACTGTTAATGTAAGACCTCAGCTCTCGTGGAACATGCTGTCCTCTAATGAACAGCTCCTTAATGAGAGCAGAGAATCAGAGTTTCACATCTATACGAATGACAGCAAAGTTTGGAAGGTGTTGTTTCTGTTTTTCTTTCTTTCTCTTTTTAATACAAGCACTAATTGGCCTTAAATAAAACTGGGTAGAACACAATAGATTTATGATATTTTTTGTGAAGCAAAACCAGATCTCAGGCATTCAGAGAAACAGGCTCCCCTTTTATGAGGTAATTATGATTTAGTGTTTACTGTCTCCCCGTTGAGTCTGTGGGTTGCCTTTAAAGTGGCTCTGGGATGAATGTCAAAAGTGGAATTTATAGTCAAACCTTTTCAACATGTAAAATGCAGCAGACATTTATTATTTTCCTAAGAAATATTTCTTCTCTGCCTCTACATTGCTTTTTTTTGAAACAACACCTATAAATTGTCCCCAGTGGACAGGTTGCTGCATCATCAGAAAGTGGTTATTTTGGAAGAGTTTGGTAGGGTTTCTAAGAATTTATGTATTTCTTCTAGTAGCCGCAATAGTCATCTTCCAAGGTTCACTTCCCTTTTCCAGTTGGAAATCAAGTTGTTGTTGATTTAAAAGGGTGTAAATTAAGTATAGAAGGTGACACCTTCACACAGGCTTGCCATTAGGTTTGCTTTTTGTTTCTGGGAGAAGACTTGGGAGAAGGCTCCTTTCAGGGTTCAATTTCATGGGGCTGTGACCCAGCCCTGGGACTTGAGTGGGAGCTCAGTCTGCCATGCAACACCAGGCCAGTGATACCATTCTGGAGGGGCAACTGGCCAGCTCTCTCACTATGCTCTGGTATTACTTGGCAGAAGTCATTGAAAATTTACACAGCATTGCTACACACAACAGCAGGTGTCAATACAGCTGAAGGAGGACTCTTATGGAACCCACGCCACCAAGGACCTTTATCCCTTCAGGGGAGAAGCGAATGCCAGGACTCAAGGCTGCAAAAAGTATCCCAGCTTATATGTTATGGGGTGACGCTGCAAGCACCCACCCACAAAACCCAAGGGTATTGAATGTCTATGTGGTTCACATGTTGTTCACTAACTTTCAAATAAAAAGATGTCGGTGGTTTCCAGTATTTTCAGTATTACAAGCCTCGGTGATCCTCAGTAACACACTTATCCATCCATCTCACATTTTGCCACCACCCCAGTTATTCAACTGCCAGCTCGAGGAGCGATTGCTAAGTGTAAAATGTTTTATTTATGACAAGCATTGATGCAATTACTTGGAGGGATGGACAAGGCAAACAAGACATTCGTCAAGAGAGTTTTGGAAGAGTTTTAACATCTGATATGTCTTGGAAAATGTTCTTTCTGTGTGGGACTGGATAACTAGCAAGAAAATTAACGGTGTTTGGAAAGCCATGCAGAAGGGATCACTTGTAGTTCCAGATGGTCTGAGGAAGAAGATGGTGGTGTAGCTCAAAGAGTAAGCCTTGGATGGAAAGCTGCCTTTGATGAAAGAGTTAAGTACTCAAGAGTTACCTGAGGCTGAACACACTGAAGAAGAGTAGAGGAAGAGAGAGAATGTGATACAAACATGGAATAACAGTCAACAGTTTAAAATCTTTCTAAATTATTAGAGAAGGCACATATGTAATTCTCTTTGTGTTAGAAATAGACCTGAACATGAAATGAAACTTGAAGATAAAGATTACCAAGGTTATTGCAGTTCACCAAGAAATGTATAAATACAAAAAGCAAACAAAGTTATTATTTCATGTTTTTTTAAAGAGCCCATTGAGCTCTGACGTTACCTTTACTGTTTCAAGTGGAATTCAACCTGTTGCACCTGAAACTGGTTTCCTTCCCTGTTCCTACCACACCTGTGCCTGATGATGACCCAGATGAACCTTTACTGCCATCCTACATCACCTCCCAGTATATTTAAGGGTATCTTTCCCATCTGTCTGTAATGTGGGCACATGCTGGGATTTTTTCAGGTATGTTATTACTACCTTACATTTATTCTTATGTAGTTTTATCATCTTGTAGTTAACCATTGCATTTATACTGTCTTATTTCAATGTATTTCTATGATGATAAGTGCGTATGGGGTGTGTTGGTGAAAGGAGTTGAAAGATATTTCCCTTACTTCCTGTTGAAATAACAGTTTGCAAATGCTGGCTTTGCTACTATGGAGGTCCCTTAAGAAGGCAGGAGTTGGTGTTGTGGAGGGAGTGCTGTATGCTCATCCCAGTCTTACTGAGCACAACCCATCCTTACCCAGCACTCTCTCCTACCTCTCCCTGATAAACCTAATTATTGGAAATTTCTGAAAGTGTTGAAGATGTGGGAGAAAAAAGGTCTTGTGTTCTTCCTATCTCCTTCCCTATTTGGATGGGAGGGGAGAAAAATGAAAGCTACAGTAGTTACCTGTTTTAAAAAAAAATAATCTTTATTTCTGAAAGAGTCTGGATTGTATTATGTAGATTTAGCAATGGTATATAATAGTGCTAGATATGTACAAGTAGTACATCAGTTCTTTACTTCTGAATAGACCTAAAATACCTTCTCTGAGATGTCTGTTTTGTGCACAAATGTATATCAGGGATATTTTTGGTCACTAAAATAGATAGGAAAGCAAAAGCCTGAAAATAGAAAGTATTATAGGGTTTGTATTTAAACAAAAGCAAGGCTATATTACAGAAAGCTAATAAAGCAGCTGCTGTAAACCCTCAGGTTTCTGCAGAAGAATTCTGGAAAATCAGCATGACGTTCATAGATGTCTCTGTGGACTTTTGTGTGTTGTTGATAATGTAGTTAACATAGCATTGTATGAAGGACCAGCACTAAATTTCATCTGTGATGTACAGGAACTGGAATGACAAAAAAACTTTGAAAAAAGTAACTCAATTTGATGTGCTAACTATAAAAAATAATAATTCAATGTGCAGCAGGAAAAGTCTAATTTCAAACCATATTCAGTGGTCAAACCTTCAGTGACTATACTATGATAATGCATTTCATGTAATATTTTTTTCATTTTTTCCTAAAATTTCCCTTTATATCAAGCTTAAGGCAGAAGTATGGGGGGAAGAAGAGAGCGAATATTTTCTCAAAACAGCTTTTTGCTGCTGGCTTTGACACCTGTGGCCAGGGTGGGATAGGTATGAACAGACCAGTGAAACTGGATTATGGTACAAGGACAAGGAAGGGCGTTTCCCTGAATGCATAAGACCCAGCACACCTACTGTTTGGCAAAAATGTCAGAACTGTAGTTTAAAAAAAAAAAAAAAGGATCTTAGGGGCTGTTTAAATCAGGGTAGCTCATCTAAGCTCATCTTGCTGGAAAGATGGGTGTCTCCATCAAGTGTGTGGCCAAAGATGTAACAGTCCCAGCTGCAGAACATGATGAGGAGCATGTGAAAGAGGTAGAAGAAGTAAATGAGAGGTCACATAGCAAAATACAGGGAGCCAGAGGAGAACTTTAGAGACCAAGTAGAGTATTTTGAGATATACAGAAGGGGGTGGTGAACCTAATAGGAATACAAATGATGTACACGTGGCCTCATGTGTGAAGAACCCTTTTAATTACAGCAAACATAAAATTCTGGAGTATCCTTTCAGAACAATCTCAGAACGTAATTGTAGCATCTGAAGCAGAAAAGGATTAGCTGGCAAGCAGGATAATTCAAGAACAGTTTAAAATTCTATTATTAAAAAAAACCACCACAAACTTTCTTGAGAAGCCAAATTAAAGGAATGGGGTGTATTGTTTTCAGTATTTGCAGGGTCAACTAAATCTGAAAACACCTTCCAGTACATCAGACTGCCATTTTAACAATGGCCTAAAAAAGGCAGGGACTTTTTTTCGAAAACCTAACTCAGAACAAATATCAGAACAGCTTTATGCATTAAGGCAATGTGTTTCACGAGGGTTCAATAAGCACAGAGAGAAGGGACAAAGTAAGTGTCCCTATGTAGCTGGAGCCAAACAATGTCATTCCCAAGAAAACAAGTGTTATTGAATTTCCAATAATGCTTTAGGAAGGTAAGACAAGACCTTGAGAATAATTATTCTTGCTGGTTTTATTCCCCAAGCAAGCAAGGAATTAAAAAAGAAAAATAGCAGTGAACAGAATTTTAACTTTTTTTTTTCCCTCCTTCCTAAACCAAAGTCTGAAAATAAGAGGGGACGGGAAACCTTTGGTGAAACCCCAGGCACAACGTTTGGCACTTGTAAGGAAAGCAAAGGGAAACACCAGAAATTTGACTTCCCTTGCACCTGGGGAGATTTGAACCCATGTTTGTCATTTTCCAGAAAAGTGCTCCAACCGTCAGGCTGTATGTGGATGGTTTAAGGGTAAGGAGTTGTCCCATTTCATACGTGAGGGTGCTCACTGGTGTAGGGAGCGGGACACCTCCTTGTCTGCATGGGTTCATCAAGGGGCTGAAGGAGCCTTCTCCTCCCCAAAACACC
>JAOXNO010000013.1:65542010-65559735 GCA_028565335.1 Limnodromus scolopaceus | reverse complement strand
GCAACCATCCAGAGGTTTGGAGATTCCTCAGTCTGGAGGGGGTGAAGAGTAGTAGGAGGAAACAGCCTTTTTTGCCCTATTTAACTGATTCCACGAAAGAAAGGCTAACGCCATATATGCAGGTACACAATCTTCCAGGCTACTCAGAAGGCTGAACACATTGGGAGTAAAATAATCAAATCATAGAATCGCTTGGGTTGGAAGGGACTTTTAAAGGTCACCTAGTCCAACCCCCCTGCAATAAGCAGGGACATCTTCAACTAGATTAGGTTGCTCAGAGCCTGACCTTGAATTTTACCAGGGATGGGACATCTACCATCTCTTGGGGCAACTTGTTCCACTGTTTCACCACTTTCATCATAAAAAATTTCTTCCTTCTATCTAGTCTGAATCAATCCTCTTTTAGTTTAAAACCATCACCCCTTGTCCTGTCACAACAGGTCCTGCTAAAATGTTTATGCCCATCTTTTTTATAAATCCTCTTTAAGTACTGGAGGGCCCCAGTAAGGTCTCTCTGGAGCCTTTTCTTCTCCAGGCTGAACAACCCCAACTCTCTCAGCATTTCTAGCCTTCCCTTCTCACTAGGAATTTTAGTGAGTTGCAGTGCACGGATGCTACAGTGGAGATGTAACACCAGCCAGTCTGCTCTGCTTAAATACCAGTGGTTGCAGAGGGGCTGCTAGCCTGCAGGATGAACAGAAGCTTCCCTTGATGCTTCCAGTTCCACTGGGCATGGCTCTCATGCACTTCCATGCAAACCCTTCACAACAGCCAACATAACCTGATTTAGCTGCTTTCACTATATTCAGGAAATGTACTTAAAAAAAAAAAAAACAAACAACAAACAAACCCAAAAAAACCCAACCAAACAAAAAAAACCACATAACTGTGGTTTGTAAGTAATTTGCACATTGCAATATTTTATGACAATGCTTACATTCTTGGTCATTTCCCAGCTAGAGGATAAAGAAAGAAATCACAGGAAAAACTAAAGTATTTAGATCCACATCACAGGGAGAAATGCTGATAAATGGTCAAGAAAATTCCAGTGGGGGTGTGTATTTGTTTTCTTAAATGGGGACAGAAAAATAGTGTAATGTAAGAAATCTAAATCAGCTATTTACTATTTGTACAGAGAGCTACATCTCCTTCGAAATTCTTTAATCAGTGGCAACTGTACTTCATAGCACAATCAAAAGATGTTCTTCTAAGTTTTTATATTTAATGCTAGATATGTAAAAACTGTGTGAAATATAAAAAACCAACATGAAACACACAGTCACGTTGTCTGCTCTCCGCTGTTCTTCTCTCTTGGCTTACAAGGCTGCTGCATGGGAAAACATGTTGGGCATTCTTCCTGACTGAAATACTGGTATTTTATATTGCTATGAATTTATGAGTGGATAATTAGCTTCTAATTCCTCCCAAGTGGCACTCTCCTGTTTTTCTCTCCTCTGTGCTGCTCCATCTTCCCCATCTCCACTATCCTTTTCCTCCCTGTTCCCACTCTTAGTTTTGTCAGCGGTTTTTATCTCTTCAGACCCTACTGCTGCCTTGTTCACCCTTTTTTTATCTCTTAGTGTCCTACCTTGTCGCCCTTTTCCCATGCGTGATGCCTTCTCTTTACCACATCACCCCCTGACCAGGTCCCAGCTCCCTCCCTCTCCGTCAGTTGCTCTGTGGTCATCCTTTTCCTGCTCATTTCTTCTCTGCTTTTATTTTCCTTCTGCTCAGACGCGTGAGCCGTAGCTAATGACCACCTGCCTTATCAGGAAGGCAGGTAGTTTAGGAAGGCCTTAGTTAGCTTTATGGTCCGTGGGCTGCCTGGCACGAGCCCATAATAGGCTTTACCAAGCCAGAAAATTAAAATGTAGCATGGAAATGTTCAGTCCATCATATTATTATGCAAAGTGTCATCTAGTGGCTCATCTTATCAAGAAAATTGCCCAGTGCCATCGTAGTTTTCTTCAGCCTTTACAGTCCTGGTCATTGCCTCGTTTCCAGTCAGGAAGGATTTTCTTAAACAATAAAAATATCCATAATGAGTCTGCGCTCTAAATTATACTCAGGCATGCAATATCTCACTCTCATTTTCAAACCTGATTGTCTAAATGAAGGCACCCAGTTCTAAATTCTAATTTTCAGACAGGCATTTAGGCACCCAAATACCCGTTTTGATCTCCTAAGTGCCAATCTGAGCATTCCCATACAGCGGGTGAATGGGCACCCTCACCCAAGCTGTCAAGTTCAGAGATGTCTCGTTGAACGCCATTACGCTACAGTTCATTGTACCGTGCCCACCAGCGTCCTCCTCCGTGACACTGCTGTTCCTCCAGCAATGCTCATCGCTTGGCTGGGCACTGGCTCCGCCGGCGGGTCCCACACTGCAGACCTTGGGGTTGTTTGACCAGGAACAGGAGGAAACAGAAGATATATGGTTTTGGCTTTGCAGCAAAATTGCCACTTCTGGAGGCAGCCGCTGAGTCCCACATGCCATAAGAAAAGATGCTCAAAGCATCACCCAGGAGTCTAAGTGTGCAGTGTGGTCTCCTTTGCTGGACTTTGACTTGCTCTTGGCATGTAGTGCAAAGGACTGCTGCTCTACTTCAAGCACCTTCTCAGCCAATTTAATAACCTCTCTAGGACCATCCCAGCTCCTTTTACCTAAATTGAATCAGCCAAGTGTCTCAAGCCAGGCACCTTTTAAAGTATTTTCTTGAATCTTTGTCACAGAGAAGGCTCTCTGCTGCTTTTCCTCCAAAAATTAAAAAATCCCTAGCACCCCACTGCTCCTGGGCAATGTGTCCAGTTCTGGGCTCCCCAGTTCAAGAAGGACAGGCAACTGCTGGAGAGGGTACAGCAGAGGGCTGCAAAGATGATTAGGGGCCTGGAGCATCTCCCTTATGAGGAAAGACTGAAGGACTTAGGTCTTTTTAGTCTAGAGAAGAGAAGGTTGAGGGGGGATTTGATCAATGTTTATAAATACTTAAAGGGAGGGTGTCAAGAGGACGGGGCTGGTCTTTTTTCAGTGGTGCCCAGGGATAGGGCAAGAGGAAATGAGCACAGACTTGAAAATAAGAAGTTCCGCCTAAACATGAGGAGGAACTTCTTCACTTTGGTGGCAGAGCCCTGGAACAGGCTGTCCAGAGAGGTGGTGGAGACTCTGTCTCTGGAGATATTCAAAATCTGCCTGGACATGTTCCTGTGCAACCTGCTGTAGGTGGACGTGCTTTGGCAGTGGGGTTGGACTAGATGATCTCCAGAGGTCCCTTCCAACCCCATGTGATTCTGTAATGGCCTGGCAGATTCCAAATGGGATTGCAAAATCAGAGGTTTTTTGGCGCAAGGTGCAGGGCAGAGGAGCGTGGTTGGGCTGGGCAGGCCCTGGCAGGCAGGAGATGGCAGCTGCCATCGGTGAGGCCCGAGCTGCCCCGAAACGAAGCTATAAAAGGTGTCGGTGGCACACACGGCACCCCAGAGTCGAGGGCTCTTGCCACAGCACAATGCACGGGGAGATACGCAGGCGTTGGTGTGGTGAAAGCAATCATATTCTTTGTTTCCCAGTTTAATGGAAGCCTCCTCCAAAGCGCCCAGCGGCTGATTTAAATCACAATACGGCGCTGACTCCGGCTCACAAAAAAAAACAAGGAAACAGACATTTATGGCTTAAATCTGGTCTGACACCTGACCTTAACTGTGACTGCCGTGCCAGCAAACAGAAACAACAACAACAACAAAAAAAAAAGGCTCAATTTAAAGCTTGCTCTTGTTAACTCGGAGTGTTAGATATAACTGTGAAATTCCGGCTTTTGTGGGGTTAATTGCATAACTCTTTGCTGTGCTTTAACAAGATGTTTTGTAGCTGAATAGCTGTGATTTCCTTTGTTTCTTTCTGTGGGCCGAAGGTAGTTTAAGAGGGGAAATTAGCCATTTAATTATTATGAGTGCAGGAGAAGTAAAAAGACCATATGGTTTGCTGTTGAAATTAGTCACAAGAAACTTTTTTTTTTTAATAATATGTGATATTTTTAACAAGCAGATGTGAAGCCACAGCGTCTCCCACAAGAGCCTTGCCAGGCTTATCTATTGTACCAAGTGCTGGCGGGGGAGTATTTTTAGCACGGGGGTCACTTCGTGGAGGAAGAGGGTAAGGAGGGGAGGGGGTTGCAAGGCAAGGTGGAGGCACAGCTACGGAGAGGGGAAGGACAACAGGGGCTGGCCACTGAGCCCAACACTTCTGCACTTCATCTGTGGGGCTCGGGCTCCCAGAGCAGCACTGGAGATGATGCCAAGCCCAGACTTCTGCTGCAGGGTACTCGCTCCATTATTTGGTGCCTTGAGCATCTGAGCTCTGACCTGGGCCACCGCTTGTGGTCCCAGCAGGCATCCATCAAAACAAGCAGTGTTCCTCTATCCGCATGCCTCCTGTCCTGATTCCCCCTCCAGTCCCTCATGAGCAGCCCTGGAGCCTTTTTACCATCTTTCCTCGACGTGCTCACCCTTCCAGGCTAGTCACTGGCACAGCAGGCCTATGGTGGCATACCAGGCAGCTCTTGCGTTCCCAAATTACAGTTTAAAGGCAGCAGTAGGAGCTCTGTGGGCAGCAAACAGTGTTGCTCACCAAGGCAAAATGCTGCCTGTTGGACTGATGGGCGTGAGATAAGGATGTGGGGCCGGAGGAGATGCACGCTCGGCTCCCATTGGGTTTGAGGTTGGTGGGAGCACGGAACAGCTGCCTCTCACAGATGCATGGCTGCTCCTCCTTCCCCGTCCTCCTGGGGGCCATTGGAAAGCTTTGTGTGATATCTTTGGCACCTGTTGTTACAGCATGTTGACCCCTGTACCTGATAACACAGATCCCATTGCGTAACTCTGGAAATTCATTCCTTGTGTGTGTTCTCGGTTTCTCAGCCAGCTTTATGCTTTTTTTTTTTTTTTTGCTCCTCCATCTTAATCTCTTTTCCCTCTCATCCTTTTCTTTGTTTCCAGGGGAACTTTCATAAGTGAAAACAGAGTGATAACCTTGCCTTTATCCACTGTTTATTGCCACCTGTCTAGGTACAGAGGTCATGTTAGAAAGGCACAGATTTTCTCTGTAAAAGTGGTGCCCAACTTTCTGCAAAATTTTAATATGAAGTAAAGCAGAGAAATAATAAAAGAAGTTAAGACCAAGGGGAGTGAATATCGTTATATGATTCTATAACAGAACTTCAGGACATTTGAATAACAATAGCAACACCAGGTTACTTTTGCACTGGCTCCTGGCCAGACCAATGAAGTACCACCCAGCAAGAAATAGTCTGTTTTCACTGCTAACCCATGCAATCCTTTTGAAGTTGGTGGTTTTTAAAAAAAAAAAAAAAAGGGTAAGTCAGGGCAGGATTTGAGCCCTTCAGGAAATTTTGAACAAAGTGCTTGATCACTGCATTGCTCATGCTGCAGTGCAGGAACTCAATTAGGTTGGCATTTACTGTGTGCAAGAGCACGTACGCTCCTTTTCAGGTCGGTCTGACAGCGGAGAGCGGTTACGCTGTACTGAATTCGAGGCAGTGCTCCTGAACAGCACTGCTTTTTCAAACGGGAGCTTCAGGGAGGTATCATGGCTCCAATGCTTAATTTGAATCTTCTTTGCTAAATTTGCATTCTCTAGCATTTCATCTCTCCTTTGCTGCCCAAGAGTTTCTGATATGCCTGTAAAACAGAAAATGAAGGGGCCTGGTTTGCTTTTCCCTGAACTTCAGGAATTATTCAAGTCACCTTATCAAGATAATTCAATAAGGTCTTCCTGTTCAAAATCACCCAATTGAATGGCCTACGATGTCTGTTCCTTCCGTTCCTTTCTTCCTGCCTCCTTCTTCTTCTCTGTTTCTTTACACCACTTCTAATTATTTGACGCTCAAATGATAAATGAGTTTCAAATAATTAGAGGCGGGATAAAGAACCGCAGCCAGGAGATTTATGCCAGCCGCGCCGTCCGAACAAAGAGCCTTCTGTGGGTATCGTTTTTCTCTCTGGACTTTGAAGCCCTGTTCTGCTGTCTCCACCTTCAAAGAGCTATATCATTTTTAACCTACATAATTTTATTCCCCTTTTTCATACCTGGGCAATGTCACAGACCCTTATTAAGGAGCAGACCAAATGTCAAAGTTTTGTTGTAAATCAGCAGGAAGCCAGTAACAAGTCGGGGTGAGAGGGCTCAAGGGAGGCCCTACACAAGGACCCAAGTCAGATGTGTTGTTGCCAATTCATTAGAAAAGAGGGCTGTAAAAGATAAACCGCCTCCAACTTTCTTTAGGACAACTTAGTAACAATAACAACATTGGATTACTTTTGCTTAGGCCCCTGGCCAGACCAGTCCTGTCGTCTGGGAAGAAAGGTAAATCTGCCCGACTTCTGCAAATGTTAAGCAGGGATTTTGCCTGCTGCTAAATTGCTTGTGAAAAAGTATGTATTTTTGCAGTCAGATAAATAAATAAGCATGTGTCCGGGACAAGGACGTGCTGAGAAAAACCTCTGAGAGAGAATATGTTATTAGCAATGCTCTATCTTTTCTCTTACTCCCCTGGTGACTGTGTAAGCTTTGTAAGGAGCCAGACTTGCCCGATCATAAACCACCAACACAGCTGAAATCCCTCCCTCTTCCCCGCGAGGCTCAAGCGGGGGCTTCGTATCCCGACGGTGAAGCGCTTCTGCTGAATCAGGTTTCAGAGCAGCGTTTTTGCATGCTGCTCTCTAGCAACTATTGAAAGACGGATTGCAAGGCGAAGGTGAAGTGTAACCTGAGTTGTTTTTTATTGCTGTTTGGAGCAGGACCCTCGGCTGTGCGTGTATGTTCATGTGTGACTACGTGAGGGGAGGGACGCTGAAGGTGGAGAGGTGGGTTTAGCACAGAAGTACTTTGGTGCAGCCCCGTGGAAACTGTTTCTTTCCCCGGGGGAGCCCGGTCAGCTCTCTAGCTCTGATATATGTGGTGATGGCAATGGCAAAAAATACTTGTGAGGCAACGTGTTTATCTATAAAAACTAAGGTGAAAGGCAAGAATTAATGCTTAGGGGAATGCCTGCTGTGATTTCCAATACCTTGACTAGGAAGCAAGCAAGGACAGCTTCAGCTTCTGGGAGAGATGGGATGGTAGGAAGTGTGGCCCACGATCACATCGGCTCTCTTCCTTAAGGCCTCATATTCCTTTTCCACCTGGTTCTTTGTTTGGTTTTTAGGCTGTAGGCTCACTGGCATATGCATCAAGTCCTCTGAAGTCTTTTGTAGATCTACTAGCGTGGTGCTGCTCTGCCGCAATGTATGAGCGGGCACTGTCTGCTGCAGGAGTAGGTATCAATAACTATCAGTATTTTCACAATGAAAAAGGAAATGTCTTAACGTAAAAGGGTTTATTTTTCTACTGAACTTCTGTACTGCTCTTGCCTTGCTTTGCCAGCTGCTGGAAAATCAGAACTGAGAGCAGTGAGTTTGTGAGAGGGATGCATCTTTGCTCTCTCCTTCCCTGGGATGAAGCCACAAACTCCCTCTCAAGTCTCTAGAAATACTGTGTTTATGCATCTTAGCGCGGGAACACAACCAGAGCTTTTCCTCTCATTTTTCAGCCAGGAAGGATGAGCAACCACACATCAATACAGTGACAGAAATAGAGCATTTGTGAATGTTGTCTGAAACGTGGGCACTATGTACAACAGTTTTGATCACAGTAAAACAATTGCCATGAAGATGTGCCATCAACATTTGATTGACATCATCACTTTAAATCCTTTAGGAGAGCTGGGGAGCTGTATGTCCAGACAGACAATTGAATGGAAGAGAAATGAACCCATATTTTTAGACATAGCACCTTTAATTGCCTATTGCTTTGGCATACGAAAATATATAAACCGGAGAGAATGTAAAACAAGACTATAAATCAGAGTATACAGAGTATTTCTTCTTAGACAGTGCAAGAAATCTGATGAACAGAAAAAAGAAGAAAATTCTTCTAAAATAAGCCAGTTAGCAGATGTAGAAAAAAAAGACTGAATTAGAAAAACCAAAGAAAGTGAAGAAAAATCAGAGGCATATGACTAGCCTGTGGACTCTGCTGAAGGCAAAAATTAATTTCACACCAGGGAAGGGATGGAGCAGCCTGGTAAACTGCACAAGCACAGAGGTGGCAGTGGTGTTAAAAGCAGAGGAGAAAGGGATACAAAAAAGGAAAAGAAAAAAAAAACCACACATTTGTCTCAGCAGGGCAATGCATCTAATGCCACACTGATGCCTTGTGGATGT
The DNA here is from genome assembly GCA_028565335.1 of Limnodromus scolopaceus. Lineage (NCBI taxonomy): Eukaryota > Metazoa > Chordata > Aves > Charadriiformes > Scolopacidae > Limnodromus > Limnodromus scolopaceus. Next base: position 65,551,461 of record JAOXNO010000013.1, on the reverse strand, counting down.
AGTCCTTGGGACTTAGCACAGTTCAACTACATGTCCCAGGAAATGGCTGACTTGCCTGGATTCTGTTGCATGGACCAGCTATTTGTGCCACAATTATTCGTTCAACAATTGCACGTTATAGGTGATGAAACTCAAAGAAAGGTCATTTGATTGCACAACGGCTTGTGAGCAGTGTTGGGTAAACCCCTTACCGAGCCAGGCTCTCTGTCTCCAAACCCTTTGACAGGGTGACAGCTGTCAGTTATCTCAAGTGGTACCCAGGGGGTCTCTAAAGTCTCCATGTCTGGCAGACACTGCAAACACCACGCTGAATCAGTATTTCCATGGGTTGCTGGCAGGCGTGCCAGCACAAGACCACCCGGGCAAGGTGTGATCTAAGAAAAAAATAGGAGGATACTGAGGAAATTTTGTTAGCAGAGCAGCAAAATGATTTAACTCAAAAGTTTTTGTATTCTTGGCCAAATGCATTTACAACATCCAGCTCGTTCTCTAGTTAGGTGGTCTGGAGACTGAATTCATCCTGGGGGCCAAAATATGAAATATTTGGGAATTCTGGCAGGCTCCACGCAACTATTCATGCTTCTTGTTTATCTCGCAGTGTTTCTTTGCATAATGAATGGGAAGGGGCGAAATAAACACAGCAATGTTTAAAACAATAGAGCGCCTTGGATTGAGACATTACTCACCCCCATTTAGATTTTCAGCAACCAGGCAAAACGATTGCTTTGGAGATAATGGTGCTTTTTAGGTTGGCTGTGTGTCCAAGAGCTCTCTTTCTGCTTGTGGCATCACTTGGAAGGGAGTAGAAATGCCTTCCCAGCCTTAACTCCTGCCTAAGTTTGTTTCTCTGAGCTCAAATTGCCTCTTCTCTTGCCCGCACAGCAGACAGAGTGTGCCCCAGACAAGAGATCCACTGCAAATTCAGGCTGCTCCAAACACGTTCGGCCAGCAATACAAGACAAACTTCCCATAATATTTTCCAAATCAAGGGAGGTGCTCAGCTTGTCGATAGATATGTACAAGGCGCCCACAAGGCTGCACACAAAATAGCTAAGGTGCCAGTGGGCAGCATTTGGGAATACGTAGCGGCGTTCTGGGTACTTGTAGAACAAACGGAGCTGTTTGCTGGGACCAGTAAATGGTGTCCTTCCTGCACATCTTTTGCCCGCAACATTGCACTCCTGCTTATAGGCTTTCTGTTCAAAAGGGACGGGTCTATTACTGTTTAAGTCACTCTCAGAGGGACAGGTCTCTTTTATGTCCAAGTGGCTGTCGGCAAGAGGGGACTGGAGCATCTTCACTTTCCATTAGTTTTTTTTTTTAACTGAAAGGGAGTTTCAATTCTTATTTGGGAATCCTGTCCAGAAAACCATAAAAGCACAGTTTTAATGCAAATCTGTTAGGCCAAGTTCTGTTCAGGCTTTAGGACGATGTGATCCCTCTGGCTTTGATGAGTGTGCGCGCTGCATAAATCTGCATGAAACGTGGCTCGCTCTGTCTGCTTATCCACCAGCCCAATGATACATTCAGCATCGAGGGAGGGAATCAACAACTTGCATATGCATCCAGGGATTTAGCTAAGCGCATCGCCGCATACAGACACCAGAGCTCTCATACCCAGGGTAGGTTCTAAGTGCACAGTGTAATGGCCACTCCTTGCTAGTTCTTCCCTTGCAAGGAAATTATATTATTTCCAAAATTGCAAATGAATAATTAATATCCTACCAAGAAATTAGTATTGTCCTTGAGGTGCTCTGAGGTAGCCCCTGATCCTGCAAACAACTGAATCTTCATGTAAAGCAGGTTGCAGGTTCAGGGCATTCCTTGCCATGTCAAATAATCATTAGCTTTTCAACAACATCAGGGGAATCTTTTTTTTTTTTTTTTTTTGTGCTCACTTTTACACACTGTAGGGCACTTGGATGCTCATTAACATACATGTCCCTTCCAATTTCACTCTCATTTGCACTATGTTAACAGCTACTTTTTCATCTTTGCTCAGACAAACGATGGCCTTTGTAACCAGGAATAAAATTAGTCACAAATGGAAACCTGTTTTAATGAGGCCAAATTGTTATGTAACTCCAAATGTGTACAATATTTTTTTCTCTAAATCTCCTTTAATTCTTCCCTAGTATTAATTATATCTTGTCATAAACAGGCCTCAGAAATGCTCACTCCTCCCACAGAGTTCAAAATAGAGCCTTATGCCAGAGCACCACATTAATAAGTTTAAAAAAAAAAAAGGGGGAAAAAAAAAGCTCCTTTTGTCCAATTTTTCCAAAACTTCTGATTAAAATATATGACATCACTGGGATTTATATAGGCAAATTTGGCAGCTCCTCTGTATTTACTGAAACTGTGACATAAATCAAAACTGAGACTCTCTCCAAGAATGCATTATTTGTTATCAGAGTAAGTATGTGTTAGTGACTCACGCATGAATAAGGTACTTCTGTTACAGCTGTTTATTAGAGAGTTCTCTTGGCTTCCATTTCTTGCTCTGCCACTGCCTCGCTTCATAACCTTAGGGAAGTCTCAATGTTTTGATTAATTCAAATGATGTGCATATGTATATGTCTGTACATACACATAAAACTATATATATAGTAATTTCCTGCTAAAAGAATGTTTCAAAATCCTGCAAAAGATGAAATGAAGATGACAGAGGGACTCTGCTTGTTAGTGTATATTCTTTTTTGAACTGTATGCATAAACCAGAGCTACTCAAGCAACTTCCAGGCAGGTACAGAGTTACCTACCACCCATGAATCAACCTGAATTTTTAGGTCAAGCTAGGTCAGAAGCAGTTACCACCTATGATAGCTCCCCCTTTTACCACCACCCCCAAAACTACGTTTTCACGATAACAAGAAGAAGGTATTGTTTCTTCATTAACCCAGCAGTTCCTGCCCAGTTAGAGAAAGAATTTGGAAAACTGTGTGTTGTTACAGTGCCATCTGGTGATCCCCCTATACCAGTGGGTGAAGCTCTCTCATCAGGCTCTCCAGCAGCGTTATTACCGTTCTGCATTACTTAGCATACTTCTGTAGGCATCTTGTCATGCATGACTCCTTTTTTTTTTTTGACTCTTTAGCATTTTAATGTGTAGGAAACTTCAACAAACAGCAATCAAAACATTTTCTTAATCAAGTTTATCAGTAGCAGTGTGATTTTAAAAAATGGAAGGCAAAGCAGCACTATAGACAGTATTTCCTAATCATTTGCAATTCATCAGGAGCCTGATTGTGCTGGTGCTGCACCCCTGGACAAAGGCACACGCTCTTCTTGGTACCCAGAAAGTGCTCTAAGTATGTGCTTAACATCCCATATGCATTTTGCGTGGCACTTGCCTTTTTTAAGGTAGTGGGTGAACATAGTCATCTGCCACTTCTCAGTGAGTTATGGAAACTTTGTCCCCGTGCTAATTATGGGAAAATGAGTTGGAGATGCTTCTTTGAGGTAAGTCTTGAGCAAAGCTGAGGTTAGACCTGTGGATGCCCTTTTCTCTTCTCTTGTCTGAGAGCAGGATGTGTTGTCCCTCGGGGTGTGCCTATTTGTGGTGTAATCTGGTGGAGGGGCTTTGGGGCTTGGCATGCCTCTGCTGTCAACTTTTCTGGTCACTTTGCCTCTTTCCCCCTTTTCCAAGTAGGAAGATTACTTTGTTCCCCTGTAAGAGTTGAGTGTTCATCTATCATTTCGTTCAATAAACAGCTAAGGTTTCCCCTGACCTGGGGGTCTTTTGAAGATGGTCTTATGTGCAGTGTGTAGTCCTCATGCTAATGTGGAGTAACTACTAGTAAAATTTAGCACTAAATGAGCTTCTGAAGCTTCAGATCCTTCTCTGAGATGTTCACATGACCACAATGACCATTTCTTCCACTTCAATAGACTTTTTTTTTTTAAAAAAAAAAAAAACAAAACAAAAAATCCTGTTGCAGGCAGAAGACCAGTTTGCCCTCAGCTGAACACACACAATGTTTTTAAATTGAGGCAGAGGCATATGAAATTCCAAATGTTGAGTTTAATTAATTATTAAAAAGCAGTAACAAATTCCTCATTACCCTTCCCTGTTTTGGTAATCTTTAGAGGAAGGAGGCCATCTTTCTCTCTCTTTCTCTCCCAGAGGAAATGCAGTTCTCTGTTCTTCTATTCAGGTGTTAGCCTTTGTCTCCTCTGAAAAGGATGAGCTCTTGTCTGTCCTAAATGCCTGGAGCGCCATCTCACTTTCCTCACATTCACCTTCCTCAGTTCCAGCCTGCTGCGAATGGGGACTTGAGGCAAGAGGTGTTTCTGGTCCTTTCCCAAATCTTTCTAAAAAGTCAGTCAATGTCCACTCTTTAAAGAGCCTGCACGTGAGGGTACCACAGCTCAGGGTGACAATTCCCACTATTCCAGGGAAATGGCATACAGTTGAAAAAACTGTTCATGTAGTTGCAATTGGTATTAACTAAAGGGCATTTTTAGAAACACATTCCCAAGAGCTAATAAAAATATATAGTATATATGCTTCAAAAAGTGAAGAAAGCCGTCAGAAGCAAAGAAGGTGTGATATCTGCAGGCAGAGCCAACTCTGAGAAGAGTTTGCTGTTTAATTGGCCAAGTCAAACAAGATACAATTAGGGCTAACCTGGTCCCCTAGGATTCATAAAGCCTTACTTGGAAGTTTTGGGGAGATGGCAGGGAAGCAGTGGGTTTAATTGTATCTTGTTTGACTTGGCTGCTTTAATCACACTTCTCTGACTTGGCTTCTTTCATAGATGTCACACCTTTGAACAGCTGACTAGCCTTTCTTTTTTTCCCTAAAGTAAGTTTTTCTGTGCAATAACTGCTCTGATTCAGATAGAAACCATATTTGTACAGGGGGGGAAGAGTTTCAATTTATTATATAACCAGATATGAATAATATTTTTAATATAATGGCTCAGGTTCTCTGCAGCTTAAATTCTTGAGGATAAAATGCTGCTCTGCCGGTCAACACCAGCCAAGAAGCAACTCTGCTGCTTGCGTAGAGACTCATTGCATACTTCTGCTCTACCCAGGGGCAAAAGCCACTTTCCATACCTTCTGGGCTACCAGCTGCTCAAGACAGCCAGTAACTGAAATTACTGATGCGTTAACTTTTCCACCAGCGGGAGACTGTGGCAATCCATATGTGTGATGTGTCATATGAGGCGATTGCTATGAGCTTCCTACATGTGCCTACCTGTTAGATATGGCTGAGACAGTTAACACTCAAAAGGCAGGGCTGGGTGTCAAAATCCAAAAATATTTAGGTCAGTCCTCCAAATGCACTTCGCTATGGCTGCTCTGCCACACTGCAAATTTCTCAGCAAGCCTGTGCTGCTGAAGGGCTTTGACTACCAGGTCTTCTGGGATGCTCTTCATGAGGTTTTCCTGATTAAACCAGCTCCTGTCCCTACTCACAGCAACTGCATATATTTTGGGAGATGTGGTCTGAACAGCCTAAGTCATGGGAGAGAAAGGAAGCATGAGACTTTTGGCTAACCTTTTCCTAGGGCAACATCTTCACCATTGGAAGCCAGAGAAACGTTTGTCAGGAAAGACTTAGAGCACAGTTGATCCCGCCTTGGGGTAGGGCTCTGGACAAGGGTCTCTTGAGTGCTGTGAAACTCGGTGGTTTTAAGATTTCTGGATAGAAGTATTTTGACTTGGGACTTTTTTTTCAGTCCGGTCTTTCCTTTCAAAGGGAAACTTTGATAAATTCATTCTTTCTTTGTAAGGAAATTAGTCATAAGAAAACTTCGATTTTTCTAAGTGATGCTATTTTATAAGGGAATAACAAATCTCATTACAAAACCAGGGATCAAGTTTATCAATTCCTCATGTCTGGTTTGGGCCCTTTAAGGCTTAGGGTGTCATTTAAGGCTATAGCTAAGCTGAACTAATCACCTATGAACCGCTCAAAGGGGCAATGTTCCTCTTCCCTTACCTGTCTTGACCCTGGCTACCCATCCCCTGCCATCTGGCTCTGTCTGAGCCCACTGCTAGCCATCTCAGAGGGCTCAGCCAGCACCGAGTGCCTCTCTTCTTGAGGCACAGTCAGTTTTCTCCCAGCTGAGCCCTTTAAACCAGCTCACCATGAGGTCAAAAGAAAGAAGAGCCAGGAGCCTGCAGACATGAGCAGCAGGGAGGATGGAATTGGGAATGCAACTCCATGGCCCGCTGTAACATAAAATAGGGTACTTCATTAAGTCTGTTAGATAAATTGGCCCTGACCATTTGGCAAAATCTGCACGCAAAGGTCTTGCTTCTTCAGGTCGAAGCAAGGCTGGGCTATCTCCCACCAGTCTCGCTGAATGCCCATCTATTTAAGCCGTAGGGCAGAGGCAGTTTTGGGATTGAAAAAAGTGACGTGTTTGTTCTCCTCTCAAGAGTGGCTTTTTTGTAGCATGCAGTACGTCGGTCATGTGAGCCAAATAGCCAAAGGTAAAAGAATTTACAAGCACTGCTGATGGAACTGCGTTTATAAAAGCAGAGTGTCTCTGGATTTTTCATTTTCTCTTCTTTGTCTCCTTGGGGGGGAAAAAAAAGAAGTAGAAGGAATTTAAATATAAAGCCATAGAGATTGTGAAATTTAGCACTCAAAAGTGTTCCAAAAGTTAAGATTTCTCCTGCAATGGTAAATTGGCTATGTGATACACAGGGAGTATTTCCTTGGGTTTTGATGGACAGATATGATTTTGAGCAGATTTGTCATTCCCAACAGTCTTGCTAGATGGACGTGTGTGGGCAGAGGTGTTGCAGTGAAAACGAAAGGCCAGTATGCTTACAATATGTGTATACAACACACACCTCTCCGCCGAGCCTCCTAGTAAAACAAGGTTTCATGCAATTCTCCTAAAGGTACCTAGATAATTCAAGCCAGTATTTTTATACCACACTTATTCTCAGGAAGGGGAGCACTCGGCGGCCAGCCCCGTTTTTGTTGGACTCAAAGCTGCAGCTCCTGGCTCTTTCTATTGTTCCTCTTGTCAGTGGCAAACTTTGGGACCTGGACTTAGAAAGGAGAAGAAAAGCACCCAGCTGAAAGCTCCAGCTCAGTGGCTGGGAAGGGGGGACGGTGGGGAGGAGAGGGCTTTGAGTTGCCTAGCGGTATTTATCTCTGCTTTTGCTTTTTTTTGGTGGTGTTTTGAGTTTGTTTTTTTTTTTTTCTGTTCTTCTGGGTCAGTGTAGCATGAAGCGGGACGAAGGGAGAGGAGACCTGAAAGCAGCAGAGGGGTGTAGGGGTCACAGAGGCATCCTTCCTGTGCGCCATTGGCGCCCGCTCCGGAAGGGCCTTATCTCACCGGCCCCGGATCAATTTGACTAATCTATTTTATCTTGCCATCTAATCTATCTGTTTCTGCTGAGCTATCCATCTGCCTTGTGGTATTGATCCCAACAGTTTCGTAATTGTATTTATAAAATGCCTTTTCACCCTCCTGGGAAGGGGGGTTTTGTGTAAAGGCCGATGGGGGGGTTAAGGGGTGGAAATCGCACACTCCGCTGCTCCTGATGGCAAAGCCCCTGGCACCTGCTACAAGCCCTCCAGCCCTCCGTTTCTTCCTCCTCATGCAGCCCTTCCTCATCCTCCTGATTTCAAAGCACTGGAGACAAGCAGGTACACAGGCCGAGGGAGTGCAGGGTGGTGTGCGATGGCAGAGAGATGGTTGCCAGGAGCAAAGCCATTTGCAGAAAATGGAGCGGTGTCCATCTCCAGCCTGTTGCAGAGGAGCTTGTTCCAAGCCAAAACACATCTGTTTCCAACAGTTAGCGAGAGCAGGCTGAGACTGCCAGATCACTGGAGGGGGAAAATAAAAGGGTGAGGGAAGAAAGTAGGATATTTGTGATTTGGAAGGAAAAGGCTTTTTATCCACACACAAAGTCAAATTTAATCCAGAGATGAGCAAAGTCAACTTCCAAGCATAAACAGATCCTTAGAGATGCTCATGAACATCCTCTGGGTAAATATCTGCACGGCAGCGGAGCCTCCTCCTGACTGCGGGAGCCGGCTGCCATGCAAAGTCCCCAGCAGTTTGCTGTGGTTCTTCCTGTTTGTCCCTATTTAGGCAGGAACCAGTTCACTGTACAGGGTTGAGCATTTTCTCAGCTGCATCTTATTTAGAAATCAAGAATTATTTCAGTCCTAAATTTACCTATGTTGGCCTCCACACTTTAATCGCAGAAAACACTATATACCAGCAAAGTTTCCTGCATGATGAATGTGTGTGTGTGCATGTGTGTCCATGTCTATGTCTTCTCCTCATTTTCCATCTCTGGAACATATCACGTCTCGCCTCTGAGATATGCAGGGAGAGTAAAGGACACTGGGGTCACACTGGTCTCTGTTTACAGACTTCCTTCCAACTTCTTCATAAGCAGGAAGTGGTTTGTGATTAGCCTCATTTTTTTTCAGTATAATGCTTTTATCATGTATTTATTGTGCATGAATAATCAGCTAAACAGTGGAGACCTATCGCTTCCACTCAGTGGTAGCTCTGGAGCCTTCAGCACAGGAAAGACATGGACCTATTGGAGTGGGTCCAGAGGAGGGCCACAAAAATGATCAGAGGGATGGAACACTTCTGCTGTAAGGACAGGCTGGAAGAGTTGGGGTTGTTCAGCCTGGAGAAGAGAAAGCTCTGGGGAGACCTTATAAGTAGCCTTTCAGTACTCAAAGGGCGTTTATAAGAAGAATAGAGACAAACGTTTTAGCAGGGCCTGTGCAATAGGACAAGGGGTAATGGTTTTAAACTAAAAGAGGGTACATTTAGACTGGATAGAAGGAAGAAATTTTTTATGCTGAGGGTGGTGAAACATGAACAGGTTGCCCTGAGAGGTGGCAGATGCCCCGTGCTTGGCAGCATTCGAGGTCAGGTTAGATGAGGCTCTGAGGAATGTGATCTAGTTGAAGATGTCCCTGCTCATTGCAAGGGGATTGGATTAGATGACCTTTAAAAGTCTCTTTTCCAACCCAAACTATTGTGTGATTCTATGATTCTATTTCCCTGTGTAAAGCGCAGTAACTTATGAATTGCATATTGGATAGATACGGGGATTGCAGGGACTGCCATAGGCACCAATGGGCAAAACCCAAGCAGTTCCCAGTTCAGAGCACTGGGAAAGGCTGGTCCCCCACCTGGGGAGGAAGAACCCCAGGCACCAATACAGGTTAGGGATGGATCTTCTGGGAAACACTACTGAGGAGAAGGATCTGGGAGTCCTAGTAGATAGCACACTTTCCATGCGCCAGCAATGTGCCCTTGTTGCCAAGAGGGCCAATGGTATCCTGGGCTGCATAGGGAAGAGTGTGGCCAGTAGGTCAAGGGAGGTCATTCTCCCTCTCTACTCTACACTGGTGAGGCCACAAGTGGAATACTGCATCCAGTTCTGGGCCCCCCAGTTCAAGAGGGACAGGGAACTACTGGAGAGAGTCCAGCATAGGGCA
>JAOXNO010000013.1:65477334-65541910 GCA_028565335.1 Limnodromus scolopaceus | reverse complement strand
CTGCTTTAGCAGGGGAGTTGGACTAGATGATCTCTAGAGGTCCCTTCCAACTCTGACAATTCCGTGATTCCGTGATAAGGATGCAAGAGCACTAGACTGCTTTGTGCAGCCAAGTACATCTGCCACCCTCTGCTTCTGCTGGCTTACTAGCAGAGGAAGAGGTTTAATTTGCTGTGTTAGGAGATAGCCTTTGGGTCTAGGCTGCAGCCAAGCAGTGTCTATATGAGACTCTGCTGAGCAGTGTAACTGCTAGCTTGGGTTCTGAAATGTCTTAGGTATTGTAGCAAGAGATCCTCAGCAAGCTAAAGACGCTTTCATTGACCGTAACACCTAAAAGCCCCTTTTAAATGCTGGCAAATCTCTTTGCTCATAGAAAGATTATACACCCATTAAGTAGCCTGTTACCCCTCTCCCCGCTCTCGGCAGAGCCACGGAAGCTGGCAGCCTGTGCAGAGCCAGACCTCCTGAAAGGAGCTCCAGCCCCATAGAAGAGGGTCACATCTCTGTGTCTGTTTATGACTTGGTCCTTCCTCAGTTGTCTGCCTTCCATTAGCAAGGGTAAAAGTAAGATTGCACTTAAAAACATTATTAAAATATGCTAGTTGTCTAAAACTGGCATTTTTAATGCAATTTCATAAAGTTTTATATTGACAGTGCGACACTTTAAAAGGGCCTTTCTGATTAACAAGGCTCAGTATTGCTCCCCTGGTTATGTTTTAAGAGGGTGAATAAAATGCTATGGATCTTGAAACAGCTGAACTCATAATTTCCCAATATTATCAGTGGCCTTGTTGTTCTGAAAAGTGGACTGTGACCAGCAGACCCCCATCAGCTTCCCCTGGTGACTCAGCAGAGACTGATGGTTGCTCCTCTCCGGAGGCGGGGTACAGCTGATGACAGGGTGGGACTGCAGCCAAATTACACTTTGGCTCTTCCTGCTTTTGTCTGAGCCACAGGGACCACCGCAGTGCCAGGCCCCTGCCTGAGCCACGTCCCACGTGCCCATTCTCACACCACCTTTGCCCTCTCCAAGAAGTTCAGCAACCTCCGCAAGGTGGGAGTTGATGTTTGCAGTCCCTCACCCATGGACAGCTGTGCTTTTCACTCTCTTTCAGTTCTTACTATCTCTCTAGGTAAAACCAGTTTGGATATTGGTTTGGTATTGTATTGCTGGATTTTCACCAAAGACCTCCCCTTGCCCCACGTTCTGGCAGTTGACCCACAAACAGCAATGTGAGACCCTCAGATACCTGAGTGAAGCTCAAGCTCTTCAAACAGCAGTGAAAGAGTGAAACCACAAATTTACGGGCCAAGCAGATGCAGCCATAAAACCTCATTAGGTGGGCTGTGCAATGCAGTTGGTGACATGGATATTGGGCTCTTGTCAGAACTGCTTTTCTGAGTGTGACGTGAAGTCTGCTGGTACAGGCGCATCGTGGAAAAGGTGATTAGTTCTGGTTTTGTGAGTTAGAGTAGATGGCGTCTCTCTATCCAAATCACACTCTTCTCTGTGCCACAGCTAACAGGAACATTGTAAGTCCTCTCGCTGTCGTAGCCATGGATTTACCTGGACCTTTAATTGCAGATTTCTTTTCTCTTTTGCCTGGAGTTGATTTTACTGGTTTGGTTCACTTGGCCATCATCAGCGTGTTGCAGCATATCGTCGTGATCACGCTGGCTCACCTGGAGGAAGGCTTTGGGAGCAGAGCGCTGAAATACATAAAGCAGCGTCTGCTCTTTTACTTAGGCAGTAAATCTATTGCTTTATTATTGCTGTTGGGAAACTTGGAGCCAAATTCTTTGCTGGCAAAACATCAACTTCAGTGGAGTTCGGCCAGCAGAGTTTAGCTTCCTGTTTTTGTTCCAATTCGAAGAGTGGGCTCAGCCCGATTGTTGTTGTTGTTGTTTTTCTTTTTAGCTGTTTTAATTTAAAATAATTACGTGTTGTGGGTTGGTTGGGGTTGTTTTGGGTTTTTTTGGTAATTTCTTTTTCATACGTCACGTTGTTTGTAGCTGTCAGAAACAAAAAAAAGAAGCGATGCTATTGCTACATATCCTCTCCTCTGTTCAGGAGTTATGAAACTCAAGGTCTTGTCCAAAGGCAAGGCTTAGCCCAAGCTGAGCCCCTGGGCTTGGGGTGACCCGCTGCCCAGGTAGGGACAGCCCTGCCGGTAGGTGCCTTCAGCCCAGGGACGTGGGGATGAGTCTGCGGCCAGTTCTTGCAGGAGGCCGTGGGCCCTCGGCTGGGTTTTCTAGTGACACCACAGCTCCCCAGTAACCCTTGTCTCGGCCCCTCAAAGAGTCACAGAAATGTAACTTGCGACTTGTCCGGGCAAGTCCCGTACCTCAGGTACCTGGCGCTAAGACACAAAGTTGTTTGCTCTGAGACCTATTATTAACTCGCTCTTTGTACAGGGGTTGGCACCAGAGGGCCCCGGCTTAGTCGGGGCCTGTAGCTATTCCTGCAGTATAAATGTTATTTATATAGTGCAATTAAGCCGAGGTTTAATGTAAACTGCTGCCAGCACTGGGGTATGTACCAAAGTGAAAGGACGGCTTGTGAGACATTTTGGAGAACCAAAAGCACAAAGTTTTAAATGCCCGTTAAACAAAGAGACAGCTTTCTGGGAGAGGTGAAGGAATCCAAATAGGCAGTGATCCAGGTTGAAGAAGTAGCTCTCTCCCGAGCAAACTAATTAAACGCCGGTGCAAGCCAGAGACAGGAGCGTGGCCATCTTGTCTTGTCTCGTCTCGTGCACTCCTAGCCCATGGCCGTGCTGCAGGCCCCCCTCTTCCTGATCCTTGCCTAACGGGCTTAGAGAGAACAACTTGCTGTGTTTCAGCACACCAAAACCAGCCTTGCCAACGCTCAGTAAATGCGCATGGGAGGAGGACTGAAGCAAACACACATGAACATCACGCCCAACTACTTGTACGGTTCTTGCGTCATACTTGGGGCTGGATTCCCTGGGGCTTTCTCCAGTCCCCCTGCCCAGAACAGGACTCAAAAAGGACTCAAAGGAGCAGGCTTTGCCCCTGCAGAGGCCATGAGCATCAGCTAAGCTGCTGGGCTTCTCCATCTCCCTGCCTCGTGGAACAAGCAAACAGCTAGAATCCCATGACACAGGCCACATGAACTTTTGGAGTATGTTTTCACTGGTGCAGCATTGATTTTACTAGGATCAATATAAATATTACTTTAGCTTGCAACTGCTAATTATATCAACATAAACTTAATTTATAGTGATGATCACAGTCCTAATGCTGTGCTGCTGCCAACCCTCACAACTGATGCTTCGAGACATCATGTAAACCCAGCCATTAGCAATCAAGTAAATGCTCCCATTACACATTACTGATACTGGCTAAAGAACTTTTTAATTGACTTCTTACAATTTATGGCAGATGGTGCAGACTGTGTGCTTAAATTCGGGATGCTTTTTCATGTTTTCTGTCTGCTACTTCTTAGATACTGGTGTTATACTATATAATGTAACATTGCATGCTTGAAATTGAAAAGACTGAGATTGTTTCACTTGGAAAGAAGATAAACAAGAGGGCTCAAGGCAAAATTCTATGAAAGAATGGACAGCATAGAAAAAGTTGAATGGGAGCATCTCTTCCCCATCTGCTAAAATAAAAATGCTGAAACTGTCATTGAAATCAAAAGGTGGTAAATTCAAAAGTGGTAAAAGGGTTTTTCCCCATAAACAGAATGTGAGAACTTGGTCAGCAGAGAAAATCACTAAGGCCAAGAATTCAGCAACTTTCAGATAGGGTTTGCACATTTATACGCAAGACTATCAAGACAGGTTATACTTAAAGGTAATGCTCCCAGGAAGAAATATAAAGCTTTAGGGTCTCATGGCTTAAACTACTCTCTAACAAGATGACATCTTCACAGAGGCTGGATTAGACAATAAGGGTTTCCTTCTTCCTTTCCACTGAAGTATCTAGCAAAAGTCATAAGGTGAATAAAAATTAAAAAACAAAGAAGTCAAATGGCTTTTAGTCCTGGAAGTTTCTAAGTTTGAGATAAGGTGCTGGAATTTCAGATGCTTCACTGTTGAATGAAAGCTAAGAAAAGCTTATTGTATGGGGGATTTCCAGTGCTCCTAGCTGCAAAGGAACTCCCAGAGGTATCAATGAAATAGGGTTCTTGAGTTGCACAGAGAATATGGCAGTGAGCCAGAAGGCAAATTATTATAATAAACTCAGGATTTGAAGGTTAGGGGGACAGTAAAATAACGCGTAGGCTACTCTGGGTTAGGGGCAGCACTGAGGAGTGGGTAGAGCAGGGAAAAATCCCACTAGATGAGATGAACAGTGGGATTTGTGGGGTTTTATTTCCCAAATAAATCACAGTGACAAAGTTTCACACCTTTGAGCAGCACTTGGAACATAAAGTGCCTGCATAGTCCAACCCAGCACCAAACTGATGGAGCTTTTGGGTTGTTTTTAATGGTAGATATTTATATGTCTATAGATATATATGTATGTGTGTTGCTTATCTAGAAAATGTATATGTTTATATATACATAAATACCTATATTACTTATGTGTATATATATTGTTTATATAGCATCACTTATATGATGCATAGTCATCACATCAAAAGTTAATTTATTCTGCCTAGACGAGAGATTTTAAATGGTACTTAAATACATTTTTTTAAAGCACGCTGTATCCCACCCAAGATTTATCCATAGCTGTCAATATATGAGACATTTTTCAAAAGAAAAATCTCCAAATAAACTAGTGGGCTTAAGGTCCACAGGTTTTGGAAACTGCAGGTGATATTTCTAAATATTGTGTAACTCTGAAGTACTGGAGTAGTACAGAGGTAAGTAACATCTTCCTGTGAGATGAGCACAGGGGATGGCCTCTGCCCCCACCAGGGATCTCCAGTGCAGAACTCGCCTTTCCCTTTTATAAAGGGAAATAACATAAATATAAAGGGATGTCATTAAATGTACCCTTAAAAAAGAAGCAATTGATATGAAAGCATCCTTGCTAAGGAGCCCTCTCAGATTAGCATAAATCTTGATTCCCCGCTAAGATTTATTTCACTAGCTTATAGAGTGCTTATTGATCTATATTTAGTTTTGTAGAGGGCTCTGCTAGCCATGGTTTCATCTACAGTTGAGGATTCAGATGAATTGATTAGAAATGTATCCAGACGAAGCAGTTTGCTTTGCATGGTTTTGTCTGCATCCCTGTCACACAAAATAGTCTGCGCGCTAAATGGCAGCTAGATCTCGAGATGATTCTGTTTTGGCAGATTTTCAAAAAGGTTTCTGTGTTTTGCCTACCTGATTTGCCGTCTGCTGAATCTGATGACATTTGTTAGCATGCAGCTGGGGGAATTTAAAAAAAGTGGGGATTACAAGTCTGTGTGCTGTTCTCAGGTGGCTGTGTGTGTGTGCGTGCTGCAGATACAAGCTGAATTCCTCCAGAAGTGTTTGTCCCGGTCTTGCTGACTGGGACGCTCAAGTACGTAACCACGTGGCTGGCTTTTAAGGTACGATTTACTCCCAAATTAATGGTGCTTGCACTGGCGTTCAGCTCGTATTCTGTGCTTGGGTTTAGAGCTGAAGATTGCTGCCATGGATAGGGCAGACTCACAAATGCAACCGTTTTCTGTGTAGCAGGATGAACTTTATGCTTCAATTATCTGATTTCCAGGTTCGGTCACTTGGGTTTTTTTAGGTCTAAATACCATCTCCTGGCAAAAAAAAAACCATTCAAACAAGAAGGAAGTAATCATTGTAACGAATCATAGTAAGCAACGTAGGGATTTCAACTCCTTCTGACTAAGTTTAGCAATGTTCAACAGCCCATTTAATGGCACGAGACGTTTGTCTTTATAGTGAATTTCCTGTTCTGCAGACATAAATCTCCGCTTGCGTGCAAAGTGACAAGGTTAAATAGCTCTTCAGGTCATTTTGCATTAAACATATGCTGGCAGGCGGATTAGAAGTATCATGCACGCAAAGACTAAGACAATAGCGTTGAGAAGAAAATATTGTTTCTAAGTCAGATCACTGGTGTCTTAGCCCTTCTTAGCACCTGACCTACGAACCCAGAGTTTTGTGCAACTTGTGGGTTTTTCCCTGGAAATAACAGTGGTCGCCATGTTTTGATAAGCTTGAAAGGGATCCAACACTCACCTTTTTGTCATCTTTGTGTTCCTTGATCAGTTTAATGACCTCCCTAAAAGCTAAAGCTATAAAATTGTGTTGCATTCCCCTAGTTGTGCTTAGCCATCGCTTGGATAAGAAAGTGTAATGGACATAAATGTCCCTCCTGCTAGGCAGCCACTTCAGAGTAATTTGGGCCACAGATTTACTCTGTGCAACTGAATGATTAAATTATGAGTGAGACATTCTCTTGCAAAAAAGAGCGGCACCCTCAAGGCTTTAGGCTGATACATTCACCATAGAAACACAAAGAGAGAAAAATGTTTGTTTCATTAAAATTAAGACTGTTTTTCACCATGACATAACCTTAAAATGGAGAAATTCACTCATTAAAATAGAACAATTTAAGAACAGTTAGTTCCACAGCATGATGCACCCCACAATATTATGCCAAATTATAGGTTAAGAAATGTTGCAATTGAAAAGGCTTAAAAAGCTTTAGCATAAAAATTAATTCCTGACTTTCCTTGTCTTCATTCAGATGCTCTGAAAGGTTACAGCTGAGTCAAAAAATGTCCTTAGAAGCAGGATAATACAGATGAAATACAATAGCTAAGATAGTGTGACAAGAAGATATAATCCCAAAACTGGCTGCTTCTTTTATTCTCTTTTTCTTAATAACCTACAAAAATTGAATTGAACTGCAATTGAATTGATCTGGGAATTAAAAAGATAAATTTGGAAGTGTCCAGTGGACCTGCAGCGAGTGTGAAAGAGAAGTATTTCTAATATTCATCAGGAAACACTGAAAGGAGAGTCTACAAATTCCAAAGCCTTTCTCTTCTCATCCAACAGTGAGCCTCATGCACACTGAATCTGGAGGAACAGAGCAGGTTCTCATATGGCTTTCCGGGGAGTGAGCGCAGCACCACTCTGGTATTAAATGAGCCGTCCCACAATTTAACTGATTCATAAGGATTTTTCATGGGAGAGGATCTGAGACCTGTGGGATAATGAGCACTAAAAAATGGTGGGAGAGGCATTCACTGGGGTCACTCACACGGCCTTACCAGACTGGGGAGTTGGTGAAACAGAGGTCAGTTTAGGTTGACTGCTCCTCCTTCTGTCCTGCTGTTTTTACTGACCTGAAGTTCCTCCTAGCAATAAAGAGACTGAACGCCTGGAAACGAGCTGAGGGTCATTAGCAGCATGTGATCCGTTGTCTCTTCAGACACCACCAGTGAGTGGCCTGCAGACCATGACTGGGGACTTGCAAGGGAACCAAAGGGAAAGGAAGCCAAAGCTTTGTTTATACAAAAAAAAAAAAACTTGCACCACTTTCAAGAAATCAGTTTAACATGGATCTAGTTAAACCAGTACAAACATCTTAATTAGATGCGCATAAACCAATTTAATCCTTTGCTTAAATCAGTTTACAGTGATTTATCAATGCTAGCTAAAAACAGTGCGTGTAAGGATTACACTGGTTTAAATGTCTACATTAGAGGTATGCACCGATTTAATTAGATTGATTTTAAATAGATTTGATTATGTAGATGCAACTTTCCATAATTTTATTGGCTTATTGATATTGTAGTTAATTAAGCAGGAAAGGTATGTGGAAAGAAAGAAATATCTTGTTTTAGAGTAAAAAGGGGTTCATGAATAATTTATTCTGTTTATTCTTTTATAGATATTTGATAAAAATACTGACTATTTTGATTTTACATCCTCTTTTCTTTACAAACCTAATGAAATTATTTTAATGCCAGTTAGAGACATTATACCAATATTAAGGGCAGGCCTTGTGTTTTTATGTCAAGGTGGCTAATTTGAGATGGCTGTCACAATGTAAATTCCTAGGGGTGACAAGCACAAGTAGCCGAGGTCAGTGTGAGTGAAGTCAAAAGATTGCCACCATCCTGAGAAGTTCACAGTGTGAGTACGAAATGAAGTAGATATGGCAGATGGTGGAGCCCACACAAACCGTTGCACGGTATCAGTCACCATGATAGGTAGAGATCTCAACTGTCATCTAACAGTTACCAGGTTTTGCATAATTGTTGTGATAAGGAAGAATTTTAAAGATTAGAAGGAGGCTAATGAAGTGTCGGTGCGGAGACATTTTTATGGAGAAGGAACTCCTGAAAGAAGCACTGGTTTGAAAATTTACGATCTTTGATACTGAGCATGGGACATTAGTATGAGGATGGCCAGCTCAAACATTAAAGACAGCCCACGTTCAGTGCAATAGGGAAATAGAAAACAGTGGAGGAAAAAAGGATGAGATCAAACCAATGGGCAAGGATCACTGTGTCTCTAGGAACACCTTGGGTGAATAAGAGTGAGGAAGCCAAATGAAAGGATTTTGCAGTGATGCAGATGCAGGAGAATTTTAGCAGCATGTCATGGCACAGAGATACCATGCAAAGACAACATACGTGACTTGGCCATAGTCAGGAAACAAGAGTATAAAGAGAGATATATGCTGAACTCAATGCGCAGATAGCAGCATACAGGTCTGAGCAGAGGCTAACGTGGCAGTAACTAGAGTGAATCAAAAGAGGCTACTAAAAGAGTTAAGGAACTCCATTTTCTTTTAATCAGTTTAGTTTGAAATGACAGCTAAGAGAGGTGTAAGAGGCAGGGTGGCTATGCTTGTAAGGTCAACAGACTGGGATAAGAGATACTGACCTGTGAATTACCCTCAATCATGTGATTTATGGATGGCTTATGGGTCAAGAAGGCTCAAGATGGAGCAGTGCCCCGACCTTTGGCCAAGACGAGGTAGTGAGAAACTCTAGCAAGAAATGGTTCTGTTGAGTGCAATGTAGGATGGCGTTCAAGATGCAATTAGAAGAAAACGACTCCAGGCAGTGGTTGGCTGGATGCATAGGTGACTATTAGGTGGGGAAAGGAGAAGGAGGGGGAGGAGAGAGGGCCCCTACTTGAAAAGGAAAGAGCAGTCAAAAGTAAGGGGCTTCCTAAGGTGGGGTTACTGGACATCTTTCTGCAGGGAGAAGAAACAGCCAGGGAACAGTGAGAAGAGGATACATGAGATGGATGGAGGGGCTAGAGGGGAGGATGAAACACTCCTGCATTTTAGAAGGATAAGAGATTGAGGAGGAGGCAGGAGGGAAGGTCAGACGGTTGAAAAGCTACTCTGTTTTCACCACTTTAATCCAGGGAGGCTGGAGTGAGATGCTGAATGGCAAGAAAAAGGCAAGCAGGAGGAAGGGAGGGTTTAAGAAGCGGGTCAAGAAGCGAGGTGAAGAAGCAGCTGACACCATGTACCATCCAGTCAAGCTAAAGTAGTGATCTAGTTGGGAAATCACTGAAGTTAAGAGATGGGAGGGTGCGTGGGTGGCTTTGGAGGAAGGACGTGCCAGAGTCACCTAGAAGGAAGTTTGGGGCAGGAGGGAGGGAGCAACGGCAAGGGTACAGGCAGTAGCCAGAGTTGGCAGGCAGCTATGGGATGGGGAGTGTTAGGTCTGGACTTGACACAAATGGGGAGGAAGGCATGAGTAGGTGCTGTGAATTTGCAGTGGCAGGAGAGAAGGGGCAGAAGGTCTGGAAAGAAGCACACGTGGGATCTGCCAGTGGGTCAGAGCCAGAGGGAGCTCTACCAAAATGAGCCTGGCATGTCAACAAGGCTGTGAAGAGCACAGTCACAAATTTGAAGCTGATGTCTGTGGCCATGGCTCTTTTCCTCTCCTCTGACTGCATGGAGATGCTAGCCCAGTGTGATTAAAATATTTCATATTTCCTGGATTTGGAGGCAGTTTCCTCTTCCTTGGCAACAGTGTGCACAGTCCTCCCTCTAATTGGGGCAGGAGGGCTGTCATACTCTGCAGGCATGGAACTTGCAGCCCTTCGAAACACAGCAATGCTGCAGGATCAAAGCTTGTAAAGGGTCCTTTTTAATTAGCATCACTTTATAGTTTGGGGGTCTGTCTTTGCATCTCTAGATTTAGCCAGTTGTAAATAAACACCTTGGAAACCCAAATTAGGTGTAAACAAGCTTATTCTGTGAAACAAAAGGTCTGAGAGGTGTGAACTGCTTTATATGTCCCCAGGAGTGGCTAAGCCTGACACTTAAATGGCAATTTAAAAGTCAGCGGTTTTATTGGTCAAAGCTGATCTTCTTAGCTGAAGGCTCCGGTTAGAACGGGTACCCCACAGCTTCAGGCTGCCATCCCAGGGGATAAAGCCCCTATTTAATGCCTCTGGCCCCACTGTCACAACGTCCGTCTTCTTCCCAGCCGCTCCCGCACACAGTCAGTCATGATGCCTGTGGCGCGGTGAAAACGGGGTGACAGCAGAGGAGAGCACTGCACTGGTTGTGTTTCACAGGCGCAGGCCAGTTGCAGCCGGAGCTGCATGGGGAGCTGGGGGTTCCCCCAGGGATCCAGAGGAGATGCGTAGGGTGGTCCTGGCTGCAGCTGCCTCCCCACACCGGGATCGGGGCTGGACCTGTGGCAGGGGACGGGGCAGAGAGGTGTCACCCGCTGCTCAGCCACAGGCGGTGGCTTGTTTGTTTTCAGTGGGAGTTTCGTTCTCCTTCTTCGCTCCTCTTTCTTCCTTGTGTTTAGATGCTGTTTTTCACATGTGTCACTGTTAAGGCTATATTTAGGGCTTGTTTTCTAATTTGGCACTGCTCAGGCTCTCTGGGGTAGATCTTTTTTATTTTTATTTTAAGCGTTTGATACCTTTAAACATGTAAATATCCGGCCTAATTGGAATGCCTAAACAGTCACTTCCCAAACTGCCAACATGTTAAAATCTGTTGATGTGTGCAGTCCCGAAGTTACCATGGTGACCGCCTCCATCACTAGGGAGACACGCCAGATCCCCTTCAGCTTGTGGAGGGCATCCCTCGGCTGAAACTTTAGGGAGCGTGATTATTTCCAGCTCCAGAGGCCAAGCTTGCCAGGCTATAGTTGCGTCCTGCTGGTGAACGGGAAGGGGAGGGAGCCTTGGTCTGCTCCCAGGTTGGAAAGGATGCTCCTGCCCCCAGGTCCTGCTGCATAGGTGGTTCAAGCTGCACAAGGGTGGCATCACCACCCGTTGCCCTGACTGGGGCAAGACACACACAGGAGCATCATGGGACAATGAGATATATCTGAATTTCGGTCACAAATGGATGGGAACCATTTTGAGTAAGTGAGAAGGTCCATCCCTGTGTGTTGATGGGTACTGGACAACGGCACTGCGCAATGGGGAGAGTCTCCAATTGCTGCCCAACAGGTGCTGTGCCTGTCACTGCCGCTGCTGCTGAGGCAGCTGCAAAAGGTTGCAGATTGAGGACAATCTCACCATGGCTGGTCTACCCCCAGTACAAAGGGATCACCCTCTGAAAAACATTGTGGGAGAGACACTGTTACTAAATACTTGTTTATAACAAACAGCGATCACCTTTTTATCCTTCAACTTGTTCTCCGAGGCAGAGCAATTTCCACAAGCCTTTTTTTTTTCTGGCCCCATAAACTACAGTTATATACTACAATAAGGGTGTGCAAGGTGCAAGGGGTTTGTATTTTTTTCCTTTTGTGGTAAATGTGAGGAATATCATGTTTGCAGTTCTTTTTTCACATCCTTTTGTCCTTCTTTAGTCTTAGGGTTTCTAACCCCAAAGGCTCCACAACTCTATTGCAAAAAAACATTTGGAAAGGGGCTTGAGCACGTGCTGAGAGTTTCCTGGACTGAGGCTTCCATCGAAAACACACAGGGATGGACTCAGAGCTGACATCCACAGTTTGCCGCAGCTTTCTGGGTATGGGAATTCATTTTCATTTCACATTTGAACAAAATCCAAGAAAAGCAATGTGGCTGTACAGAAAGGTTTGCCTTTTGTCTTGCTGCTTCTGTGCCTGGGCTTTCCATAGAGAGTGAATAGTTTTTATGTTTACAGTGTCCAACATCAAACAAAATGTATGAGAACTTGTGTTTTTAATAGCTTTGGTACTCCCACCATCTCTGACAATTGCAATCCATATAATCATCAGGTTTATTTTTTTAAATATCTATATTTATTTATATATGTGTGTATGTAATCTATATACAGACCCTCATTTTCACAGCTGGACAGATATAGTAATAGTCATCGTGAAAGTATGCTCCAGCAACAGTTATCTTTGCTCCTGTTTAATGTACTCTCCAGATCAATTTTGCTAACATCGTAATTCAGAAACCATGCCAAAAAACCTCCCTGAAAAATCATGTATTGGCTTAAAATTCATAAGTTTATGTTTAGAAAATAAATAGCAGGCTGGTTCTGAAGTTTGAGTACTGTTATTTTAAAAAAAATACAACTGCACTTTGAACCTTTCAGCTTGTGTGAGTCCAGTTTAACTCTGCAAGAATGAAGATTAGAAATTTAAAGATCACTGATATTCTTGTGAAAAGGAATTACTCCAGCCATGAGTGCTCGGAGCTGTTTGCTCTTAGTCATTCGGGCAGCTACTGACAACATGTTGGGGTGACAGTGAGCCAAGGCCCATTTGAATGGGAGACCTGCAACCTTCTCAGCATCTCAGCGACCCAGGAAAAGCTTTTTTCATGCTTCTTGTACCACTGCATTTCTGTTAGTCTAGTTTATGTGATGATTACTACCCCAAAACTCAACAATGCTCTATCATAATCAACTTCTGTTAGGGATTATGGCAGGTTCTTGACAAATTAGCTTTCTTTTACAATGGCCACATCAATATACACTGGTAGCATGTAAGGAGGAGCATGTAAGCACTGTCCCTTGCAGCCTGACTGGCTCTGGTCCACATTTTAACTCCAGCGCCAAGGGAGATATCTGTGTTGGGTTTCATAGGACTTTCTCAGTTTCTGTGAAAGCATTGTCTAAGGTTCAGGGGGAACGACAGTTTTTCTCTTCGTGGAATGCTGGGCTGGCAATTTAATCTTTTCCTTCAGTAGTCTCAGATGCCTTCACCTCTAGCAAGCTCTCTCTCACGCTGTCCTCTGGGTGGTTTATCACAGGTTTGCCTGCTCCAGCCCTGTAGCCTTAATAAGCGTTGCTTAAATATGTTGTTCAAAATTCACTCAAGACACTGCATCAGTTAGGAAAGATAGTGCGCTGTTTTCCAAAGGGGATCCAAAAAATTCCACCTACTTGGGCTCTGAGTTTCCCAAGATGGAAGATCCTCACCTAAGCACGCAGAGTGGTCTGCATAGAGGTGGATCAGTATTGCAAGGAAAAATTATTGCAGTGGAGAAGGAGCATCTGCAAGCCTAGTCAGGAAGAATACTGCTTATTTTCTTCTGAAAAAAAACCCAATATCAAAGGATTTTAATAGTGTTTAAGTAATGCTTTTTTAAATGTGGAGATACTTGTTTTCTCACTCATTTGTAACAAAACCTATTACATGTATGACAGTGCAATCCATCATAAACGCAATGAAACATGTAAGGTGGGAGGAGGAGCTCATGACATGTTTTTAATAGACATTTCTTCCCTTCCCCCTCCAACATGAAGGTATTCGTTATGACTTTTACTTAAAGTGGGGAAAGAGGAGAAGGAGGGGAGTATGTTCTGAATTCACTGGAGATGAAGGAAGATTTGTTTTATTTTAGTAGCTCCAGGCTGCCTTTGAGTAACTGGGTATTATAGTCCTGGTGCATCTCTAATTAATAAGATCAACTGCCCCTGAATTTTCTTTTGCAAACTAATTTAGATATGTCAAGGCCGCAATTATTTTGAGAAAGATCTGACTCCTTGCTTATTCATCTTTCCTCCTACTCCCTGAGAAAATAAAACTGTCAGCTTAAATGCCCTTTGAAGTCTGTTTTAGGTACTTGATTGAAAATTAAGTACTGCCCTGCTGCTGCTGCTAAAGTGGTCAAGGTTCCTATTCTTTCTTTTTTCCCCCTCACCCCCACCCTGTGATTTGCAAAGTCTAATGAACCCTGAGATCTGGCTGATTTCCAAATACAATCTAGGATTGCTGTGGTCAGCTGGGCCCCTGCCACCAGCAGTGATGGACATTGGGGGTGAGACGGCGGCACCATGGGGGTTGATGGCACAGCACCCAGCTCGGCTGCGCCCCGGGTGGGAAGGGTCCGACCCTGCGGAGTGCCCAGTGTCCTCTGGCCCCGGCTGACTTCTCAATCTCATGCAATCGAGCTCTCCCTTGGTCCCAGAGAGCCCTTAGATTTATGGGGAATGGCTCTGAAAACTCGTAAAGATCAAACTGTTTATTGGCACGAGCGGTTTACTTTTATTCTGCAGTGTTTGTGAAGGCTGGGCAGAGAGGGGGTGCTGGTCGTCAGCACAGGCTTGTGTTATAAAAGTTATTATATGTCAGGTGCCTCCCAAAATCCTACTCCAACAATCCCTGTTTGCTGTGAGCCTCCAGAAAGAAATAAGGGAGGGGAGAGGAGAAGGAGGGAGAATATGGGCTCCCACTTGTTAAACCCGATCAGTCAAGCTTTCATCTTCTGGCTGAGGCTCTGCAGCTGGAACAGTTCTCTTGGGATGCTGAAACAACAGGCCGGGTCTACCCAAAATTCTTGTGCCTCGTAGGGATGGAGAGACGAGGCAGGGCAGCAGTTCCCTGACCAACACAAGGGATGGGATTGGCTAGTGGAGAGAAAAGCCACCCACACTTGGGTTTTACAAAAAGAGCTAGTTCTTGTTACAAAACAAACTGAACCCCTTTAAGTGAGGAAAAATTGGCTGTGGTTTCGTTTTGCTCAGGCTGAGTTTCCTGTTCAGGCAGGGTGCCTGCGGAGCACCCTGCCGGCCAGTGCCCTGCCTGCCATCCCAGGAGAAACGTTTGCCCCCTTCCTCTTTGTCCCTCCCCTCCCAAATTGAAGCAGGATCAGCAAAAATCCTGGCAGGAGGGATGCTGCAGGCAAGCAATTTTCAGACGCTGCAATGAGCATCCTCCACCCTAACCCCTGACTGGCACGGTTTATGACTTGAACTTTATTTTCTGTTGACAAACAAAAACTTTTCGTAGAGTCATACCTTCATGGAATGGTTAGAGTTGGAAGGGACCTTCTACTTCCAACCCCCCTTGCCATGGGCTGGGATACCTCCCACTAGACCAGGCTACTCAAAGCCCCATGCAGCACTTTTCTGGAAAGCAATTTTTTTTTCGGAAGCTGACAGAGCCTGACCAGAGCATAGCAAGCTCTCAGCAGGGCTTTAACCGCACAGATTCATTTATTCAGAGGTCTCAAGCCAGCATTACATTCAAGGTGATGATAAATGCCGTCTGGCTGGAGCGGTGAGATGGGAATTTCTAGTACAGTCCTGTCTAGACCAGGGTTTGTTATGGAGAGAAAGTCACAAAGAGGGGACTGTGGGATCTCTCTGCACGGTGGTGCCGTTGTGGGGGGACTCCGGGCATGTCTCAAGTGCAAGCCTGGCGTCCGACCCCCACTAAAGCTGCTGGAAATAACTGGAGAGCTCTCTTTCAGCTGGCTCCAGGAGGCTCGTAACCTGAACACGTGGGCTGCTGGTAGCCAGATACTAAAACACACTAGATTTCATTTTAATTCTTCAGACCTGTGAGTTTCAAGGCTTCATTAAGGCGAAGAGCAATGTTGTAGCTGTAAGAAAAACCTGTTTTCTCTTTGAGCCTGAATGGGTGTTTTACCTGTGTCCAGCTCCATGTAACAGGGTGGGAGAAATAGATATGGAACCAATATACATGTGTATTTGCATAGCAGTGTATACAATACGCTACCTATGTAACACCCGTGCCCATACGGAGCAGTTAAATGTAAGGCACGCACTGTAAAATGTGTTACTGATGCAGATGGCACGGTGAGCGGTTTCCTATACCCCGATCATAGCAACCACGCGCTGGGTGGAGAAACTTAACGTTCGAAGTATGCTGACAGCGCTTGGCTCCGGAAGGCTAGACAGCAAAGCCCTTGTAGGATGCTGTTGCACATTTAGCCGTCAAGTCTGTCTGTCCTCATCACCGTTTACTTCCACTTGAATTTGTGTCCCTTTTGTGCTCTGTATTTCGAACCAACAGTATGAGAATACCAGTAAGTGTTTTGTCGTGCTCGCATTTCATAGCTAAAACTGTATTTTAAATACTGAAGAGGACAGACAAGGAAAATGTTAGTATGTAATGTGTGGAGACCACCTTCAGGCATATCCACCCTCCCATTCCACACTTTCACACTATAACTCCAGTCCTGTCCATTGCAAGGTACTGCGATATCACATTGCATTGAAATCAAAGTTTTGCCAAATGAAACACAAGCCCCTTCAGATCCATTTTCACCAGTGTTTGTTTCCAATTATAACAACATAGCTACCCTATCAAACATACTACCCTGTCATTGTTTCTCAGGGAAGCTAATATTTTTATGACTCAATGCAAATAGAAAATAATGACTTATTTACGGGCAATTTTCAATGTGAAAAGTACTGCGCCTCCCTGTTAGTTTGAGATGTTATTTTTCCTTCTTTCTGACTATGATTTTAGGAACTTAAACTGCAGCAATGTGGCATTTTCCTGTCCTTTGCACATGGTGGTTTGCCGGTTGGATGGTTACAGGGCAGGATCTCTCACAAGGGTGGGTTGCTGACACAGACCTGTACAATGCTGGAATAAAAGTGGCCTTGCAGCTTATGTTACAGGACTTTATTTTCAGTCATTTGAAGCTTTTGGTAAATATTTTTCATTTTGACAGAAACTTTGCCGTGTTGATCCAAAACATTCTGGTTTTTGCTAGGGAAGGGTGAGAAAAATCATGCCAATCAGTGTGAAATTTTTCTTCTCTAACCTATTTGTCTCCTCAATTTACCCCCCCCCCCTCTTTTTTTCACAGGGAACTTATTTTAGTGCACTAATATACATGCCTTAACAGCTATGCTATGAATAGTGAGGGGAAGCTGAAACTGCTAGGAGAATCTCAGCCTTTTCATTTCCTGAAGTATATTTAATTTTAGGAACATCACTGGTGCTTTTGTATGTATCGTATCTGCTTCGAAAAAAAAGAGCATCCAAACTTTTTGTTCTGCAAAACAATGTGTTCATCAAGGCTGCCATGGATCACAAATACATGCACACACACACACACATGCACATCCCTTTTAACTTTGCATTTAGGCCCGCTGTGATTGAAAGTGAATCATCTAAAGTGACATTCTTTAAAGACCTTAACAGTTCAGCAACTGCCATAGAAACAGGGAGCTGCCACAAAGAGGAGAGTTTCCAACCACGTGCACCTTTTAGGCCCCTAGGAAGAAATACATGTTTTGCTCAGGACTAGATCTCGAAATGAGCTGGGCCACCATCCAGCCAAATGCTATAAGCCCATGCTTGACTCGCCTTTAAGCAAAAAGGGGGTGCTCAGTGACTTGTGCAAAGGGCTCTCGTGAACATCACTTTATTTTTATTGAACCGGGGTAAATCACTCCTGAGCACAGTTACTCCCCTGCTTGGAGGAGCAGGCTCTCCATACTTCTTATGTGTCTAAAAATAATGCATAATTAAATATATATTTGTGTGTTCCCGTAATCTGTGTCTTAGGCTGTCATGTATATTATCTTTGTACATCAGACCACGCAAGTTATTTTTAAGTCCAAATTTTTCTTCTCTTTATCCCATTCCAAAAACAATAAACAAAGCTCATGAGGAGAAGGAATAATAACATATAACCTCCCTATAAACACATGGGTATCATTCTGCCTGAATTCCTCTCCTGCCTAACAGCCACCCCAGAGCTCACCTCCTCCCTCCTCTCGCAGCTCATGGCAGGTCCACTGGATGAGGCTTTGTCTTCCAGTAGGAACCAGTGAGTGCTTATATGTGTTGTTCTTGTTGTTCTGCACTACCTTGTGCAAGGCTGTGTTCAGCTGAAAGTGGTTTTAAACCCACTGAGACACCGTATGACCCTGTGGTCCAGCTAAGGTCACAGCCGTACCATGTAGGATGCCCATACAATGGATGCGGTGTTCCTGCTGCCAGCTCCCACCTCTCAGGGTTGGTACTGGAAACCCCAGGTGGAGGGTTATGAGACAAATGTTTCACTTTAAGAAACAAAAGAAATTTCTATCCCCCCCTGCTGTGGGAAAAAAATTGAGACAGAGTCCAGACCCACTGCCTTAGAGGAGCCGAGCACCCAGTAAGAACCCAGCATGTTCCCATCTTGCCCAAGAAAGGTGAGATTTTAAGCTGTATTTAGCAGATGTGGGCTACAGCGTTGCCGTGAGATGCATGCAGGACAGAAATAGCTGCGGTTGTATTTCCTCCTGTTTGCTTCACAGGTGGGAAGATGTGGGAAGATTTCTCTCTCCACCGGGGTCGCAGCAGTGCAATGTTTGTTGTCTTCTGCCTACTGTCATGTGCCCCATAAAAGCCAAAAGAGGCCTTCTCTCTATTGAAAGAAGTACTTGGCATATTTGGAGCACATGCTGACACCAGTTGCTTTTCAAAGGCTCTGTAAATTCCAGCTCACTCTTCTATCCCATTTTCCATTCAGAGACACAGCAAGGGGCATTTGGCAGACCATGAAATAAAACTGCACGTGCTGTAATCCTTTTCAGGGTGAGGCTCAAGCTCTCTCTCCCTCTCCTCCCTCCCTCTCCTCTCTCTCACTCCCAGTCTCTTTCTGTACAAGTGTGACCAACTACAGGAGCACCTTGCTTGGATTAGACAAGGTCATGGAAAACGCTTGGAAAATCTAGGGCTTGTTACGAGCTCAAGGAGCAGCAACAGTGACCTTACTAGTTTTAATAGCGCAGGGGTTTAATTCCACCCTATGAGCTGTCTTTTGCTTTCTCCCCCTCCTTCTGCTGCTAGCCAAGGTTAACTCTTTGCAGGCTTAGGAAAGGTTGGCTACATTGTCAGCCATAACAGAAAAATACGCAGTGTCTAAATCACCGCATTAAACTTGCGGACAGGCAAAAAAAGCAGCTCTGTGATTTGTGACTGAGCTCAGCCAGGTTTGCAGTAGATGTGCTGAGCGCTTCAGTGCATTCCTGGCTTAATTTGATGTTCCCCTTTTTGGCACCGAAAGAGCCCGCTGCCCCACTTGGAAGATAAACCATGAGAGCAAAGAGCACGTTTCTCAGCTTCAGTGTCTGTCAGGTCTTACCCTGCAAGGGGACCTTCGGAGGGCACCAGTGCAAAAGTGCTGCAGAACGAGGCAGATGAAGCGATCCTTAGGAAAATCAAAGGAATGGAGAGAGAGACTTCATGCCAATAACTTGTGAGCTTTAGGGACCAAACCTACTTAGTTATTTTAAATTGGCTTTGTTCCTTTGACTTGGTTTCTCACTTAGGCATAGCTTCATGTGCTTCCAGGTCCTTTAATTTTAGGCCTCTGAGAACAAAAAAATAAAATCTGATTTCCCAGTGTCTATTTTCCTCTGCAAGGTTACAGTTCCACCCGTTGCGTGGGTCAGTGCTGCCAGCTTGCTCTCCCCATCCTTCCTCTCCCCTCCCGCTGCCACCAGCCATTTGGTCCCGTTCCCCTTCTCAGCTAGAACGTGGGCACGATGGGTGCTGGAGGCACCAGGTGGGCAGTGGGAGGAAGGATGGAGAGGAAAAGCGGGACACAAGGGCAGGCTTCCCCATGTGGTACTGGTGAGGTGGTGTGTTGGGTCATCCCATCAGAGCCATCCCCCATGACATTAATGATTCATCGCTATCATTTGTGTTCACTGAGCCCACCCCTGAATGAAGTCACCATTGTGCAGGGTGAGGGAGAAGGTCCTTGCCCCATAGAGCTGACATCAGGAGGTGAGAGGTGGCTGCAGGCTTACGGACAGGTAAAAATCATCCATGGGAGAAGCAGCTGCCAAGGGGATGCACTGAAACACGACCAGGGCAGCTGGGAGGTGAAGGCACAGATCAAAAGAAAATGCAGAAATGCCTATGGGGAAAGGGAAGACTCAGGAGGGAAGGATGAGTTAATTACCTTAATATGAACCAAGTTGTATTAGAAGGGGCGCTTTTATTTTGAGTAAGTAGCTTTCCGGTATATGACCCTGGCAAGACTTCCTAGCCTTATTTCTCTAAATTGAATTCAAAAATCCATTCTCAATTGGCTTTCAGTAACTTGGAGAGAATTCATATCTAGATGCAAACCTCATGGCTTGATCCAGTCTCTTGTGTCTCTCTATCCATTTATTTAGTTTCCAATTTATAGCTTTCAGATGTGGGCAAGGGATAAGGCAAAGTTGTTTTTTTAACTTAGGCCTGTTTTAGCTGTCTTCCTATAGAATAGTCTTCAAAAACATATTTGTACATATTTTCTTTGCTTTAGAAACTTATAGAAATAAGTTACCAAACACAAATACATTAATGAAAATAAATCATATTTCTCCCCATACCTCTAAACCAGTGCCTTGTGCCCCGACTAGGTATCATTTTTAACTATCCTGGTTTTTAGCCAAGGGACATTAGAAAAGCACAGAAGCAACAATGATGAGCCCCAAGATGTCTTTACTCAGTGTTTTTGGAGATGCTGTAAATCCATGCATACTGGTGTCTCCTGTAATTCAGAGGAGCAGCATGGAAAGGGGAAGTGAAAATGCTGAGCTCAGCAAATTTGGTATAAATTTGGGAAAAGGATCAAAGATTATTTTTTTTTTATGGAAGCCAGCTGATCAATCCTTATCTTTCATGTAGCAGATCTCTTTTTTACTTCTTTTTTGGGGATCATTGTTGTTAAAAATGTGAAATAGAAAATAAATGCTTTATCACCAACCAGAGCATGATTTCCACCAGCATGTGGAGGTTTCTTTGCCTTGGTCTTTTCTGACAACCAGTAAATATCCAAACACATCGTTGTGCCAGATAAAAGAACAAAGTAATAATACCGTATGAAATCAGCCTGGGCAGCTAGCTAATGAGTTGGCTTTCTTTTCTTTCAGAACTGCGGGAATCAAATTCAGTTCTGTGCTGGTATTTACTGTCAAGTGGTCTACTTCAGATTTTAATGATCTCTTGAGACCCTGGCCTGACCCAAAATGTTGTTACAACTTGGCCCACCCCCGTATAATAAACTATAAACCTGTCAGATGGTGCCCCTCATTCAGTAATTAGAAACGTCCTAAGACCAGTGTTAAGTACTGTGCCTAAAAACAGGCCGAGCAAATGCCAATTTACAAGGGATTCATGGTCAAGGTGCTGAGTGAATTGCTGGCTGAAGAGGCAGACCACAAAAAAGAAATGAAAAGAAACCTTGCTAAACTCCCTTTGGGAAAATTGCAGCAGCTTTCCCTCTGCATAACCAACAGCTGCAGGAGCAAAAGCATTGCTCATCTGTTTTCCTACCAAGTGGAAAATACATACTGTATGCATCATGGAAATGGGTAAGATATATAGGGGTATAACAATGCTATAGATATAAAACACTTATAAATGGCTAGTTGGAAGTTACTTTTCAGGCAAAGAACCAGGGAAATAAGAGATTGTTGCAGAAAAGTGCCAAAATGTGCTTACAAAATTGAGGAGTAATGAATATACGCTCTTGTGACTATACATTACGAATGTAGAATTAATTTATATTGCATTTCAGCAATGTTATACCCTACTCCACACTTAATTATACTAGATAAATACCTGGAGTGAGGAATGTGTTGCTGACACTTGCAGTTGAGGAAGTCTTTTGTCATAAAAATAAGGACTAAATTTTTGCAAGGTGGAGACAG
Source organism: Limnodromus scolopaceus (assembly GCA_028565335.1). Classification (NCBI taxonomy): domain Eukaryota; kingdom Metazoa; phylum Chordata; class Aves; order Charadriiformes; family Scolopacidae; genus Limnodromus; species Limnodromus scolopaceus. Next base: position 65,520,130 of record JAOXNO010000013.1, on the reverse strand, counting down.
CTTTAAGTATTTTCATAGTTAACCCAATCTCTACCGCTATTTCCTGGTAGACAATTAACACCCTGCAGTTCGAGAGGCTTTTCTGCTTGCAGACCTTGACACTCACACCCCATCTCATGTGGGCAAGATCAACGTCAATTAGCGATGCTGCACCTTTTTTGCCCTGGGCAGCTAAGCCAGGTCCACGCCTTTTTGTCAGACAGGGTGATGTGTGTTGTTTTTTTTTTCCTTTCTGCTTCTTTTTAACACTTCCTCAAGCCATGGAGGTGTCCCTCCATGTTGCAGCAGCGGCTCATGCGGTGGGCTGGCCATGCAGGGGGAAGTTGCTCCTCTTCCTCCTCACTGCCACGTCTCGTGAGCACAAGCTTTCACAGGGTGCTCTAGCACAAAAACAGTCCCTAAAACTTGCTACAGTTTGAGTAGAACTGCTTTCCTATTTTATAACCCCATTCCAAGAGGTTCCCTGGTCCCCCAAGGTTGAGGGGGGGATACCCCAAGTAATGGAAAACCTTTAATAATATCAACACCACAACTCTTTCCCGGCAAATCAAGCAGATGTATTCATAGGGGCCCTTGCAAGCCGTCATGTCCTCTGACAGTAGAGAGTTAACTGCATTAACCCCACTAATCCTCTAACAAAAAAACCCAAAATGCCCTCACAGAGAGCAGAAGGCACCGGTTGGAAATGCATTTATTGAATCCTTACAACCTAGCAGATCAGGAACAAATCCTTTCGTGCGCCTTTATACCTTACAAAGATGCATAAGGATCTCGCACATGCAATTTATTATTCCTTTTTAGGTTGCCTCTGGGAGCGAGGGAGGCAGGAACAGGCATGGCACTCTCCTGCATTTGGTGGTGTAGACCTCCGAGAGGGCTTGGGGCAGGCTCGTGAGCAGGAGGGAGGAAGCAATTGGAGAGGAAAAAGGCAGTTTTTAAAGCCTTCACCGGCGGTTGTCCCCCGGCTGGGTGAGTGACGTGTGATGCAGAGCAGGGCCGTCGCGCCTTTCCATCATTCTGCCACTCAGCTTCAGGGGGCTGGGGGGCGAGGAGGGGTTGGAAGCCTCTGCAACCCTTCAGCCAGGAGGCAGGGTTGCGCATCGTTTGTCAAGCCGTGGTGTACGCCGCCACCCTGAAACCCTGCCGGCAGGCCTGGCCACACCGGTGCTGGGGAAAACTTGGAAACTGCAGAGAGACTGTTTGTTCTCATCACCCTGGAAAGTGGAGCCCATAGGTAGAGGCTGCTGTTTTCCGAAGTAATCCTGCTTGGAGCAGTTACCAAAAATGGAAGATAAAATAAGCACGTGATAGGATTCATATAAATCTCAGATGACTTACTTGGAGATGCAACAAAAGGGTTCACTAAATGCATTGAAATATTTTTTCCCTCAGTAGCAGATAGATTATGGTTTGAGTGAAAAAATAAAGTCACCACATAAAAGGTTTAATTGTGCAGCAGATACAAACCAGCTCTCAGACCCGGTATGTAAATAATTTTGTTTTGTTCTTGGGCCCGTTGCACATCTGTCACTCTGGCATTAGTGGGATGGGTCTGATGCCACAGACATGGCATCAGAAACCTCTCCTAAGCTTCCAGCGGTTTTTCTGGGGCCTCTTGGTGACAATTTTCTGGGAAGAGTCTTTCACAAAAGAGCTTGTAAACTGATACAAAATTGAGCTGGTGGTTTCCCCTGACAGGATTCCCTGCTGTAGAAATGTTTAGAGCTAGGTTTTGATTTTAATACGCCACTTGATTTGGAACTGGTATCTTTTATATGATCTAATTGCATTTCTTCTGTGATCGTTCTATGAATAATTTCAGAATTAATATCCATCAGATCAGTTACTACCCAGGGTAATACTTAATCTGCTTTTAATTTGAATGAAGGGATTCAAAAATCTCTAAGTACCTTTTGCACCATTGCCCTCTGGGTTTGGTGCCTTTCCCAAGGACATAATTCACAGTGGTATCGGAGACTAAAAAGGTCGATGGTAGGACAGCTCTTGTTTATTGGATGACACTGAGTTGGCACACAGAGACGCCAAGCTTTAGCTGACTGAGAAGAGGGCAGACACAGTGATGGAGAATGAATGAATGCATTGAAATAACCCCAATTCAGTCTGCAGTTGGCACCTCTTGGAAACAGCCAGCCTCCAGAGTTTGCTTGCTGCTCTGTCCAGATAACCCACTGAGAAGTCCACAAGCTCAATAGTCTCCTCATGGGGAAACAACCTCAGGCACCTTATTTTGGGATTACCAGAAACACAGCAAGGCCAGGGGATCACTATACAAGGGGGGCTTCTCTTTCCTGCCCTTCTCCGTATTGCCTCTTTCTCCGTTAGCTACCTGAAAACAGCAACCTGTGTCTCCACATGCCAACCTTCTCGGGTAGAAATTGTTTGCAGAAATACTATGTAAGAGAAGTACTGCATTATTCCTCAGGTTTGAATGCTCCAGAGTTGGAATTAGGTGCTTCACACTCAAGTAGGTCAGACATGTCCCCAGCTCGCGGATCCAAATGATAAGGTGGATGGGAAAAGGAAGCAGGGGGTTACACGATACGTGGGTTTAATGGATGTTTAGATTGGCTGTAAATGTGTGAGCGCGTGTTTGTTTAGAGTTACCAGGATATGAATCAAAGAAATAAAAATAGCAATGCATTAAGGCTTAGAGAACCTCTTGGAAAGAAGCGAATTAATATTTTAAAATGTAAATATTTTGACCTAACCTATTAGTCATGTTCGTGTGCTACGATGCGAGAGATCCGAGTTTGATGTTGTAACTTGTCTCCTGTTTTTCTGCAGGAACAGCACATTGTGCTTCATCCACCAGCACCTTGTCTGAGTGACTAAGTAGTGCTATTTTCCAGGTGACAAATATTTGTCAAAAACCTGGGCTTTTCAGAAAACACATGTATCTTCAAACTTTACAGTATTAAGCATCACATCAGTCTCTCCCTGGGTTATTATATTATATTGTAAAAAAAAAAATTCAAAACTATTTTTTCCCAGGTTTTCTGTTGTTGCTGTGTGGCACTGCCCTGAGTCAGCCAGAGAATTCCCAGCTTTGGTTCTTCTTTTAGTACCTTTACTACTGTCAGAAATTGGTGGAGACATTAAGAATACGTCTTCATTAAATCGGTGAGTTTCCTCTTTCCTCTCTACTCCTTATAATTCACATGGATTTACTTAGCTCAGGTTTTTAAACAAGGGTGATGATTAAAAAGTTTAATAAATGATTACTAGAAGTCAGGACATTAGAGGCATAAGAAGCATGGTATACATTGTTTAAAAACATTGTCATTCAAAGATGTCAACATAGTCCTCTGTCAATTTTTGAGATACTGTAGCATTTTATAACAACTGATTTTTTATTCCAATGTCTTCCTAAGATATTTACAAATACAGAACTAATACTGAATATGAACTATATTTGCAATGACTTATCAAATTGTTAGAACTCCTGATAATTTAAAAAATTAGTTGTGCTAACAGGTGTACGTCAAGAGAGATGATTGCAAAAAATGTGCTTGTTTGGCTCTGGCTAGCTTTTCTCAAGAGTGCTGCTAAGCCAGGGGAATCACCTAGATTTTGTGCAGGGATAACCTCTCATCATAGTATTAAAATATTGTAGTGGGGGTATGAGTGATTTCACTGGTTTTGTACCTGCTACTGGTCCTGAAGGCAGAATTGAGGTCCAGTCTGAGTGTTGTTTCCACCTGCTTCATCCTTCCTTTACTACTTGTGATGCCTACAGAGCACTTCAGGTAGCACAAGGCACAAGCCTTGAAGCACATTCTCCTGCTTACTTGGCACTGTTAAGTAAAGACAGTCTATTAAATGAGCACACCAGTGTATGCACTGGGCTCCTTATCTCTGTGGGCTGTGGATGATGTCTCTCTGTGAGCCATGTTGCTTTGGCAGTGCACGATGGCAAGAGCTGGAAGTGCCTAGAACAATTATTATAACCATGAGCATTGCAGCTTAGACCTAAAATCTGGGACTGTAAAAGAGGCATTGCTGGGGTGTGGTGGTCCCAATTGTTGGAATTTCCTTTTTCCATTGGTCTGAAAAAAGTACAAGCCCATGATCCAAAGCTTGTCTGCTTCCTCCATTTCTGCCTTACAGAACAGCTATTGTGAGGAACGTAGAGAGTTTTCTTCCAAGGAAGTAGTCTAAAGAGGTTTATAATACTTGTAGATGTACATTTTTTATATGTCCCTAGATATGCTGGAAAGAATACATTTCGTAAATGCTAGAATAAATAATGGGATTGTGAACAAAAAAGGCATGGCGTGTCACAGCTCCGTGCTTTGCCAACCTTTGTCTTGAGTGACCCATTCAAGGAGAAATGAAGGAAAGACTCCTTTGCCTGGGCTCACTTCCAGTCATTTGGTATTTTAACTATATTTAGGCCAATGCCCTTTCTGAAAGTTTTAATTCTTACAGAATTTATAGACAAAGAAACCTTAGTAAGAAAGAGAATAATACAGTAGCTATATCTGGCAATAGAGTGCTACCAAAATTCATGCCTATTTAGTCTCTTTCTGATTTATTTTTTTGCTTATGTCTTTCTTGGATGCCTATCGATGTATGGAGAAAAAACACATTTCTTTATTTATTGAGAATTTGCTGTAGTACAAAAAATATTTTATTTCCATTGTCTGCTCCTGACTGGCTGTTAGTTGACTGAGTAACAGACTCTGCCTCTTTCTGCTCCTTTATTGCTCTTTCTCAGAGACACACAAAAATACTTATTTCACTTACTTTGTGTGAGCTTAGTGTTTCAGCTAAGAGCTTAGTGAACTGTACGATGAAAGTACTGGTGTTGAAAATTAGATTGAAGATTCTCATGGGGTAAAGGATGAGGCAGTTGGAGGTCGAGCCACTTCATACGAAAAGACAAGAAAAAAAAACCAAGAAAGTTTCAAAACTGGGCTATTATAGACCATTATTGACCAGTGCAGGTAGTCAAATGTGTCATTTATCTCCAGCCACTATATCAAATCACATTAATTTTGCCACAGCTCTGAAATCTCCTTCCCAGATTGCCTCTCTCTCTTATATTGTCCCCCAAAGACTTTGCCTGTCTTTGAGGTGACATGCTGATTTCCCATTGGAGTTATAATTCAAATGAAATCACGTCACAGTGACACCAGCACAATTAAATCATAAATAAAGGCCATAACATATATTTCTAAAAGCTATTATGAAATATATAGAGAACATATATTTCTAAAAACTATTACAAAATATATAGAGAGACATTAGATTGTTATCTGAAAGGTTTGTTTTAAAAAGCTCAATTTAAGTCAAAGTAGATTGCCCATATTTACTACCCTTCTTTTCTAATCTCAGGGTTTAGCAAACATGAGCCTATGTTACTCTTTCTAATATATAAATAGGAAGACTGAGATATTAAATGTGACTTTTTCCTGGTCAGAGAGCAGGGGGCATGGGAATGTTTCAGATCTCAAGTTCCTGAACTCCTCTGTCCTCTCTGTTGCATTGACATGTCTCCATAATTCCTTATTTAGCTATAGGCTAGAAGTGATTAGGGCAATCCTTTACTAAATCTAGAATCCTACCAATTCTATTCCCACTAGGGCTGTTCTTCAGCTCTTACAAGCATCCTTCCTGTCCATTACCTCTCCAAAAGCACCTGGGCTAATTGGAGGTTTTATTGTACCTGAAGCAGATTCTATTAAAATTAGACATGAAATGGAGTCTATAGGAACGTAGTTACTGGCATTAATGGGAATTAATTCTGGGGGTCTAGAGGCAGCCAAACCGTGCAACGTGCCCAGCTCAGCAAAGAGCAGCACATGACGGAAAAGGCAGGGAAAAAGCACTCTCACAGCTCTTCCCCCGGGGAATTTGGAGTCTGCATGGGACATCAGCCGGTCCCAGATCCTCAGGAAATGGCTTGAGCTTGATTTATTGCCATGCAAATAGCACAGAATAGTCCCGTGTCAGGTGCCAGCTTTGTCTTCCACATTTTGAACCGGAGCCGGGCTGCGTTACTGCCATTTGAGAATGGATGCCTCTGGATGAAATGTGAACATTTGCACCTCAAGGCAGGCAGCACGTGCGGCGGCGTGCGATGACGCGGGTGACAATGACATCACGGGACGGGAGAGTTAACTGAGGGAGACGTGTGAAAGTCTGGGCTCTAGACTTACTGTTTTGGAGCCTATCTTTGTTTCCTAATCCAGCTGATTATCTTCCCAGGAGTATTTCTTTTCCTAGGCAAGCTTGAATTTATTACACTTTTTTTTCTCTGTCTCTGGGTAGTCACTGGTAAGAAATCAGCCGGATTAAAGTTATCACACAAGTAAGGAAAAAAGAATTACCTGTCTGGCGATGACCTGGAGATACAATTCCTAACCAGCAAAGGCCCAGGGGAATTGAGACTCTGAGTCTGCAGAGTCTTAACAAGGGGGCAAGTGGGGACATGGAGAGCAGCAGCTGAGACTCCAGGAGCTCACGTTATCCTGCAGCATGTTGTGTGTCAGCAACACCCACAGACGGCACAAGAATTCAGTGCCTTTTGGCTCCAATCCTGCAGTGGCTTAGGCCTGCACTTAAGATGCACAGAGGAAGGTTTATAACATTCGGAGAATGCAAAAGACTTTATGGAAGAGAGGCGGTTTTTTCACACAGAAATAGGCTTTGCTTGCACAAATTTTTGTGCCCTCAGAATATCAAGCAGCAGCAGAGTTAAATGGAGTCATATTAATAAGCATGGATAATCTCATCATCCAGGGCTGGGCTGATGGCAAAGTGGCTCCCAACACATGCGGCCAAGTGAAATTTTCCTTCAATTAATTGAATTTGATTAATTTTTTTATTTAGTGGCTGGAGCAAAAGAAACAGACCAAAGACAGCAAGTAATTTTCTTGCTAACCTGGAGCTTTAAGTAACAGCTGTGGATGTGGGAAACTGGGTTCCCCACTGCATTAGGTGGGGAAAGCGTTGCTCTCAACATAGGAGCACAAGCACAAGTACCCAGTTTCTCACGACCTTTCTCCTTGTCCTGACCTCCTCCTTCTCTGAAAGAGAAGATGAAAAATTTGACCCCCAAATGGATGTTCTGACGCTGCTACATTTCCATAAAAAAAAGTTGAAACCTTTTTATTTTTGCTCCCAGGAAGGGTGAAAACCAATTTCAAGGCCTTGAAAGCTAGTGGCAAATGGAGCTGTCAGTCTCCAGCCAGCTTTAGATTATGATCTGTGAACTCAGATGGGGGGCACATAGCCACCGATACCATCCTTGTCCTTCCTTACATGGGGCTATGCTCTACCAAGAAACATCGAATCTTGATTAAAATCCCTTATAGCCAGGTCCTGAAAAATCCCTCAGTGAGTGAAACAAGCGGTTGCTTTTATCATCTTGCTAAAATTGTGCATGACACAGGGAGGCTCACAGTGATACTCAATATGGCGTAGATTTGCCATTTGATAAATCCTGAACTAGTTTTATACTAAGTGTCTTGTCTTAAATGCTACAAATTGGGGCTGGTTTCAGCTGCATTTCTCATCTTTTTGTCATCAAACTATGTTATCTGTTGAAAGCTTGTACTGTTTCATACCAGTGACTTCAGCCCTTTTTAGTGCCACTTTGAATAAAAAACAGAAAAAGGCAAAGAAATTTTCCATAAAAACCCCACAACATTTTGCAAAACATTCTGCTGAAACATACAGATTGGCTTTTTCAAAACCCACTGAAAGTCTCAGTGAGCTGTGCCTGGTATAGTTTCCCATCATGGGTTACACCAGTGATGTAACAACAGTGAGAGTTGACAACACCTGCTAGATGATTTTGGTCAGATTTGCACATCACAGTGTTTCATATAAGCTTTTTGTTACGGGGGTCCTGCTGTCTTTCCAACAAGTAGCAGTTTCTTTTACATGACAACAGGGAGTCCAATTCCCCTGCACAGCTCCTGGTGGCTCAGGCATCATGATCTCAACGTCAGTGCATTTACTTCCTGAAATCTTGGAAAACTTCAACACACAAACTTAGTTAATGTTGAACTGGTTTACGGTACCTCAACAAATGAGAATTAAGAGAAGCACTATCACAACTCGGTCTCGCATGCACATATAAGCACATAAAGTCAAGTATTGGAAAGAGCTACACTGGCAAGGTTGTGCCTTTTCCCTTTTCCCATTATGGGCAATACCAGCCTGTACAGGCAATATAAGATAAAAGCATAGTTTCCCATTTGTTTTCCTTAATTGCTGTATAGCAGTCCCCTGTCCATGACAGAAGGTACCATTATCCTTTCTTCACAGCCAGGGATTTACAATGCACAGATTTAGAGAGTAATCCAGGCTATGCTGAAATCCACAGATGAACTCCCAGGCCTAAACTTGGCAGGGCTGAGGTTTCACCTAAAATGACTTGTGTGATGTATCACACAGAAGGGCTGTCGTGTATTACGGGATTAAACACCGGATTGGGGAAAAGACTGCATTTAAAACATCTGTCTTTTTTTGAAAAAGTACTCAATTTACAGAAAAAAAAAAAAGGTTTAATCTTAATTTTGGTTGTAATTTGTCAACATACCTCAAGAACAACTAAGAATAAAGTGGATATTTTGTTACCTTTTGCTATGAGACTTTTTGTTTGGATCTGTTTTTATGAAATCTATGCCGCGTTGTTATTGTGAGAAACACCTGAACTTCCCCTTGCTTTCCTGAGTGAATGTGAGGAAAATCGGGTTGGAAAGGTCAGAACAAAAAAAAAAAAGTCACCTCAGCTTTTCGACATGAAGTACTCAACTTCACTACATTCAAAATGAAATTGTTCAGACTTCCTGCACGGCAAAAAAATCTCAGCATTTGTGTGCTCCTAATTTGTAGGTGACAAAATTCCCCATCACACTTTCTTCCCCTTCTTCCTTCTTTAGAATTTCTGTTTTTCCTCCAGCTCTGGCAGTATGCTCCTACCCTCTGTCTGCAAAGCGTCATCCTGGCGTTGCCACCCTGGGCTCAAGAGCAGATGGAAGGTCCCCTCTCTGTTCCACCCGGGTACTGGCCGGCTCTGTACTCACCTCTCATAAACTCTCGTCACCGTTTGGGGTGATACACCCACCAAACACTGTGACAGGGACTTGGGTTGGACGGGTTTGGGTAGCTGTCACGTCCAGGCTCGTCTGGCCCCTGGAAAGTAAGGAAGGAGGCGCAAGAGGCCGCGTTTCTGGATGAAGAGGTACGACTGTTATCCCTCTGGGAATAAACCCTGGCTAACAACTTATTCCATATCAGTTAGTGCCAATCACTCGCGGCGTCTGAGGGGCTGTGAGAGCTCTGCTGCCTCGAGCCTGCGTAGGATTCAGGCGGCTGACCTCGGGGTGAAAATCTCTCTATGCCATTATACACCCCTTGAGACACCCAGGCCCCCTCTGCTTTGTTTTCTCTGCTCCCTGCCTTTTATTTTCATCTCTCGTTTTAATCTTCTTAGCACGTCTTGTATGTCCATCAAAGAGATGCTTTCTACGCAGTCTAGCAAGTACGTTAATATGGTTGGTTTGTCTTCGCTTTTGGGTATCAGTGGAGGTTTTTGGCTATTTGTCAAGCATTTCTGTTTCAGTAAAGTTTATCTTTCAGGGTTTCATATAATCACATTAGCAGGGCAAACGTTAAATAGAAGTGGGGACGGGGTGCTGAGAGGAGCCGGGGGCAGAGGGAGCAGCTCTATAGATATGGCTCACCTCTTTTTTGCAAGGAAAATGTGGCTGGAGGCAGAAGATTCATTCAAATTCTCTGGAATTGTTTCCACACCAAGGCTGAGAAATAAATAAACCAAGCTAAGGATGAGTGACTTTGGCCCTGAGAAAGTTTGGATGCAAGTATTCTGCAGAAATGGCCCAGAAATTGTACTTTGCAGGTAAATGGGGGGAAAAAACCCACAGGGCTCAGTTACAAGAAGGCAGAGCAGCTGGGATGAATAAACCTTGTCAGTATAAAAGGCGTCACTCATTAGGAAGGAATGACTTTTTGTAGGGGAGATCTGTGTTAGGGGTTTCTGGGCTACTGATGTCCCTATGTAAGGCTTTGCACTGCAGCTGGCTTTGCATAGAGCAGCTCTGCAGAAAGCAAGGTGCTCCTGAGGCTGTTGGTGGCAGAAACCCTGGTTGCAGCGAGGCTAAGACAGCTCTGCCAGTCTGTTGGTTCAACTGAAAGAGCTTTTTGTTTGGTTTTTCTGCCTGAAGGGATCATCTTTGTTCAAGGTGAGGAATGTCAGCTCTGATTCCTCTTGTATTAATTTGTCCACATCTCATTAAGTTTATATGTAAGCTTTGGGTTTTAAAATAAACAGCAATATACCCCTATTTCATATCAAATCATGTATCTGAAAATATACGTGTTTTTTTCTGAACTGGAATGCATGACACATTAAGAGCAGCCCTGTTTTTTTGTACTTACGAATGCCTGGTATCTTTGGTAAGGCTCCAGATGTTTTCTCCTCAACCAGTAAGACTTAAAATTGGAACCAATACTTCTCCAGCTACCTACCTACTTCTGTTCTTAAGAATTAGCTTTGTAGGATCTTGCCATTGCCTCTTGATGGTTAAAGAGGTATCTCTACACTTTGGTGCTTCATTCCAAATATTTTGTCAAAGCAGGTGATACTGGTGGATACTTTGCTGCTGTTGTACTTGCTTTACTAAGGAGAGGTGAGAAAAAGACAACCTGAGAAATAAGTGGATGATTTCTTATGATTTTTTGCTTGTGCTGTGTAATTGCTGTTGCTGGAGGTGGCTGATAGTGGAACAAAAAATGTTGAATTCCTGGTCAAAAATTAATATAGGGCAGTCTGTAATTTCTGTGCAACATGAAGCAATTTCTAACTATTGTCTGAGGTGTTCTTGGCAACTTTTCTGCTTCACCAAATCTTGCATAAATATCTAACTGGAGAATTTACTTGTAGCATGTTTTGTCCAGGTGTCTTCAGTGGTATGGAAAATAAGACAGTTCTTGTACTCTGCTGATTCTGTACAACTGGCAGTGCACGGTATCTTTTGGGCTGACCCTGCCCCGCAGTGGCTCTGAATGCCAGCCACCCCTTTGCTACCCCTGCTATGGGAGGTTCCTGGGGTCTGGAGCAGCGCATAGTACAGAAAAGAAACTCTGGCATTCTGAATCCTGGTTACTCTTTCCGCATCTTTTCCAAGCGAGAGGGGCAGATTTTCCCCTGGCCTCAGTCTATGAAGTCAAGATGAAAAAATCTGATTATATGAATCAGGGAAATATTTTCCAGACTTTCTTACTAATGTGGTAAGTTTTTGTTATCTTGTTTGTTGTTTTCTTTTTGTTTTTTTTGTTTTTTTAAAATATGACCAGCATTGGAAATGTTATATGCCTGAGTACAAAATCACACAAGTCAAAGGCAGCATAATGAAAGCCACGCTTTCACCAAGCTGATGACATAAAAAGTAAGGAGGAGCATGTTAATACAGTCCCAGGAGTTTTGACTTGGATATTCCCTCAATCATCTGCATCTAGAAAGTCTGAGCTTTATCTCTCTCGGTGTTAGGAATAAACATCAAATGTTGTGGACAACCACAAAAGCTTTTTAATATAGATTTAACTACCAAGCCCAGAAAGACGTTTTGGCTCTGAAAAGAAGGTAATAAGCAGCACTTCAGTTGAAATAGGCTGTTCCATAGCTGAGAAGAAGCACGCACCAAAACTTTTTTTTTTTTAAGTTAGGAAGAACATTAGCATAATGGATGTTGTTATTTTTATATCATGCATTTAGATTGGTACTGAAGAAAGTACTTAAATAACTTTAGGTCATTTGCAATGAGGAAAGCACTTAGGCACATTATATAACTTTATGCAGGTACTAAAAACATCTCAGGTCTCTAGAGCATTTACTGAATCAAATTCAGTATTTACTAGTAAATTGTATGAAAAGACACTTTTATACACACACAGCTTGAGTTTTCTAAAACCAAATGTGAACTAGAAATATTTCCATGATTCTTACGTTTAATTGCATGATAGAGAAAGAATGAGTGGCTAGAAAGAGACTAAAACCAGTCCCCCGTAGCATATTATCAGCTTTGAGCGCAGAAAAGGAGACTATGGGCAATAAATAGAACAGGACAGTCTGATGTACTTATTACACCAAGAAATGGAAAACCGATATGAAAGAGAAAAATGTGGGTGTCTTAAACTTTTGTCTTGGAAAGTGTTAGTTGGTTATCCAGCTAGCTATCTGAAAAACATCTTAAATCAGGCTTCTGTCCAATCTTTGCACCTTTGCACAGCTTGAAGGAATACTTGGAGTCTAGCACTATCATTTACAAAAATAAAGGACCGCTAAGCCTGACACTTCTGAAACTCAGATTCCCTCTCTCTTGAGCAGTTCTCCATCTTGAGTAACAACCTATTAAGTGGTATTTGTAATGTGAGTCAAAGCATTTCTACATACTGCTTGATTTTGACCTTTGCAGCTTCCACTTCAGTTTTGGAGGTAAAACATTCATGTAAAATGATGCCCTTTGACGGATGCAGGGCATGATTCTCCTACATTCCTTGAATCAGGCAGAAAATACATGTTATGGTGTTATTTGAAGGAATTTGAACTTCAATATCAGCATTTACAAGCCTAGAGGAAAGCAGAGACCTGAGAGCATAGAGAGCTGTCTAAGCAAAGGCAAGTTTATGGATTTGATCTTATATGCAATGCATAGAGCTCAGACCACCCTTACTATAAAACCATCAGTTGGAGGACTTGGCCTAAGCTTTCTTGCTTCCCCCCCAAATTATCTTTCAATCTTGGAAATATGTCCGCGTGCATGCACCAGCCTTCTAAGTCTCCTTGAAAAGGGAAAAATTTGGGTACACTGCTGAGTCACTCTGCCTTTTTGGTTAAAAGAAAAACCACCAAACTTTTAAGGTAAATACAGAAGCAGGTTATCCTGTGTGTTTGGGTGGCACTGAGCATGGTGGGGTCATGATTCGGATTCAGAACAATACAAACTACAGGCAGAAGAGAGCTGGTGAGCAAAGTTGCTTCTACTTTGCCTGTATGCTCACATATTTATTGCAAAATATATGGCCTGCTTCTTCTCTCGTGCCTATATAAGTATGGGAAGTCTCCATAGTAAACAGAACAATATCAGAGGAAGTGAGAAAACAAACCAGCCTATTTATAATTTCTCTGTTACCAGTATACTCCTCCAAGCTTGGCCAGATTAGACATAATTACGCGTACTCTCTGGAAGAGTGGTTCTGATTCCTGTACCTATAACTTTGTCTCCTGTCACAAGATGTTTTTATAATGCAATCTGTATTTATAACTAGATTCTACACATGATTACATAGATACTTCAATATTAATTACTTTGACCTCTGTTTGACTACTGGGTAAAGGGACAGGGGGCTTTTTGAGGAACATATACCTTCTCATTTTTCCAGAGAAATTACTTTTGTTTTAATTTTGTTTCTCTCCACTGTATCACTTGCCTTGGTCCCAGGGTCCTTTTATAAGAGGAAATGATCGTTCTGCGTGGGCCTTTTTCCCCCCTGAAAAATCTCCCCTCAGACTTCCTCTGTCTCAACAGACAGAGGAGAAACTCTGGCATGCTGAAAACCAGCAAAACCCCAAGTTTCTGCAAGTACGCTGCCAAGCTACGCTCAGCCATTGAAGAGCCCAGCTGCCTGGCTTTACCTTGGGGCAGGCAGGGCAAGGAGGTTGCACGGTGCTTCTTTCTGCGGAGGATTTAACCACTATTGGCGTGCAATAGGTGTCGACATTTAACACAGAGCAGCGTCTGGCTGCAGGTGAGGAAGAGGAGTCTCCACGTCACACCGTGCCAGGAGACTCACTCCCTGCTGCTTGTGCAGCAGGTCAGAGGCAGCCACCTTGCTGGAGCCCTGGGTCTTCCCTGCCTTGCCGTTCCCCTTCTCACCTTCATTCTGCCTTGCCTAATTACTGCATGAGCTCTTCAGGGCAGTCGCTGCTGCTGTGTGCCTGGCACAGTGTGGCTCTGATGTGGGTTAGGGCTCTGGGGCACTAAATACAGTGGAAGTCATTAATAGGTCAAGAAAAAAAATTGTTGAGGCATGCAGCAAGGATGGAGAAATGAGCAAACCCCTGAAAATTCCCAAGTGTTTACTGGTCTAACTCAGAGCAAACCATTCTTTGAAATCTAAGATCTTGGCTTAACTCTTTGATGTTGCTTCTTTTTCCTGACTGAGGATCGGTGGTTTTGGCCAGCCCCTCCACTTCTCTCTTCTCTTCCCTTCTCTCCTTATCCACTGAGAAATCCTCTGGATGGAGCAGGGGTTTGGTTTGCAGGGCAGAGTCTCATCTCTGGAAAGGGAACTGAGCTATCCACTTTTTCACTGTAATCCTCTGGTCCACCAGCCCAGATGATTTCAGTGCATCAAGCCCTTTATTTTGTTAAAAAAAAAAAGTGTTTGCTTTATTGTGACATCAGTGATTCCCATATTGGATGCAACCATTTAAAAAAAAAAAAAAAGCAAACAAAAAACCCCCAAACCCTGTAGGTAAAACATTTACAATGACAGCATCAAGGCAGAGGTTTCTCTAACTGAACTGGAAGTGGGGACAGGGAAGGTGCTGCATCGCAATGACTGTGTTACGTGCTGCATAAGCAGGCGCTCATCTGCTGGTACCCACGAGGGAACTAATGTTCCCTTATTCCCCCATCCCTCCACTGCCAGCTAATCTGTGCCTGCCCTTCTAATTTCCTGGCAACTGTTCTAATGTACAGGCTAATAATGTTTGCAGCAATCCTGGGAGACATCAGTGTGCAGGCTAGCTACGGGGTTAGAGTCCAAAGGAGGATTAATTAGGGGAATTGTGGCATCTGGAAAGGGGCGATCTTTTGAGAAGCCCTTCATCCAGGTGGTGTGAACAGAAGTTCAGATAAGCACCCAAATATTTCTGTGAGGAACTGGAATGCCATCCCTAATTGAAGTTCAACTGCTACTAAGTCCCCTTGATAATTTCTCCTCCTTTCTTCCTCAGACTGTCTCTCTTGTTGTTATTTCTGCCTATAACTTAATGAAAACACATTTGAAAGTAAAATGATGGATTTCTCAGGGACTCTGACCCTTAGGGGCAGCTATGGAGATACTGCAGAAGGAGCTGAGTACACAAGCTCCTGTTAATTAGAGCAGAGTGAATGATTCATAGGAAATAATTTATTCAATTAATTTAGCTTCTCTTTCTTTTGCAAATTATCTCTGAAAAGTTTACAATTTTATTGCATTCAGCTGCTAGACAGCGACTGATTTCTCTGCATGTAGTTGACCTCCACGTGGTTTAAAATGTAAGCTCTGGCTTTTAGTTTTTCAGTGGACAGAGGTATTGGAGTTAGTGTTCTTCGTTGATTAAACAACTGGCTTTTAATCTGTGCCTCAAAAAACTGATGTTCATTGTTGCAAACGTAAAGGTGACCTTCCACGAATATTATTAACCACCGCATAGAAATAGCTCTGCTGGTAAACCCATTTGCTAGAACAATGATCTGGAAAGTCTGTCCAGTGCTTCCCCTCCTGTGTCTGACATGGTATGTCTTTGTGAGCCTTCCCCTCTGGCATGCTTGGGGAATTTCCACTCTTTCTCCTTCACCAGACCTGTGCAGAGTCCTTTGCTTAAGCTTGTTTCCACGTTGAGGCAACCTCTCCAGAATATCAATTGTCTGATCAAAGCAGCCATGAAGCACAGTTGTTAAAGTCAAAGTCATAAAATTCATTGCCAATAATCTGATGCCTACTTGCTGAAGTCCTTGTCAGCAAGGTGGATATTTATTCACCAAGAAGTATTCATGATGCTTACTGTTTTTCACAGTAAAGACTACAGAATACTTCACAAGGAGCAGGAAATCCTAAATTGTACCTCTAGTGCCCTTCTCCATAGCCTTGCACTATATCCATTTGTCTGACTTCCATACCTAGGGTAAATAAAATTCACACAGCCCTCAAGTACGGGCAATTGGATTCACATATCTGTCTATCTGGGTTTTGGGCAGGATTACTGCCTCCAATGGACTTCTGCCACCCAGAGAAGAAGGGCACACAGCTAGCCCGTCCCACGATGGGCAGGCTTTCCTTCAGATGCATCTGAGCATGTCGGTTGCAAACTGCCCTCAAAGTAACATTCGTTTTGGTAACAGCTTTTTGCGCTCCATCATCAAAAAAACATTTTTAAGGAACCGTGGTACTGCATGAAAATGAATGCACGGCAGCGTTCTTGTAACAGGTGCATAATATTTCAGTAATAGGCTTGTGGGATGTTTATTCACTTGCCAGATTCATTTTTCAGGTATTGGATTCAAAGCATTTCCCAACAGGATATCTGCAGAGATTAGTGAGCTAGGCAAATGTGCTTTGAACAAATGCATCCTTTCATCAGGCAGTCATTTGGATAATTCCAGCATCAACATGCTCGCCGCTGGAATGGGTCAGCTGGTAATTGCATTAACCGTTTTTTTCCGGTGGTCATATGTATCTATCACTTTAGATCTTACAAGGGCAAAGTTTAGTCTGCAACCTCTTAGTCAAGAGACACCTGTCCATCCTTGCCCATACACGTGCAGTTTCAGCTAGTCCAATGTTGCCCAAAGTAACCTTTCTTGCCTGGACAGAGCTGCTGTATCACAAGAACAAAAATGTGCTGTGAGATTTTGTCAGCACAGGTTGACAACAACTTGTTTTGAAAAACCATTTAAGAGAAAATGTCTTGAAGATATAAGAACATTTTATTTCAAAGTATTTCAGAATAAAGTACTCCTGGTTTTCATTTTCTTGTTCTTTAGAAGGTATTTTTATTTTGTTTTTAAAGTAAAATAAAACATACTTTTAGCAGAATAAATTTATCACTTGAACAGTTTTCTCCTGGAAATTTTTCTCAGGAGAAATTTTGAATGGATTGTCATTTTGATGGAGAATAGAAATTAATACTGAAATAAGAGGAATTTCCAAGGTTTGAAAAGTTCAGAAGTTCAGCTTTAAGATAACAAGTCATGCAACAAATATATTGGAACCCATGTTTTATTAGCAGATTAAGAAAGAAATAGGAAGTTTTGTTAGTCTTGTTGTAACAACTAAACAGCTCGTTCCTTTTCTTGTCTTCTGTATCCTATAAAATTTCTGGTCTTAAACACTGCAGTGACTTATAATGGAAAAACTAATCAGCTTGGCTTATTAAATGGCCAGTTATCTCTTAATAAATGAAGTTTTTTCTTTAGGAAGATCAACTATCTGGTCTGTGAAAATGAGGCTTGGCTCGAGATACCTGAAGTGGAGAACCATCGTTCTTCCGTCGATTTTTGAAAATGTGGGTCACCATACAGGAGGTACCAAACTTAAATTTTGTAATGACTTAAATGTGTTATTTCTGTGCCTTGAGCTGTAGAAGTACAAACAAAACCAAGGATTTAATGGTTAGCACATGATTTCTCAACCTGTTGTTTGCTTTTTTGTCATCTTATTGAGCCTTTTACGTTGTGGAGGTCTGAAAGACCATTTAATAAATGAATTCCAGAGTACGCCAGAGCTGTCCTGCCTTACGAAACCAAATCTTACTAAGTCTTCAGTATGAAGGGAACCAGGGCCATGGAGATAGCACAAAAATAAGAAGGGCTTTGTGAGAAACAGAAAAGGAGTAAGGAGGGTGAAAGTATGTGTAGAACTGGGAAGATGGCCTAACATGCTTGTGTTTTGCTTTTTTTTTTGTGGGATGTATTTTGTCATTATTTGTAAAGCATAATGTTTTATTGTCAAAGCAATGGTATCCTCCCAGCAAACCCCTTCCCTTGTTTGCATCCTTTGGGAGGTCACTAGCTTCTCATGCAGGCTGTTGAGTGGAGGGCTGATGTTTGCTTCCAAGCAGAGAAGGTAAGCCAAATCTCTTTCTTGTGCTCATTATAACAGCTCAAGAGCAGATGTCTCAGGCTGTAAAGCTCAAGTTGAGTTCTCCAGGCCTTGGAAATGGTGAGGTATGATACAGATCTGTGGTTTGGGCTTGGTCTGTTCTAAGGACATGTGCCAGCTGCGTGCGCCACATCTGGATTCAAGTCTGCATTCCCAAAAAAGCCCTGCTCAGAGCTCGGGGATGTTCCCAGCTGCAGAGTTGACTTTTGCCTATCTCAATGGTGCGGGAGAGGGGTGACAGCCTTCCGTGCATGGTTTTGCCATGGTGATAGCGCAAACAGGTAGGATGTCACCACCTCATCTTTCCTGGCCAGATGGCCCACATAGGGCCATAATGTGTTGGTGCGTTCCCACCACAATTTGCCCCAGTGCCCTGAGGCTGGGCTCTGCTGGGTCACCAGGACCTAACATTCCATGTGCCCAGCTGTGGGCAGCCGGCATGAGGGAAGGATAATGGCAGGCATCCTGCTCACCATCGGGAGCAGGCTCCTCTGGATGTCTCTGGTGTGGAAAAGTCTGTGTGCAGGAGGCCTTCAGCAACGAGGAAAGGAAAGCCAGAGCACACTCCTGCTTTCTATCAGGGAGAGTTTAAAGGCAACTTGCCGGCTGACAGAAGCAGCAGCTGCAAGGAAATTTCCCTCCCCTGCCTTTTTTTTTTTTTTTTTTATGACAGCAACGTTTTAATCAACTTGGGCTGAGCATGAAAGTTTGAGTAGGAGGAATAGATGGGGAGGGGAGAAGGAGTGGAGGAATGGCTGGCTGCTGGCATATGTCTGAGCTGAGGGATGCTCTCTGCCTAGGAGGACAGTTAACCTACACAAAATGTTCTGGCTTCTTGCCCGTATCAGCCACATCATGCTGCTCCAGTCTTTTGTGCCAGATCCCCGAGATGGTGACTGTCACTCTGACAGAGGGAGAGGAAAGATGGAAAGACAGAAAAGATGGGGGGGGGGGGGAGGAGATAGAGAAGAAAACCAACCAACCACCAGACCCAGCACCACAACCTAGCAATAAGCTTGCTGCCAATCCCAGGTCGAGCAGCAGTATTTTTTGGGAATGAGCGCTGGTGGAAAGGTAGTGAGCCAGCTGCGTGCTTCTGCAGAATAAATCAAGGCTGAGATGAAGGCCTCAGAGAGTAAAGTCAGCAGAGCTCCACAGAAATGGCTGTGAACGTATGGCATTTAATAGGGAACCTGAACTCGTACAGTCTAGCCATGAGTGAACTGAGACTAGGGCTGGGATTTTTTTTTCCTGTTAAATGCAGGTGGAAGAAATGTATTGATTTCTTGAAAAGAAAAATTCATAGTCAGAAATGCTTTAATAACACTTTTGTTTATACGCGTAGACTTTCTTATACAAGGGATATTACGACAGCCAGTTTACCAAAACTGTCCCTGGTCTTCGCTCAGACATCCTGGTCTCATTAGGCCAGGACTTCTGCCACCTCCTCGCTTACAAACTTCATCTTCTGGAGAAGGCTATTAGCTCCCACAAACGAGAAGCTCCTTTCTTCTAATTCTTCTAATTTGGAAAATTATTCTGGAAAGCCAAGTGGTCGCTCTCCGCCCTTATGCCTGGTGTGTGGGAGTTGACAGATCCATGTCATTACCCAGTCCACAAAAAATCTTTTATCATTAACAACGCAACTGCCGTTCCCAGGTTACGCTCCACAGCTCCCACGGACCTCTCCAGCACCAGTGAATTAGCTGGATGTCATTAGCAAAAATGTCTTCCTTTGGCCACAAGCATCTTCTCAGCCTCCGTGGCTTGAGTTTGGAGCTGGCGGCAGCTTCTTTCTCACAGAGGAGGGGCTGCCTGTGCCCCGTGAACACTGGGGTGGGAGCAGGGGGGCAACAGCAGCTCCTCGAAGCACGGAGGGGAGTTACAGCTGATCCAACAGCAAGTGTTCAGAAGCGAAGAGACTGCTGCAAAGCACATATTAATAGCTAAAAGCTGCGCGAGACTCCACTTTAAGACCTGGCTGCTGATCTCGTAGCTTGCACTCAAATTGCGCTTTCAAGCTGTTCTCTGAAACCACTTATCTACTTGAAAAATATTTTTAATGGAACCTGAGATTCTCCAGTAGCTTGAGTTCTAAGGAAGAACACCAAATATAACAAGATTCAGGTCAGAATAACACATTGTTCCAGGATATTTGAAGATGAGGGAAGATATCTAAGGTTGTTTGAATGAAAGGACTTGAGGTGGGGAGGCCCAAGGAACATTTCATTTATTTTATTTAGACTTATCACAGAAAAAGAAGAGCAGCTAGGGCACCATTAATGGGATTTTAAAATCTGCAAAAGCCCCAAATCGAGAAATTCATTGGAAGTGAATAGATAAACAGTTGGTCTAAAGTATACATTAGGGAAGTACAGAACGGCAGCTGCTCTTATTGCAACCACCACCTAATGTATGGGTCTTTCCTTGAACCAGCCTGTCACGCAAGGACCACACCAGATGTCTTGCAAAAACCCTCTCCTGTGCTGGCAGGCGCTGTTCCCGCAGTCTGCTTTGGCCTCTGAAGGGCAGAGAGAGAGAGAGGATGGACAGGGGGCTACAGCAAACACCTTCCAGCTGGTAGGAAGCTTTCATCTGCTCTAAATGGATGGTAGGGCTGCTTAAATAAGCTGTGTATTTATCTAGCATAGCCTCAGGGAATTATAAGTGACACTGCTGTACTTCAGTGGAAAGGCAGCTGAAGTTGAAAAAGTAAACAGAAAAGTCTGGTGGATGGTTTTATGAAAGCTTCAGCCCTTTCTGCTTTCTTACCGTACATTCACTGATATCTCGCTGGAGGTGAAATGCATGTGGCAATCATCTGGCACGCAGGTATACCTGTTGTTATTCAGGTGCTAGGTTTACACCTAGTATTATATGGGACACAAAAGAAAAGGGGGGGGAGGCAGGGGAGTAGTTTCTGTGCCACTTGTTTGGGGGTTAGGTGTGAAAAATCATGAAAGGTTTTGTTTTCACGGCACTATTTTCTTCCCACCTCTCTACCGTTAGCAATATTATCTGTGTCAATTTTGTTGTTCAGCTGTCTCTGGTGGAAAACTTCTTGCAGGCATCAACACAAAGGGTCCTTCAGGTTTTACCTGGGTGTTTTAGCTCTTGAACAAAGGCTCCTTTCTCTCGTATCTGTTAATAAAAAACACTTCACAAAACCCTGGAGCTTTTAATAACTGTATAGATATTAGAATAGGCAGAACATTTTAACAGAATGGGGGGGGGGGGGGGGGAAAGGTGCTCCTCAAAACGTATTTTTCTGGGAGAGTGTCATAAACAACACACCCAGCAATCCTCTCTGTCCAAGTACACCAAAAAATCCTTTGACAACAGAGTGGGCTCGGGTTCCTCAGGTTATAGCATGGAGATGTGCTTGTCCAGTGAACCTATAGAGGTCCAGTGACTTCTAAAACCAAAGGTAGAAGCAGAGAGGCCTGTAGAACGGAGATTGTGGTTGGGAATAGCATTCGTTGCACCCAATTTGGTCCATCAAAATCAATTCATGAATTAGGCAGCAAGACTAAACTAGTGACCAGGCTCCAGCTGGTCAGCAGAGAAGAGATGCTCATCCTGACATGAGCACATGTCGCTCTTGTGATAAATACCCACCTTAGGGCAGCATGACTCATTCCCCACAGGTTGCCCTCACCCTGGGCATTGTGCCAGCTTAATCAACTGGTTCTGACTAGTTACTTAATTTTAAGGTGGATGAAGTTTTAGACAATAGGATAAGTCCCATCTCTGGTTTCTGAACAGCCAAAGCAACAGTCAGTTGTTAACTAATGATGTTTCTATCACACTGGCTTTCTAGCAAGTCCTGTGGTCAACAGACTCCAGGAATTAGCTTCCTTTAGTCTCCCTGACAAAAAAAGGTAGGGAGGACAGCATTTAACAGTTAACATAGGACCTCCAGAAAGAGGTACCAATGCAAAATAAACTTGTGTTAAATCTTGACAATTGGGTACAGGACTTAGTAAGTTAAAGTTGGACGTTGTAACAATCTGCATTTTAAACAGAATTCATTTAGGTGTGGTGTAAATGTGAATATTCCACAAGGTGTTATGCTTCCTTCAGCTGATGAGCGATATAAGATCAGAATTGCCCTCAGACGTGTATGTAGCCATCCACAGAGCACCTTTGAGACAAGCATCACTTGTGGACATGTCTCACTGAAACACTGGATGTGTCTGGAGGAGGATGCAGGGCCCTTGTAAAGCAGTGCATTCTGTGAGATGGCATCTCTTGTGCTCACCTGGCATCCTCAGCATAATTCCTGGGAAACGCTGCTGTTACGCAGCTAGTAACATCAGTCTTCTACAGAGATCTTTTCTGGAATGGGGAGGAGGGAATAATGTATGTATTTTTGAGCGTAGAAAGAGGAAAAATTATGAGCTCCGTTTTACCTGCGTAAATTATTTGAAGACCAGGTTACACAGGTAGCCTCATGGATATCAGGAGGGCAAGACTCTTGTAAAGCACCCTTGTTCAAGAAGGACCCCCAGAGCATGAATGTGTATCTGCTGATAATGCGTGCTGGGGCCCAGGTTCACATCAAGTGGGGATCTCTGCCTGAGGGTGGCTTTGGACCACATTTAGAGGCTTTATTATGGAGAAAGCAGGAGCTATTATTATGACCTGAGGGATTCATTTTGCTCATTAAAGTGTCATCTATGATGTTTCTTTTGTGATCTCATGGTCATCTGAAAGGCCCATTTCTTGGCAGTCACTACAAAATGAGCTGGAGCCCAAGCCCGCTTCTGAGCTTTAAACGCCAGCAGTGACCAGATCAGTGATCTCCTCTCAGGTCTCACTGTCACTTTCTCCCACCAGAGAGGAGAGATTTTCAGCATCTGTGGTTCAGTCTTCAGCAAGAATGAACAAAATAAGCTTCAACAAGCTCTTCACTTCCAGGTCCATGCTGTGGATGCACCAGTAATATTCTTGAGAAAGTCCCTTATTTCCTTTGGACTCCTGATACACAGCAAGAGGCAGGGAAAATGCTTGCAAGGCAAATGCTTTCTGGTGGGGCTGCCCCAAACTCACCAGTTACAAGCCATTTGTGTGAAAATGACACTACAATTACTATCCTAGAGCTGCATCCAACCTTGGCTTCCGCCAGCAGAAGATATGGGCTACCAGATGGCAGAAATCCTACCCGAGCACCAAGTGGTTTAAACTGTTCTTTTTGCTAGGAATTTAAATGGTCCATATGCTGAAAGTATAACGCTCGGCTGCACCCTGGCTGCCTAGCAGAGAGCTCTGCCGTCTGGGCTAAAGGGGAAGAGCAATTAGCTCGTAGCAAGTGAGGAGCTTGTATTCCCCCTTGTGTCCCAATGTCAGACTGTACTACAGTCACACGAGCGTTAAAATGTCTTATCGTGCATCCGGAGGAGGCTGGTGATGCCTGCATTTGCAGTGTCACTGGCAAATTAGGGGTCTTGTGACAGAGGCTTGAGAGAAAAGCAAAGACTGGGAGTGGTCCGAGTGTCCAGTCTCCCCTTTTTCCCAGCTATCTGCTTCTGGGATCGGCTGGGGAAACCCCGAGCTAAGGGATTCAAAGGGCGTAGTTTGTCGTGGATTTCAGAGGAGCACAAACATTGCTCTCTGGGGGATTTGCAGTCTCTGATTTCCAGAGCCTGGCGTCTCCATGAGAGGCTGCAAATCCCCTGGAGAGCTGCTTTGCAGCAAGCGGCACCGTGTACCGTGCCTGGAGCAGATAGCCCCAGCCCTGGTTAGAGGGTGCTCACCACAGGGCAGCTGGGACGACCCCACTCTTTCGTCATCTGGGTGATTTCATTTGCTTTGCTGGAAATGGCTGGCTTCTCCCCTGAGCAGATCCCCCGTTCCAGCCACCCTTTCTAAGTCATCTTCCAAAAATCTGCCGTCAGCCTGGATGGCTGAGGGTGTACCCGCTCCAGGAAAGTAAAGGCCTTTTTTTGTGTGAAAAGGTGACCGAGCACAGTGCTTCAAATGAAACCGTGCCCCGCCTCGTGCAGAAATGTTATCCCTTCTGATTTATAGCCTCTTCTCTGATTCATCCAGTCTCCCCTTGCCTTTTGCGCTGGAGTTGAACTCCAGCCGGATGGCTTGGAGGGCTTCACTAAAGTAACCCCTGGAGAAAATTCCTTTCCTGGTCAGCTCACTCTGAGTTACTCCTCTGCTTAAAATGTACTCTCGCTGTCCTGGCTCACTGCCTCTAGATCTATTATGTAACATTTGCCTAATTTAAATTGCTTTTTCTATTTACTGGCCCAGTTGCCTGAAAGATCTGCTTCCCCCTGAATCCGGTTATGTTGCTGTTCGTTATTCAATTTTTCTCTCTCCAGTTCTAACACCATCAACCGAAGTTGGTATCTCACATCTGACATCCTTATCTAAACCATCTACATACATCCAACGCATTTAAAAGATAGAGAGGTCAAATTTTTAGAAATCTTGCAAGGTCACTGCAAATAAGGCTAAGATGTCGGTTGTTTTTTGCTTGTCCTTTTCATATGGAAAATTATATTTTGATATTCATAAGGAGACTTTTATTAGCAAATGTAAGAGTGCCTTGAAACGGATATTTTAATCATGCATGTAATTTTTTATGATTGTGACTATTAGTATTTAGCGTGCTTGTTATTCTTGATGTTTTTTTGCCCAGAGGGTCTCCAGATGAACAAAGCAGCAAATACTTTAGTAAATTATTCTCTCTGTATCTGTGAGTTATTGACCCTTTTAAAAACACTTTTTGCTCATATATATATAGTAGTACAGTGTTGTTTCTAATGGGAATAGACAACAAGCATTTCCCAGTGCAAATGTTCCTCTCAGCCCTGTGCCAGACCTAGATAACTTCTGGGGGGCTCTAAGCCTGTAATAGGATAGGAACCCTCCAGCTCCTTGGAGGCAATTCTTTAAGGACCGCTGTTACAGTGAGCATTAAGTCAAACTTCTAAAAGGTTTCAGGCCTGTGAAGACAAGTGCTCCGTAACAAGCATTTTGGGCTAGGTCCTCCCAAGCGTTTGAATCCCAGAGGCTGCCTCCACAGCACTGGGGCACTGGGGTGGCATCTCCTCATATCATGGGGCAGACAAAGGCAGCTTGAGCCCAAGCAGTGATCTTAGCAGCCTCATGCTTGAGTAGACATCACCCCATGAAACCCTTTGCCACCAACCCAGTACAGGAGCACACCAGGCTGTTTGGTGCCCCAGCAGGGACACGTTGCCAGAGGAGAAAGCCTCTCTACCCAGAGGAGGAGGAGGAACCAGTGATCATTTGCTGCCAGAAATCCCCTTACATACTAGCAGGTGCCCATAAATTGAAGTTGTCTATAAGCTGCTTTCAAGCTCAGCCCAAGCACCTGCCCTGTGTGCAGCTGGCTCTTCTGGAACTGGCTGGATGCTCCCTAGCTGTGTCCGCCCTTTCTTTCTGAGGTGGGGAGACATGGTCATGCGTTCAGTCCAAGTTTACAAACTCTCCAATTCTCCTCCAGGCAGTTCATAGGGATCATAAAACCTTGAACTGCAGGAGGGTCCTATTATGTATGAACTTGTCTCCAGTGTTTCACTGGGCTCCAGGGCAAGTTTGTTCATTTCAACAAAAATTATTTCTCTTCCCAAATACCACAAATTGTAGGCAATTCTTAACAGTAGAAATGAATCTGTTTTCACAGGTATCTGGTCTTACATCTCTGCAAGTAGAGTCTGTTTTCACAAAATAAGTAGATAAAGAGGTCAAGGTTTGGAAGCCTCCGAAGAAAACAAGTATCATGTGATGGGGGGGGGAGAGATGAAGACATTTCCCACATGTAGCATGCACTGAGCTGGTATCTCCATGGCTCATGTTACTGCACATCTCCTCACACTATGTCTCTGAAGTGAGGAAGTGCAGTCATTCTCATTGGATACAAAGGGTTGTTTGATGATGGGCAGATGGGAAATGTGTAAGAAAGCTAGAAAATAATCTAGATTTCATGAGTTCTGGACTAGGAAAAGCAAGTTAGGCGGCTAAAAAGTGTTATGGATTAGAGGATAAGTCACCAGACTAAGAGACCAGAGTGTGTTTTATCAGGGATTTATTGCACTTACTCTTTCTCAGCTTACAGTGGTGAAATAAAAATGTCAACAATTGACAAAGAAATTAAACTGATCCAGTAGCAATTAACATTTTATACTCCTCAGGTGGCACTAGTCACAAAATAACCCTTGAGTAATACATGTGCTAAATATCAACAGTGAGTTTCAGTATTTGTCATCAAATGTGCTTTGATACTGAAGCTACTCATGCACAGAAAAATAGAAGGAGCAAGTAATGTTTGCAGGCAGCAAGAAGACTAGATACGCCATGCCTAATACAAAAATAACTCTTCAGAAAACCTGGTTACTAGTAAAAGAAAACTATTAAAAATAAAATAAGCATTAGAATGAGGAAACTATAAAAGACAAATACTTGCATGTTAAATGCTAAATGCAAAACTACATGAAGCAGGAAAAAAAGATTTTCAGGAGATTTTTGCCAAGAATGTAAAAGGTACCTGGGATTATAATGGCAGCAGAATCAGCAAGAACAAATACAACCACCTTGGTACAAGAAAAGAGTCAATGAAACCAGTAGATGGTCAAGAAACAAAAGAAGTATTGAAGAGAGGCAAGGTCACTCTAGAAAGAGGAAATTAATTATTGGTCTCACTGTTCACTACTTGTGAGTCAGGCTCTCACACCAGAACTGTATTTGATGCTGAGGAGCCTAAGGACCTATCTAAAGCCGAAGTGTCAATAAAAGAGATTGCCAGTCAAATCACAAGAAGACGACAGAGGTCACTGAAGAGTTATAAGGGAATTCAGATATTAAATTATTCAGCAACTAATTGTGGTATGTAACCTATCTTTTTTTTCCCCAGAATAACGTACGATGGCAAATGTGTCAATAGTCTTTAGTAATGACTGTAGATATCACTGGGAAGTACGGATCAGTGAATCTCCACTAAAGACCAGTCAAATTTGTAGAAACGGTCATAAACAGAATTCTTAGACACAAAAATACATACTTGTTGCTGGGGAAGAACTGCAGAGGTTTTGTAAAGTCTTACCTTTAAAACACAGCAAAGAAACTTGGAGGAGCTAGCAACTACCTGAATAAATGTGATCCAGCTGATAAGAAATCATAGAATGGTTTGGGTTGGAAGGGACCTTAAAGATCATCTAGTTCCAACCCCCCTGCCATGGGCATGGACATCTCCCACTAGACCAGGTTGCTCAAAGCCCCATCCAGCCTGGCCTTGAACACCTCTGGGGATGGGGCACATTTCACAATACTTTTGACAAGATTTCTCACCAAGGGTTTTTGAGGAAGGGAGGCTCTCTTGGAGCCCATGGGCCAAGGGATATGGCAGGAAGGGGAGTTACCAGGCAGCAAAGTTCTTGCTCTTGTTCTTGCTCTATGTATTTGTGTGTTTTCCATCAAAGCTGATAAATCATGAAGAGATAAAGTCTGCAGAAAAGATAAAATTACTCAGGATAATAAAATATTAGACAACTTTTTAAGGAGAATATCAAATAAGTCTACAAATTTGGGAGTGATGTGGAGCAGGCAAATGGGGAATGATGATTCATTATTTCTGTCAGTACAAGACCCATGAGATACCCCGTAGACAGAGATTAACAAAAGCATTTTTTGCTGTAATATATATAAACACTTAAAAGGTAGTACTCATTGCCACTGAGCATTGCAGACATCAACTAAAAACATGTTCAAAACCAGATTAGACAACTGAGGGCTATCAGTGACTAAGTCACACTGGCCTGAATGAATTTCATGTCAGACTCAGCATGGCACTTTCAATACCCTGTGGAAAAAAGTCATGTTGCTGATGGTATGAAATTGTACTTCTTGTATTAAAGTGTTCTCATGTTTAAAATGTGTCCTTAGATGGTGAAGTGAGCTGTCAAAGTTATGTTCTTGGCACAGCTGGTCAGAAAAATTGGAAAAGAACTGTATCAGAAATCAAAACCCCTTGCAAAAGAGGATTGCTTTCAGCAGACTCCTGGAAGAAAATCAGTAAGAAAAGTACTGACAATGTAGTATTGAAACATCCCATTCTATATTTTATTTTGAAACAATTTTCTGACTTGATTTTTTTTTTTTTACTTTGTATTAGCTTTTTCGCTACAACATAATATTAACTTTAAAAAGTCAAAGTCAAAACAGAATGTTTCAGTTTCCATTTCAACAAAACCCGTCAATCAACTTGAAATACGTTGATTATTTTTTTTAATTCCCCTTTGCTGAGAATTTCAGACTTTGGGGGTTTCACTGCAATTCAGAATAAAGTCAACTTTCAAAACCCAAAAGATCTTTGAAAAACAGGACTCCTAATCTTTAAAACTTGGGCAAAGTCACTCTATGTTCTTTCTCTTTCCATTTGCTTATCTGAAAAGTGGTAATAATGTCATGGATCCATTTTTGCAAAGCCCTTTCAGACTGAGAACCAAAGAGTCACACATTTCTGTGTCTGATGTTAACATTGCACAATCTCAAGCACCATCCCAATCCCACTGGTCTCAACTTTGCCCCTTTTTCCTCTAGTCATTTGTTCACAAATTTCAAGGGTGCAACATATGGTGTACTTCTTCTGTGAGAACTGCCCAGAACATGTTTTAGGCCTTTCTTTTTCCTCCTCTCCTTTTTCTCCTGTAATTGTCTAATGTTTTTGGTTTCCCTTTTTATTTGTGCAAACTGGCAATTTTTCCCTTCTGGGATGGGAGGAGGAGTTACTGTCTTGGGGACTATTGAATTTTCCCTTGTCCAAGATCTTCTTATGGTTAGTGGCCTATCGAGTGGAGCATGCAAACTCCTGACAGTCCAAGCAGAGCTGAATCAACTTTGGCAGGATGGTATGAGGAAGCTTACAGTGCTGCCACTTGTGCTATAAATACAAAACTAAAAGGAAGATCTCATTCCCTCAACTATGCACATTACGTCCTCAAATTGGGGAGTTGAGCATGCTTTGTACTGTACGTTAGCCATCTGCACCAGAGGGAATGTCTTCCTCGTTTCGTTCCCAGGATGGAGGCATCAGGATTGCTATGAGATAGCGTGAGGCAGGAAGAGTTTTCTGGGTCCTGGAATGCCAATAAGCACTTCAAACATCTCCCTTGGCTTCTGGAGTCCCTGCATCCAGCACCCCAGAGCGTGATTTCTTTTTATAAAAAGAAAGCCTGTGCTATTTTTCATACCAATCACATGCTGTTCTAAGTGGCTTAAAAGTTTCAAGGACTCCAAATGCTGAAAAACAGCTGTATGCTGATGTGAGCAGCATGTGTAAGGATGATTTAAATCTAGTTTTTATCCTATTTAACTCCCAGTGGCTTTTATGTTTTCCATAAATGGCTTAGAAAAGTTCTTGGCTGGAAAGACCCATAAAAAAATGTAATAAATTCTTTGTAGTCTCAACATGAGCAATTAATCATATTTTGCTTGTTTGTTTTCTGGGATTTTGTTTGCTTTCTGTGACTTTGACATGTCTTGGATCTCTGATGAGCCTCTTGTTCCTCACTAAACACTCATCCACGCTGATAAACTGTCTTTTATGCTTTGGTTTCAAGGTAGTGACCCACATGCGGAACAGAACATCCATTGCATGGGATGGCCACAAGGACAAGGACCACCTGTGTCCTGTTGAAATGTGAGTCTTCTTAAAAATCTTTCCTGTAGGATGATTATTCTCAGCAACCCGGAGGCCACAAGAGGCAGTAGGACTCCTTAGCAAGAGCTTAGCAGATAGCAAGCAGTTTGGGGTTTTGACTGTGCCCTGTTGTTAACTTGGGAAAGTGCTCTGCGGTATCCAACCAGCCCAGCAGAACTGCTGACAGAGGATTTCAGGTCCTCCTGATCAGATCGTAGTGCTCGTATTCACGTCACATCTCCAGGGTCAGATTTAGTGATAATTTGACTCAAACTAATATCTACATAAGGGGATTTTGCAAATTTATAATTTCCAAAGGGCACATCTGCTAATATTCTATTATAATTTCTGAACTCCATTTCTTTCATTAAGGAGCTAATTTTGTTCCCAAGAGGATCATTAGCTTTTACCCATTTTGATTAATTTAATTCATATTACCAATAGCTACCTAAGGCTTTATGAACTGGATGGGAACTTTTAGCTTTTGCTTTAACGCAGTCTCTCATCATGAGAAATCTTGTCACCTCTAATTGCATTTAAAGGAATTTAAATTCACTTCCTTTGACATTTTTTTCCAGATCCATACTGAGTAAAGTGCATGTTGCACTCTTCACAATGCTCTCATTCTACCTTCATAAAAACCTTAAGCATGGAGGGCTCTTCGTCCAGGATTTCCCAAAAATCATTCTCAGGAGGCTTGATCCCAAGAGATAAGAGATTTCCTCAGCTCCCACTGAGTTACAGAGCAGCACTATAGATTTTCTTCTCTTTGTATCTGTTGCAGCAGAGTTCAGCCTTGGGCTCTTCTCCTCCACAAGTCTCCCTGGGGTCCTTACATCCAGCTTTACAGCTATCTTGGGACATTTATGCACAGGAGAGAGGACGCGGCCAAGGGAATTACCTTTCACCCATCATGGACATGGGGATGAGGTAACAACAGCAAAGAAGTGACCAAGGGACAATACCCACACTTTTACAGAAGTAGGAGCAGATGCTGTTAGCAAATGGGCCAAACTGGGCTTCTTGGACGTCTCTGATAGCTATCACGCTCTCTGCAGCCTCTGTCAGACAAAAGCCACTTTGCTTTCTCTTTTCCTGCTGTCAAGTTTAAGCACCAGGCACTGGCTATGACCATAAGTATATCCATCATCGGTTAATTTCTTCTCATATCCTGATGGTGACCTGATAGCAAAGTGCAAGTGTATGTTCCTGCATTCCCCATTTCTTCCCATTTTTCTTTCAAGGGTTTGGACTTGCCAAGTCTACAGGGGTGTTCAGTTTTCACTTCTATTGACTGTCAATGGGAATTCATCCTAGCTGGATGAAAAGTCACCCTCCTCAGGCCTAAAATGCCACTCTGCATGTTCCTAATTGCCTTGTTATTTTTGGATGCTCAGCTTCAGCCGTGGGGATTGTAGTTGATCCTGCAATTCCCTGATATTATCATTAAAACTGGTGGGTAGTGATCACAGGTAAAACCACATGATATAGGAAACAGGCTTTCAAAGCCCTTTACAGTGGCAACTAAAAATGACAGAAATGTGGTAAATGTTTTGCATGGACGCAGTACGAGCAGAATCTGCATTCTCCAAATGGCACATCTTGGGAGACCACACGGTTGCTATTTAGAGACCTTGAACATTCACCAAATCCAGCAGGAACTGTGGGCACTATAAATAGTACGTGCTGAGACTGACGTGGCAGAGCTGGAGCTGAGGAATAGTGCTGTGAAACCTCTGGGATAAAGGCAGAGAAGTGAAAAAAGGGGTCTGGATGCAAAGTTTGGCCCATACTGTTGAAGCTAAGGTAGTTACAACCACTATTATGTGAATTCCCTTGCTGCATGCATATTTTGTAGTGCACAAGTGGGAGGCAGCCTGCAAAGCTGTACCTTGTTGCATGCTGATTTTGAGCTGGAGACAACACTGAGTACCAGTGTGAAGAGGACCTCCTTCTGAAATGGCCAGCTGCCCTGTGCATACAGCACAAATGCAGTAAACTCCTTATCTCGCCAGCCTATAAATCTTTGTTGACCATCTCTGTACATGTCTCCATAAGAACATTTGATCTAATAGTCTTTTTAAAAATTTCCCTTCATTTTCCAGTGTAACCCCCCAGTGAATCATTAATGTAACAAGATAAAGATCTCTAGCTAAGGAATTATTCTTATTATAAAGTTCCCAAGTTCTAGTAGCAAACCTCTCCAGGGTATATATTAAACCAAAAAGGTCCCACACAATCATTTAAATCTACAAAATTCAATTCATTTCTGACTCCCTCCAGGCACTTGTTTTATAGTGATCTAATAAAGGGGAGTTGTGGCTGTTAAATGATAAAGTCTCCAAAGGGGACGTGGGAACTCTGCACACAAGTCCCCAACATTTGCTGGGAAGCTTTATTGCTCCACCTCTCCTGCATCCCTTTTGGAAAGAAAACCTTTCAAAGTCTTTCAAAATGAATAGATGACTCTGTTTTTAAAGAAAAGCAAAGTCCATAAAATTTCCTTCCATAAATGTACTGCTCGAGGATATAGGTTACAAAAAGATTAAGCACTTAATTGTTCCAGAAATTATGAGCATGCTTTCACCAAATCACTGAAACTGAAGATGGAGAAGATGCACAACTGCTCTGCTTCCTTGCTTGTGTGGGAATGTTTGTGGTGATGCTTTTCCTGCTACTTCCTCCAGTCTAGTTCTAAATTAGCTGTGAAATTATCATTGGTGCAATTCTGCCGTGTGATAATGCACATAGATTCCCTGGCAGACAGTGTCTGATGGGGATTTTTTCCACAGGCTTGAAAATAGAGAGATAGGGATGATAAAATACTAGCTCTCCTGATTGCATCAAAAGCATAACTGCAGGTGTATTGGTATCATCCACTAAACCGCACTCAAGAGACATCAGAAGCTTTTTTTTTTTAGAGTTGGAAAATATATGTACATGAGGTGTTGTGATAGAAAAACGAGCCGCTTACCTGATGTTAAACACAACTTCCTACCTAACGCAGACACAGGGCTAGGTCAAGCTTGGTAATACCACAGCGAGTTCCAGTTCAGCTGAGAAACCCCAGGGTTAACCATCATCAGCTAGTACAGGTTTTTCAGTATCCATTTTTGTCCACACTGAGAGAATATTTAACTTCACTTTTGACTGGGCGGGTAACTACTGCATTTTGCAATGTGTTGTATTTTCCTGGTAAAGATGAGGCACAAAAGAGAAAATTGGAGCTTCCGTCCAAAATGTAAAAAATAACCTTTCTGAGGTGAACCCATAGAGATCAGCTGAGATCCAGCTTTATTTCCAAGGAAGCCAATTCAATTTGTCCTCCAGCGCCCACACCTTAACACGTTAAGTGTTTTTTGGGGTTGCCACTGGGACTGAATGTTTTTTCGGCCAAAGGCAGGCTTTTGAGAATGTTTAAAGAAATCAATATGTGGGGTTTGTCTAAGGTTACATGTTTGTTAATGTTTTATTGATTACGCTATTGGTTGTAAATTATGTAACTTAATAAAGCCGGGGACTCTTTCTA
The DNA here is from genome assembly GCA_028565335.1 of Limnodromus scolopaceus. NCBI lineage: Eukaryota > Metazoa > Chordata > Aves > Charadriiformes > Scolopacidae > Limnodromus > Limnodromus scolopaceus. The sequence continues at coordinate 65,486,999 of JAOXNO010000013.1, read as the reverse complement.
ATAAAGACAAAGAGGTTATTCCATTAGCTGGCAACTTAAGGCAAAGAAACTTAATAATATAGCACATTATAAGACCACAGCCCAGAGACTGACAAATCCAATTCATCATGGAAGTGGCTGTGATGTTGCAGACACCAGGCTACATCCTCACGCAATTAGGCAGCACAGGTCAGGTATAAAAGAGGGTGAAGTTTGCTTTCTGAAGCAGTGATGTTGTCATAAAAAGAGGACAAGAAAAGTGAAGTGGCCTGAAAGGACACCTGGAACCATTCTGGACCCAGGGGCACCCCCTGAGCACCCCATGTATGTGGAGATGGCACGTGTGCCATCGCAGCCTTGTTAGCCGAGACTACTTTTCAACATCAGTTTTCCCCAAAACTGCTTCCCACATCTCCTTGGAGATAAACCTCTTTTATTTATTTTATTTTAAAGAAAGCTCTCATCATATAGGAAAAAAATATCCTGAAAATGCTTTTATAAGGCATTGAAACATGCCTTATTCAACGAATTTCCAAGTGACTAAAGATTGCCTCACCACAATACAATTGCATTTCCATGGCTGTGGAGGACAGACACTGCAGCTCCTCACGGCACATGTGGGATTAACAAGTGATTGGTTGCAGAAATGGGTCTTATATTTGACTTGATGGCAGTTGCCAGGCACGGGAGTTGTTCTAAGCGCAGAAAAAAGCATCCCATGTCAGAGGATGAGGGAGCACCTCCTCTAGCTGCCTCGGCAACCTGCTGCTTTTTATTTAGTCTTGGAAGCAGAGGCTCCAGAGCCTGTTTCCTGAGCGGTGCCCAGCCCTGGCCCCCTCCCATCTACACGCATTCCAGCCAGCACCCTCTCAGATCCAGGCACAGTATTTAAAGACAGGTGTCAGCAAGGCCACCCGGACCACTCTTTGGGTGTTTGAAGCACCATCAATCCACAGAAGGCCCAGCAGTCACTGGAATTTCCAACTAATGTGAGTCAGGAGCTGGAGGAATCTGTCTCTTGGGTCAATGAATCCGGGCAGATAAATGGCCATACTCAGGATTGCCTGGTTTGTTTTGCAAATGTAAGATCTTTCAGCTCCTGCCATTAGGAAGTTTTCAGTTTCTCGTCTTCCTAATTAAAACCCTTATTTTATTAAGAAATTCGGAGGTTGGGAGCGGATTCTGCCCACTGTTACACGCGTGTGAAGTCAAGGCAGTTACAAGGTGCTGCGTGCATGGAGCAGCTCCAACATCATGGATTTGAAGCTGTGAATTAATCCCACAGGAAGGCACATTTACATCATTGAGAATTTAAGGGGAAAGGCGTAAGAAAACTGGCTCCGTTTATTTGGGCTTGTTTAGGAACAGGTGTGTCCTGCCCTACAGTATCCACTAGTACAGTATCCATCCTAAACTGGAAGTCCATCCCCACAGCTAATACCTTACCTTTTCACTAAACTCACTGTCCTCTCAGTCGTGGAAGAGTAACAAAAAGCTCACAGCCCAAGTAGTAACTCAGAAAAAATCCAAAAGCTTAAAGGAAACGCCAAAATAAAATTTTAAAATATCCTTAGGGACAGCGATCTGCTCTTATATGTCTCCGTAGCAAGAGACCAGGCCATACTAGTACAAGAGAAATCATGCAGCATGTTTGGAACAACTCTCAGAACGAGCTTGTGTGGTAGGATTTATTTTTAAAACCCAGCAATCAGTGAAATGATGGACTGCTGGTGCTCTGCAGGGCACAAAATGAGCTCCAAAGCATACGACCCACATAACAGCAAATTATTCTGACTTGACCGTTACCCACAGGTAATGAAGCTAATGAGCTAACGAGGAGCTGCCAGCCTGGTGTTGGTCTCAAGTGGGAGATGATGGCCTGAACCTTTTACTGTTGCAGCAAATGTCGAGTTGCTTGGCTGTTAGCACAGGAGCAGCCTCAACCCCTTCATTTGTCTGGTGTGGAGGTAAATTTTGTGGGGGGTATGAGTAATGGTGGAAAGGAATGATTAAACAGCTCCAAACGTAAGGTCATGTTTGCAAGCTGAAATACTGCTGTAAGGAATGGAATCTCTCAGGTAATGGTTGTTTCTGCCACGTTGCTGTTACCCTGATTTGCACAGTCACTGCTGCCAATTTAACCCTGACCCCAGCCCTCATCCAGTTGTTCCTGGCTCTCTCTGATTTCTGCCTTCAAGCAAACTGGAAAGGAGAAGGAAAACCAGAAAAGCTGCCACAGCATCAGGACGAGCACACAGCTCTCCCAGGTATGCTGTGCCCAGTCATTACATTTTTTCCATCTTTCTTTTGTCTTGCAACATTGTGTTCACATCTAATTAGGACCTGATAGTGCAAATGCTCAGTGTCATTTTAGTATTTATTCCCGTGAATAACCCTTCTAAAATGAAAGAATTAGTGTTTGCATGATCAAAGCCACTGTAAACTCTGTGTTCTCTGAGGTGGCAAGTGTGTTTTATATTTGCTCCCTAAGCTGCTTTGAGCACTGTGGCCACTGAAAAAATAATGCATAGCAATGAGTTTCCAATAACAATACTTAACAATTCTTCACTGATGAGAAGGGAAAATGTCTGATTCAATCATAATTTTTTATGTGTTGTGTTTCTTTTTTTTTCTTTATGGGCTTGTTAAATAAGCATGAACGAGGTACAGTATCCTGGGTTTTATTGGAGGCATCAGCATCAGACTCATTCACAAAATGCTACCCATTATTGCCTGTAATTGAAAAACAAAAGAAAATAGTCTCTTTGGGAGTTTAACATATATTATTTCTTTTAAAGAGCTAATGCTGGGGGAGATAGGCAGCATTAATTCTGTGTGTGCTCTTTTTAATTTGCATTATTTTTTAATCCTTTCAATAACTCAAGACCCAGCATTCATAGTTAAATGTGCTTTTTCTTTTCTTTTCTTTTTTTTTTTTTAATTAATGCTTACAGTCCAATGTCGGGTCACTTTCCTATGCGTGCTTTGGATACTTAACTTTATTGCTCATTGATTTATGTTTTGGTGGGACCCAGCACTATCAATCATTGTGCTAGATACTCTACAGACTTCTGATAAAGATGATGGCCCAATCTACATGATCAGAAACAACAGTTGGACAAAAGCAATAAGCAGCAGCTCCCGAGCAAGGGGGACGTGGGAGGGAAGGCAAGGCCAAGAGCACAAGTTCAGATGATGTTGTTGTGGAGTTTTGCAAAAACCACCACCCCGTTTTCCCAGCATACCTTCTCTGTGCCTGTTGCACAAAGCTTTTTAAAAATATAAATTGCTATAAAGTGATAGAGAAGTAAAACTAACACTGGAGAAGGGGGTGGAGGACAAAGCAGTGTCCTGGTGGGAATTGTATTTTCTTAAATGGCCCCTGGTAGAAAAACATTTGGCAATGACTTTAGAGATTTCTCCTCCTCTTCAGTTTTTTTGTTCCTGGGAGAAATTATCTTGCTGACTTTCCCAATTTTAGTGACTCCAAGGACAAATGTGTGCTGAGGTAGAGACTTGTCACAGAGCAATGGCCGGAGCATGCAGAAGCCCCAGTGCAAGGGGTGTCATGCAAATGTACTGAGAAGACTGAGAAGGTTTTGACCTTTCTTGTGTCTGCAGGGGGTGTCAGTGGCAACACCCCTTTCACATCTTGGGACAGGGTAGTTCTCGTCCCCAGCCACGAAGAAGCCAGGGAACTTTCTCCTTGCCACCCTTGCAGCATCTGGGAACAGCACAGAGTGGGAGAAAGTGGGAGGAGAGAAAAGATGTTATTGAAGATCATAGGTCAGGATCTGGGAAACTCTTCAAACTTACCCCAATTTTGTCTACTTAGCATTTCATCAAAATGCAGCCATGTTTTAAACAAATCTCTGAAGCCTGTCTCTCCAGTGAAGCCCATTACGTTTTGTGCTGCACAACTTTGATCTCACAGAACAGTCTCTTTATATTAAGTAATAAGGCATCATTTGGTTTACATTTCATCCATTCTTTATCACATTTACATTCAGGTAATTGCTTCCACATGCTCTTTAGTAAAAGAAAAATCCAACTGCAATTCAGGCATGTTTACGTTTATGGATGGATCGAGTATGTCAAGTGTCGACGCTTTATTTCATTTTTTTTTTTCCCCAAAGTGGCCAATCCTCAAAGACTGCTTTGGAGGGGGGAGGAGAAGGAGAGTCAGTAATTCATGTTTCAAAATTTTCCAAAATTGCTCCCAACTGAGATGTTTTTCAAAGCCCTAATTTACCATACACAAACCTTTAACGCTTGCCATGCCATCATGTTTATGTCAGGGTAGGCCTCCTGTGCATTCAGTTGTGTGTTGTTATTTAATATGAAAAAAGCTTTAACTCTTTCTATGCTATGAGATGTAAATAAGTTAGGCCTGGGAGTATTTCTGCAAAGTAGAAGAAAGCTGTATTTTGTCCTTCCTAGGAATTTGGGGTGAGTAAGACCACTTGTCTCCTGCATTGCTAGCAGAAACAGGAGTAGTTTGCCAACTACAGCATGAATTGTGAAGCCTGTGAGAATAGCAGTGGAACATATTAATGCTAAAATACAGTGAATTTAATTTTAAATTTTTTGGGGTTTGTTTTTGCGTGAAAACAATTGTTGAGAAGGATTGGAAACAAAGTACGGGCTGTACTGGAAGATGTAGAACAGATCCGTGTTCTGTGTGCTATATAAAGATAAATCTTCATATGCCGACACTTGTTGTCAGCAGAGTTGATGGGTTTTTTTCTTTTGCTAATGTTAATGGTAATGTACTAGCACAATTTAACAGAGACATTTACAGCTGTTAAGATGGAGTGAAATGGAAAGAAGCTGTGAGAAGAGAAACCCAGGAGATTTGACACGTGCTTAGGTGACAGGAAACAAGAACTGCAGGGAGAATCTCCTATTCTGGGGTCATGGCAAACTTTGCCAAATTCTGTTGTTTAAGAACTGCAGTAAATATTGTAGGATTGCTGCTCGTCTTTTTTTGCTGATGTTGAGTGAGTTGGGGGAGGGGAGGCGGTTTGTTTCCCCAGTGGAGTCAGTGCTATAACCAGTCCCTCTTTTAAGTAGAGAGCAATGAGCCAGTCACAATTGCCTGGATCTTAATCCACTTGACTGTATTTGTATAGTAAGTAGGGCAGAGGGCCTAGCAACCCAATTTGGGCGCAGATACTGCTCCGTGCACTTAACAAAAGTGCTACTATAGTATGCAAATCTCACGTTTCTGCTTGGGACCTGGGCAGCCTCCAAAAAGTCCCATGCAGATCATCTGTTTATCCTAGGCACTTACCATAATGTAAGGGCACTTCACAGCACCTAACATAGATCTCCTACTACTGTCCCTAGAAAGTGAGACAGCCTTAAAGAGCTCCTGAGTAACTTGGGTCCCGTGAAATGCAGGTCTAGAGAGGCTTAGCTGAAGGACATATCCTCAGGACCAGTGTCTTGCAGCCTAGCAAAAAGGTCACAGCACCTGATCTGGGATTGCAGTTTTTAGTAATTTAAGGCCCCGGTTGCAAGCCCAAGGATGGGAGCTGCGTGAGGCAGTACGGACAAGGGGGAGCTAGCTCCCCCAGCCAGGAGAGCAGTTTGGATCTGACTCCATGAGCAGTGGCCCACCCGCTAAACTGCCCCATGGGGCAGCAAGTCTGTGTAGAGCATCCCAGTGTGAGAACTGTATCCTTGCCTTGTAAACAGGAAGCTGGCTCTTTTGCCACCTTGTGCCACAGATCAGGAATTTCTTATTAACTTTTTATTTATCCACATGTACCACCCAGCGTGGTTGAGTGCTGCACAGACCAGAAAACAATGAGACCATGTGCCTGGCTCTACAAGGCAGTGGAGCCAAGCAATTTCCCCTATATCTGATCTAAACCTCCCCCGGTGCAACTTGAGGCCGTTTCCTCTCACCCTATCTCTTGGTACTTGTGAGAAGAGACTGACCCCCCCACACCTGGCTACAACCTCCTTTCAGGTAGTTACAGAGAGCAATAAGGTCTCCCCTCAGCCTTCTTTTCTCCAGTCCAAACAACCTCAGTTCCCTCAGCCAGTCCTCATAAGACTTGTTCTCTAGACCCTTCACCAGCTTTGCTCTTCTTTTGAAATGCTGCAGCACCTCAATGTCTTTGTTGTAGCAACAGGCCCCAAACTGCACACAGTATTTGAGGTGCAGCCTCATCAGGGCCGAGTACAGAGGGACAATCACTTCTCTAGTCCTACTGGCCCCACTCTCTCTGACACGAGCCAGGAGACTATTGGCCTTCTTGGCCACCTGGTCACACTGTTGGCTCATGTTCAGCCAACAGTCAATCAACACTCCCAGGTCCTCTTCCACCAGGCAGCTCTCCAGCCACTCTTCCCCAAGCCTGTAGCACTGCATGGGGTTGTTGTGACCCAAGAGCAGGACCTGGCACTTGGCCTCATTCAATCTTGTACCATTGGCCTTGGCCCATAGATCCAGCCTGTCCAGGTCCCTCTGAGAAGCCTTCCTTCCCTCAAGCAGATCTGTACTCCCACCCAACTTGGTGTCGTCAAACTTACTAAGGGTGCACTTGATCCCATTGTCCAGGTTGTTAATAAAGATATTAAATAGAACTGGCCCAAATACTGAGCCCTGGGGGACACCACTTATGACCAGCTGCCAACGGGATATAACTCCATTTGCCACAACTCTTTGGGTCCAGCCCTCCAGCCAGTTTTTCACCTGGCAAAGAATACACCCATCCAAACCATGAGCAGTCAGTTTCTCGAGGAGAAAGCTGTGGGAAGCAGTCTTAAAAGTTTTACTAAAGTCTAGGTAGGCAACATCCACAGCCTTTCCCTCATCCACTAAGCAGGTCACCTTGTCATAGAAGGAGATAGATTAGTTAAGCAGGACTCGCCTTTCAAAAACCCACGCTGACTGGGCTTGATCACCTGGGTTTTCCTGTACATGCCATGTGATGGCACTCAAGATGATATGCTCCATAAACTTCCCCGGCACTGAGGTCTGTAGTTCTCCAGATCTTACTTCTGGCTGCTTTCACAGATGGGTGTTCCATTTGCCAACCTCCAGTCAACTGGGACCTCTGCAGGTAGCTGGGACTGATGACAAATGACGGAATGTGGCTTGGTGAGCACTTCCACCATCTCCATCAGTACCTCTGGGTGGATCTCACCCGGCCCCATAGACTTGTGTGTGTCTAAGTGGTGTTGCAGGTTGCTAACCGTTTCCCCTTGGATTATGGGGGCTTCGTTCTACTCCCCTTTCCTGTCTTCCAGTTCAGGGGCTGGGTACCTGGAGAACAACTGAACAATAATGAATAACTTCCTCATGGGTACTGAGGGGAATGTTTTTAGGTCTTCCCAAACCCATCTCTTCTCCAGGCTGAACAAGCTCCAGTCTGTCAGCCTCTCCTAACAGGGCAAGCACCCAGCCCTGACTGCCTTGGGGGCAGTTTGGAGGCCCAGAACTGGACAAGGTACCTAGGTGTGGTCTAAGGAGTGGGGGATCTACTTGATATGCTGTGTTCCTGTCCATGTAGCCACAGATGCTGCTGGCCATCTGGACCTCTTGTGCTCAGTACATACCTGCAAGGTTACTTTAGCAGTAATGTGCTCAACACACTCTCCATTCATGGAGCTGACACAGCCCCATCAGCTCGGCTGCCCACCTGAACGCCAGCAGCCACATCTCAAGAGAGGCATGCCAGCTGGTGCTAACGAAGGGAAAGGGTTAATTTCTCCTGGCTTGTACATAACCCTACACTTCCAGCTCAGTAGATGGAAGGAATGTGATTAAATCAGTGTTGATACCAAGTCTGAGAACAGATGTGAGAGGGAATTGGCAGAGCTGGAATTCAGATGGGATGAAAATAGCAAAAGGGAGTGGGTGGAAACTGTCACACATTTGTGTTACAGGTGCTTGGTCTAGACCCCAGCATTTGCAGAGACTCCTGTACTTTTCTGCTTATCAATTCTTATTAATCCAGTTTCTCTTGTCAGCAGGGCTTTTTTCTCTCAATGTTAATGTCCAGCAGTTCAAACCTCCTGTTCTCTCCCCTGAAGGACAGCCGGGGTAAAAAGTTCCTTTCAGCTCCAAGCAGGCAACAAGGTGTAAATATTGCCAATTTCCCCACCTCTCACACAAGACAGCACTTGAACTCATTCACTCCCATTTATAGAGAGGGGCACTGAGGCACACAGTGCAAATGTTTTCCAAAACCACCAAACAAACAAACAAACAAAAAAAACCCCTAACCAATACAGGCTGTTCTTACTCCCTTTGCAGAAGGTACTGAAAGGCTCTGCAGAGAGCAAAGCCCATGTTTGCACTGGGCTTATAGAATGTGTGTTTCCATTAGGACCTTAGTTGTTGCCCCTTGCCTTTGATCTGTCTATGGGGTTGGCTTTATTGGGTTTAGGGTCAGGGTGGTTGTTTTTTTCACTGCCTGTGATCTCTGTTTTGTAACCGAGTAAGTGCTTAAAATCAGCCCAGGCTGTCCATTTGCAGCACAACAGATGCACTTGTAACTCAGCCACAGGGATGTAGCAAGTCTTTCCATCAAAGGGAGGGGAAGACTCGTATGGCTTGGATGTAAGATGAAGCCTTCAAAGGATCCACCGCTGCTTGCAGCGACCCATGTCGGTCTTACCACCACCCATCCCCTTGGTGGATTTTTCAGGATTTACGTCACCCCTCCAGAGGGTTAACAGCACTCTTCTTGCAGCTTTACGCGAAAGTACTATCAGCTGTAGTCAGCGAAAAGCACAGTACTGCAAACACAGGTCTTGGCAGAGAAGTGAAGAGAGAACAGACCATCAACCAAAAACTTTGGTATTGCCTTTATTTGTGGCTCTTTAATCTCCCCAGCAGTGACTAAGTCACAAGTGACTAAGAACCAGGGGTTTCCTGATACTTGCTTAAAAAGGAGGTGCGGGGAAATCACTTTCAATTTACCTTTAACTATGTGGCTGTGACATAGCGTAGAAGAGTTGTCTTCATGTACCGAGATGAGGAAAATCAATTGCAGTTCCCGAGGGGCAGGCGCATTGGTTGAGAAGGTCGCCAAGTACTTGCAGTTGCTCAATGGACTTGGAACCGGATCCCCCCCTCCCCGCGCTGAGAGGGGGAAGAAAGGGGATGCGTGCACCAGGGAAATGCTCTCTGTGCTCTCCAAAACGGTCTTATCAAGGGCAGAGGAAAGAAGGGAGGCAGGCATTCGGCATGCCCAAAGAGCCATATTCTCTTTGTATCATTCACAGGCACATACCCAGGATTACTTCGGTCCATGTTGTTGAACAGAAGCGTGTTTGTAACTTCTGCTTGGGAGAAATAGGTTGAAAACTGTTCAGCCTCCACAGGAAATATTACTGTTGCAGTGCTGTCAAGGTCACTGTCAGCCTGGGTTATCTGCTATGTAAGTGCTAACCACACAAATCAGGCTTAGCTAAGGGCTATAATTCATACACTCAGCATTTCGTGAATTATGTCCTTTACCTTTCCCTCATTGCCATTTTGGATATTCATTTAGCTCTGGTGTATGGCCGTTGCACTTTCTCTTTGGGATAATTTCCCCGTGTAGTGCAGTGTTTTGCTGAATATTCCTTAATCACAGCTGTACACACTTGCTCTGTATGAGTAATTTTATATATAGTGCTTATTGTTATCTTTGAATGCAGATGGTTCACCTTTGGACAAAACA
>JAOXNO010000013.1:65444819-65471116 GCA_028565335.1 Limnodromus scolopaceus | reverse complement strand
ATGATCTTTAAGGTCCTTTCCAACTCTAACCATTCTATGATTTTATGATTCTAAAACCAGCTTATGGCTGAAAACACAGAGGCTGAAGAGAGGCAGGAGGCAAAAGATACCTCAAAAGCATCGAATATGTTCATGCTCACAATCAAAAAGTATTTGCTTTTTTACTTATATAGACACTATATTTATAAAAAGACACTACAGAGCTATTCTGTAATAGCTTCTTAATCTGTCTCACCCAGACACCATCCTGGTAGAGATGTAACATGATAAAAGGCAGCAGCAGAGTTTGCTCTCACAGTCTCCATGCAGAGGCCCCAGAAGAGTTCAAACAGAGAGAGAGAGAGACAGTCCACGGGGATGGAACTCAGGCAGCAAGAGGCAGCCCTTGCCAGCTGCTTAGTGGCAGCTCTGGGGACCCGATGGCCCCAGGAGAAGGGTGGCACCAGGCAGGTAGGCTCTGCCACTGCCTGCGCTCGCCCTGCCAGCACACTTGCCACCGTGTGCTGCTGGGAATTATGCACACCACAGCGGGCTGGCATCCTCCCACCGACCCTGCAGCCCAGAGGTCCTCGTGGGAACGCAGCCCTGGAAGCTGTGCTTCCCCGTGCCAGTTTCTGTGCCGCTGACCCCTGAGACCTGGGTGCCACACTGGCGTAAGGGGGTGCGGGGGTGGGGGGGGGAGTTCCCCCCCACCCTCCCCTCCCGCTCTTCATTGGAACCAAAGAACAAAAATTGCTTCGACTCCTTCAGATTCGGTTGCGTGAAGGTCACAGGCAGGTTCTGGTGCACTTGGGGAGCATTCGTATGTTGAATTTCTTAATTGTAACCAGAAGAGCTACATTCCTTGGCATTGCTGAGAGGCTGCTGGAGGAATGAAGCGTATTCCCAGAACAGTTTGTACTGCGGGGCGATAGGATGCACTGAAAATGACAATTGGCTGGGAACCACAAAGAAGAGAGAAATCACTAACTTGATGTGATAGATGGGAGAAGGGTTTGAATTAGCCCGTGTCCATTCTTATTCATCGACGTTGCTCCTTGGGATTCAAGGCAGCGTGCCCTCCATAAAGGTTTCTTGAGTAATGAATTCAGTCTTTCTGTGGACCAGCACAGCCAGACCCAGCTCATACAGTCCAAGGCTCAGCTTTTCAGCCAAACCTATAACTAATGTAAGCCAACACTTTTTTATTTTTATTATTTTATTTTAATAGACACATTTTTGGGTCACATGTTGGTGCTTACTTTCTATCAGTGTGGCTACTGCATCAGGGTATAACAGTTACACTGTAAGTTATTAAAATTAACACAATTTTCTCATACTGGGGCTAGGAGTATCTGGTTTCTCTTTCACGAGGAAAAGTGTGAGGAAAGCGGGAGTCTGGAGAGAAATACGGGCCTGATGCTCCAATATACTTTGCTGCTTTTGCAGCCCCAAATGGTGTAAAAGCAAGCTGCAAGTTGGGGAACTTTTCAGGAACTGAGGAACCAAACTAAAGCACAAGATTTTCAAAATTATAAAGATCCTTTCTCAGAAAGGTTTGGGGTTTTTTTAGTGCATCAACTGAAACAAAGAGCAGTAATTCCCTGGGGCTTTCCACACTTTACCCAGCAAGAGGGAAGAAAGTCCCTTCCTCCTTTTAATCCCTCAGTAAATTTACCCCAGCTTCTCTTTCTTATTACCCTCACCCTCAAGCAGCTATGAGAGAATCAGTATCTATGGTGGTTTTCAGGCTGCAGGGACTTCGCTATGCTGCAGGGATTTAGGCATTTTCGGGCCGTGCACATTGTCAGAGATGTGACCAGAGGAATTCCAATAGCCAGGCTTGGCTCAGCTCTGGTTACAAGTGGGTCAATAGCAGTTAAGTGGATAGAGCTGACCTCCCGCAGATGTAATTTTTGCCACTCTCCCTTCCCTTACCACCCCCTTCCTCAGTGAAATCTAAAACTGCCCACAGGGCAATAAAGGCAACCAGCCTGGCTGCCCTTCACATTGCCCTAAAATGCAGATAGGAGGTCTGCTACATATAGAAAATCAGTCTGGGGTTTTTTGTTTGCCGTTGTTTTTGTGTGGTTTGTTTTTTTTTTAATTCACTAGTAGCACAAATAATTGCTGATACGGGTGGCAAATGGTGCTGTGATTCTTGTGGCTGAGACCTGGGAATCAGAAAACACTTTGATCTTTCTGTATGCAGCTGTAATCACTGCTAATATAAGGGAGAAGTAAATTAAGTCCATTTATCCTATGCACTTATTCCCAGTGATATTTTTGGTAAATGATTTAACTTCCCTGTTTTATGGGGACACTGAGGGATAGGATTGATTGTTGCCTCCAAAGCTTTTCGAGGTGCTCGGTTGCGGTCACGCATACAGTGATGGTGACCCTGGAGACAAGTCAGAACTTTGCCTTGCACAGACCTGCTCCATGTAAGGCAAAGCACTGTCCGTGAAGCTGCACAAACAGCCTTTCTCCAGAACAGGAGAAAAAGTTGCTTTGTGGCCCAACCTGGCTTCCTCACTCTGGGAGAAACCAGTTGTGATCTGGATGGGGGTGGCGTTTGGGGAGGAGGAGGAGGAATGGTTCATAAGCGTGGGTTTAATTTGGGGTTTGCGTGGCTCACTCTGTCCATTAAATCTCTCCTTTACTGAAGAGCAAAGGCAAGGAAGGCAGGCCATGCTGGTGCTGGTGTGCCCAGCAGCCTCCCTACATTTTTTAGGCTACAGAGACATCTGGTGGCATTTTTCCAGCCTCTACAATGCAGCGCATCCACCCCTACTCAGAGGTCACAGCAACCCTCTCTCTGATGCCTGAGCCAAGCCTTTTTCCACTGCAATCTTATCTCCTATTATCTTATCAAAAAACCATCAACACCTCCCTTTTTTAAATTCTCTAAGTAGCGAGCAAATTTGCAGAGTGTGTCCCCATATCCCAGCTGTAAAAAAGGAAGACCATGAGATATTCAGTAAGGTCATCATTCTGCCTCTTGCTCTACTCAAAGTAACCTCTTTTCCCCCCAAACCTAATTAAAATTACGAAAATGCCACTTTGTTTGCCACCTCCTGTGAATTACTTGGCAGACTCTCACCAGACAGATCATTTCGCAGCTCAAGCTCCTGTGATAATCCAGCACTAATTCATGCCAAGCATCCTCCAGGTGATATCACAGCCCAAGGTAAATGCTAGGGGTTTTTTACCTAATTAATTCCACACAAGCTTAGAGGGATTGAAGCGGAATGGTGTTGGTGGCAGCAATCCACTTGTGTAGGGACCATCCTCTTCTTTAATCGGTGACAAAGTGTTTTTTCCCCCCACGTTTCGTTTGCATTTCTTTTCCCGGCTCCCCCTGCTCCCCACTGCCAGCAGGAGGAGGAACAGGAGGTGGTCTTTTCCCACTCCCGTGTTTGCTGTGAATGGCTTTACCAAAAATTCAAAAGGCAAATCGTGCCTCGTGCCAGTGGAAAAGGTGCTGCTGCATCCATTTGATTCTATGAATCGGGTCCGGTTGCCACGCCAGCTGCTGGGGGCTACTGGAGCAAGAATTGAGCTGGGAAACAGGGGACCTGCAGGCTGGCAGCATCATCCCGCCTGTCTGCGTCAAACTACCCATTAAGAAAATTAAACAACAAAGGAAATTGAGTTTATGTTTATTGCCACACATACATTGGCCAGCGGCAATGTCTGTGACAGGCTTTGTCAGAAATCAGCTGGGCAGGGGGGAGCTAAGTCTGTTGTTTTCCATTACCTCCATAGCAATGAGAGGAAATGCTACCCCCAGGCTCTGATACTGTCCAACATCTTCATTAACAGCCTGGACACTGGGACAGAGCACATGCTCAGCAAGTTTGCAGATGATACAAAGCTGGGAGGAGTGGCTGATACACCAGAGGAACGTGCAGCCATCCAGAGGGACCTCGACAGGCTGGGGACATGGGCTGACGTGTTGAACCTCATGAAGTTCAACAAGGGTAAGTGCCAAGTCCTGCTCCTGAGGCACCAGAACAGGCTGGGGCCAGCCTGCTGGAACGGCTCTGCTGTTCTGATGGAGCCAGTGATGAGCCCTTGCGGCAAAGAAGGCCAACAGCCTCCTGGGCTGCCCTAAGCAGGACATCTCCAGCAGGTTGTGGGAGGTGATCCTTCCCCTCGGCTCAGCACTGGTGAGACACACCTGGACTGCTGGGTCCAGCGCTGGGCTCCTCAGTACAAGAGAGAAATGACCATACTGGAGAGAGTTCAGTGAAGGGCCACAAAGACTATTCAAGATTTGGAGCTTTTGACATATGAGGAGAAGCTGAGAGAGCTGGGACTGTTCAGCCTGGAGGAGACAAGGCTCAGGGGCATCTTATCAATATGTACCTGATTGCCAGGGGGATAAAGAAGCTGAAGACAGACTCAGTGGCCTTCAGAGGCAAGACAAGAGGCAATGAGCACAAACTGAAATTCAGGAAATTCCATTTAAACATAAAAAACCCCATTTTTTACTGTGAGCATGGTTGAACAGTGGAATGGGCTACCCAGAGAGGGTGGGGAGTCTCCATCCTTGGAGATATTCAAAATGCAACTGAACACAGCCCTGAGCAAACAGCTCTAGTTACCTTATTTTAGTGAGTTTAATTGAAAGTTATTCTAGTTCCCAAAAGCTTGGAAACACTTGGTCTAAAGAGGTTGTGATTTTCCCACATGTATTCTCTAGTCAATTGACTGATTCCGCTTAAGTTTCTCCCAGCCTGGAGCCGTTTGTTAAGAATAGTGGTGGTGATCCAGTGGATATTACAATGGGATAGGTTTGATTGAAAATACTACTGAGCTGATACATTTCTGTTCTGTGACTGGATGAAATACAAGAAATAGGTACAATAATTAGGCCTCCAAAATTTAAGTGCTCTTCACCAAATATTTCTATTTCAGAGAACTGAAAACAAGGTGGAAGAAGGAGAAGGAACACTTTTCTTGGTCCTAGCTGGCTGGGTTTTAGCTGCAGTTTTGAAAATGGCTACAGCATTACATGATATTGCCACTAAACAAAGGCAATTCACCCATGCTGTAGTACTTACACCCAACTAATCAATTAAAACTTCATTTTATCTTGTACATGTAAGAGCAAGCAGTTGTTAAATTAACTCATGCTCTCTGCTCTCATTAAATACCTTTTCCCATCAAACTTTTCCCAGACTAAGGTGGTACGCTGGCTCCCAGGTAAATCAAAGCACCAATATAAGCCACTTTTTCCAAAAAAGAAAATTTTTATGTCAAACAAAATGGTTCAGGTCCAAAACTGATGTCAGTTTAAAGGTGGAATGTATTAACATTGGTTTAGTTTCTTCTGAGGGTGGGATGAGTGTAAAAATGGTTTTGTTTAAAATTATACCAGGAATAATGGCCAAGTTGAAATTTCTGACTGCTAAAGAGATCTAAAAACTATATACAGCCAGAAGGAATTTATTTTCTGAAGCAAAATACCTAGAATTCTGGCAATGCCTGATAACCAACATATAATGAATCACAACTGAGCTGAAACCACTTAATAGGTGTATTTTTCAGCACAAAAGCACTTTCACATTTGATTAGCACTGAAGGTGCATCCATATGGTTCCTATACAGTGTCATGTAGAGATACCAATGTTAAATTTGAAAAAAACAGACATAAATTGTGGGCACATGTGAGTGAACTCTGACTGTGCTTTAAAGGGGAAAAAGAAAGAAGAAAAACCAAAACCCAGCCCCAAAACAACAGCAAAGGAACCTCATGTGACACATGAGCCAGCTGGAAAAGCCCTCTGACTCAGTCACACAGCCTCTTATTGGGTTTTTTTCAGCTAAGGGCGTCCAGCGCTAGCTCATGTCAGGCAAAAGAATTGTTTTGGTCATGAAATCACTTCCACTGCTTGTCTAATCATCGATGGGTTGGAGATACTTGGCGCTGAATAGATGTCCAAGGAGCATTTGACTGCATCTCTTCAGGTGTGTTAGAAATTAGGCTGAAGTAATTTAGCAACTATTTACATATGCTAATAGATAATAGCTATGCATATTTAGCAAAAGCAATTTCCTTTGAAGGAAGGTGTGATTAGTATTACATGTCTATAAGGTTCATTTTTGTTTTGTAAAATTACTTCCCCCTTTAATTCTGCCACAATTTTATTTTTTTCAGAGAAGTGTTATAAAGTTAACAGACTTCTTACAGCTTTCTTCCCTCTTCCTCAAGATTTGTTTGAGATTAAGACTTTTCTGGCTAACACATGAACAAAATAGCAAAATGTCCAGTGGGACTTCATTTTTGTGTGTTTAAACTTGGGTTTTCAAACTGGATATAAAGTGATAATTATGAGGTTTTATGAAGTTTTATGAAAGTTTTGTGAAGAATTCGATTCTATGATTCTAAGTGGTTCTCATTTTCAATGTGCTACACAAAGAGAAACTGTTCAGTTTTCAATAGCCCTATGAGGCAGAGAGGTAAGTAAAGTTTCATTACCTAGATTCTTGTTTCATAGGCGGGCCATAGAGATTCAAACCGGTATTTCCATATACAATTCCCAGTGCCTGGGTGCTTATGCAAAAATGACCTAGTTTTTAGTTCTTGGTTGACAAGCTTCTAGACTGCTCATATACACTTTTGTGGCAGTTTGTTTTTATGGTTTTATGGGAGTTTGCCCTATGAACTCGCTGACTTTCTCATGGCCACATTGTGAATGGGATGAGAGCTGCACCAGGCTGGAAGAGGACTTGGTGCTCTACCTTCTCCCCCAGTGTGCTAGGCCTGCTAACTTCAAGTATTTAGAATTGTCTGAATTGACTGACTGTGGCCCTAATTCGGCACAGAACTACTTACACGTGTGACTTCATGCATGCGAATGATCTAATTAGCTACAAGGATACCGTGATTCTGTGATACTGGGCGCACGACCATGCCCATCTTTTTGCAGTACAAGACATTAGCAAAAGTGAAGGAACTGTTGAATGCGATCCTTACATCCAGTGGGATTTTTGACACCACAATATTAACTCCTTTAAACAATTATTTCTCCATACAGAACTGAAAAAGCAAGTACTTTTAAGTAGTTTTGTGGTTTTTAAAAGCAGATTGTAACGAACTATTTAAAAGTACCCCTTAATTGGTCGGAGCGCGCAGAGGTGCCCGCGGGATGGAGGGGCTTGTTCCACACACACTCACCCTGCACAACCAGCTGCACGTGCAGCACCATAACGTTGTCACCATCATTTTTTTAAAGCAGCAGAAGCAAAGGTTAATGGCTTGCATTTACTGCACAGTTCAAAGTGACCTCATACAAAAGATTTAGCCTAACAGCTGCTTGAATTTTACAGTCTGAAATTTCATCCCATTTGTTGGAATTACCTTTTAATTAGCCCTTTGGGGGTACAGGTAGTGTTTATTGATTAATCCTTCAGTAGGTGTTTTTTAAATAACAGATTAATTCTCTGCGTTGGGTCGCCCAGTCACACTCCACCATTCTCCCACCCTCCTTTTGGAGTGTTGGATGGGGACAGCAGCACACAGCCAAAGTGAGGAGAGGAAGAGAGGAGCTTCAAGCTGCTGCCTGCTTAGCTAGCCTTACAACAAGAAGAAGTATTGCTTCTTCGGCACAAAACACTGAGCTTAAATTACTTTTCCCTGCAGAGAGTCAGGCTTTTTAGTTTTCATGCTATGCTTTTCCTAATATGGCTGTGACTGTGGCTTGGGCTAGCATCACCAAGGGTGGTGTTAACTGCCTGTCCCCACTTCCCACGTCGCTTCTGGGATGAGTAACCAGAAGACTGCAGTACCGTGGTTGGTGCCATCAGTCCCCGAGGATGGTCACAAGAGCTGCAGATTGTTAGATTTGCTAGATTTTGTTACTTCTTGTAGTTTTGGCAGTGCCAGCAGAGAAAAAAGCATGAGATCCTGTCATGAGGGTCACTGTAAAAACAGTCCTTTCCTGAGTGAAATGGATAAAGCAGGAAGAGCAAGGAGACCATGGAGGGAGACGAGATTGGTGGGACAGGGCAGGGGACATGCAGTGGTATGCAGGGTTTGGAACAGCCTGACTGCTACAAAGGGAAGCAGCGCTAGTGAGGGCTGCTGAGGAAGGGGCTCACACAAAACACATCGTCAAGTATCACCCTCCCCTGCAAGTGCAGTCGTTCTGTGCCCAGGTGGGACTGTAAAGAGCTGTGAGACAACACAGAATTGGGTTTACAGGGTTTCCTTACTCTCTTTCATCGGGTAATCGCTTTTAGCTCTTGCTTGCTGCCTGGCTCTCCCAGCTGCCGCTGAACTCAGAAGGACACGCTTCTGGAGGATCCTCACCCTTCAGTCTGCTGAAACTGTTTTGCGTTTTTGTTGACTTCCCACACTGGCTTGGGGGAGAATTTTCAGGTGTCTAGTCAACCTCTCTGTTTATTCCTCCCCCCACCCTTTACCACTTTTCAACTCCGCCAGGTCCACCAGACTGCATGGTTTGCCTGCAATGAGCTCCCTGCCCTGCCTTGGCTCTGTGGGAAACATGGGGCCTTAAATAATTAGCATGTATCTGTATGGATAAGGACATGTATTTTCCAGCTTTTGAAACAGAGGGCAAAAAAGTGTACGTTGACTACCCCGGCTCCCATAGTAATGTTCAACCGAATACATTATTCTCTCTCTCTGTCTCCCACCCACGCTTCGTTCAGTATTTTGGAAAAAGGAGGTGACTACAGCTGCTGCACTTGGTGATGGGCTGGTAGCCAGCTGTTTGAAACAGCTCTTTCATTCAGGGTTAGGTACCTTTGGGTTGCAGTTGTCGTCTAGTCAGTAGGCAGATGCTCATTGTTGTACCAGCACTGAAACTCAGATGCAGTGCAAGTTTCAACCACAGAAGGCGTATCTAATAACACTGTTTGTTGGTTTACTGTAGGGAATAATTTTAAAACTATATCTGACCAAACTGCTGGGGAAGCCAAAGCTGTGGTTTTATGTTCTGGTAGAGATAAATTAACAGGTTTTGCCCACCAAAAATAGGGTTTTTTCCCTTTCCATCTCATGGGAAAGTAATTCAGTTCTGTAACCCACAAAATCTTTATTCACAGATTGATTTTCCACTATTACAACAAGCAAGAGAGAGTCAACTTAACAGGCAACCAGAGGACCACCAGAACTGGCCCATGGTAAGCAGCAGGAGAGCATGGCTGGGAGTGGTGAATGGGGGAGAACAAAACCTTCCTGCAAACACAGCAAATCAACAGCCCCTTCTTCAACCACTGGGCAACTCTGCCTCTCTTTCTATGAGAAATTCCATCTTGAAAGTGTTGAGCAGGACTTTTCTGCTCATTAACTGACTGACCCTTGTAGTGCCTCCCAAAAATAGGTGGTCAGCACAGCTCTCCTGCTTTGGAGATGGGAATTCTGAGCCAGGGTAGTCAAGATGTAACTTTTACTTCATGACTGCAATGAGACGACTCAGAATTTCTAGCTCTCCGTCTGCCTCCTGCATACCCTGCCCTAATGTCCACCCCCACTAGCCAAATCTTTCTAAAGAATAGCTAGTACCTAATTAGTTCTTTTGTTTCAAAGAAAAAATCAGCTCCTGTTTGGGGGGGATTAATAAAGGAACAACATCATTGATGTCGCAAGGTTTGAATACCATTTTTTTCTCTGAAGAAAAATCCTGGAAAGACTCCTTTTTGGGGTAGTATTTGGCAGGCTGTACGTGGGACATCACCTGAATTCTGATCCCAGGAAGCCACCAAGAGTTAGATAGAAAAGCAGGCCAAGAACATTTCAGGGATCAAACTCAAATCTGTTTACAAGGAAAAGGGCGGTTCTCTGTGATCAGCTCAAATGCTTTCAATGCTGCCTTATCTCTGCTGCACTGACAGGAGGGTGTCTCTTCATAAAAAAAAAAAACAAAACCAAAACCAACCACATTTTGTACAAGGCAAGCCAGTATCATGTAGGAAAGCAAAGCAAGATTGCTCAAGTAACTTCAAGTAACTTAGGGGTTTTTTCTTACTTTATACCAAGATGCTGTCTGGTAGGTGACTGAGGAGTCCCGGAGAACTTTACAGGGCAGCAGCACTTCCTCGGCACATCTCACAGCAACATCTGGGACCACCACAGAAGCCCCACGGATCAAGCACCGAACTGCAAAGCACAGGTACACATCGCCTTTAAAAGTGGTTCCCTAGGTATTCCTTCCTGCCTTCCCAAAACATATCCCCACAAACAAAATGTGAAAGACCAGAAGGAAAAACGCGGGGCTCCCCACTTACCATTGCACAGGATGATGAGCAGAGCATAGACTACCCAAGACATGGTTTTCACTGCTTCAGATGACAGAGGAGCAGCAGCAGCAGCGTGCCTCTGTGCAGGACGGACCGTGAGAGCAGAGTGAAACTGGTACTGCTTCTAGAGCGATATTTCTGGAGGCAAACTGGGGAATCCCCAGGCGCCTTATCTTGAAGCTCCCGTCACAGGGAAAATCCCTACGTGTAGGAGCCCGTGCTCCTCCCATTAAATCTCTTAGGCCACTCCCATTTCTGCAACCCACTGCTCCTCCCCTTTTTTTTTTTTCTCCTTCTTTTTTTTTTTTTTTTTCCCTTCTCTGTGTTGATCTGAACAGAACTAAGGTCGACGGTGGGGCACTGTGGATAGGTGTGAAGGGCATCAAAATCAGCACGGAAAGAATCTCTCTTTTGAGTGACAAAACGGCAGGGGAAATGGTTTGTCAGCCTTCCAAAACACCCTCTCGACCTTCTCTCTGCAGCTCTAAAAGAGCAGTGTCTGCGCAAGGGTCGCTTGTAGGTAGCGACATTTTTTAAACCACATTTAAGCCCTTCAAGTTGTAACACCACAAGGACACTGTGACTTGGGTCTAAGGGCTAAATCGGAATTTACAGCATGACTGAGCAATACAAACTGTATTTCTGTAGTGTTAGATGTGTAACTCCCCATGTAGGCATTCATGATGTAGAAGCAGCATCTCTTCTTAGTGTATTTTTTCATTTTCAAGACAGGCAGGGGCAGCTGGAGTGACATTAATTCTACCTAATTACATGCTGGAAAATT
This sequence comes from Limnodromus scolopaceus, assembly GCA_028565335.1. NCBI lineage: Eukaryota > Metazoa > Chordata > Aves > Charadriiformes > Scolopacidae > Limnodromus > Limnodromus scolopaceus. The sequence continues at coordinate 65,460,081 of JAOXNO010000013.1, read as the reverse complement.
TCCTCATGAAAACCATTCAAGGCGGCTCCCAGAAGAGGAATCATTTGGACACCCCCTCTAGATATCTGAAAAAGGTCCTTTCCTTGTAAGAGCTGTTTCCCCCTGGAGAATTTTTGAGGAAGTCTGAGGTTGATCACAGAAGCATTTACAAATCATGAAACTCTGAAAGTTGCTGACATGTTATTTTTGGAAACTAGTTCTGGCTGCTGTCTTTAGGCTACTGAGATCATGATGGAGGGAAGCCATTTAGGAAGGGCTTTTTTGGATTTTGATGGGTGAAGAGTGAGCCTTGAAAACCAGGTTCCTGGAAGCCACATCAGGCCGGGCATCCTAAAGCCAAATTACCTCTAGAAAGCTTTGTGAGGAGAAGTCAGGCTGACAAGGCTTTAGTATGCAAAAGCCCAACTCAGATGGGTAAACACCGTGGGTGGGTAACAGTTTCGGAAACTCCAGTCTTCTGTGAGGGAAGTCAGAGAGCAATTTCATGGGGGGCCTCGCTGTTGAAATAGCTTTCTTATATTTAAAGCTTTTTACTTCTGTCTTCATTGGCCAGCATAGTAAATATAACATGCTCTGAGCTTTATTTTTCTCTTTGCTTTTTTTTTTTTTTCCAGTTTCAAGAACGTCAATCCATTACTTAGAAGATAGGTACAAGTAAAATGTAAATCCCAGTGGATCTCTCTAGAGGGAGAGATAATCCTGAACTCCCGCTTCTTTCTCCTATGTGAAATAATGGAGTCCTGGAGAAGGCAGAAGTGGTGGTGGTGGTGGGGTGTTGCTGAGGGAAATCTTGGAGAGAAGAGGGCTCCAGTTAATATATTTCACATCTGTTCTTCACTAAAATGATGGCTCTCCTGCCCCCATGACTCAGTCACACATCAAGTCCACCTCCAAGGAGGGCACTCAGCTTTCACCCAAGTGCCTCTTTCTGTGAGTCCAGCAAAGCAACATATTTACCCTTCATAAACCAACCCAGAGGCTAAAACCTCCTCTACTCCCTTTTTATTGTGGGGACACCTCTAGTGAGCAAACCAGAGTGAACTGCTGCCCCTGCTGTGGGTCAGCCCACAGCAATCTTTCCCAAAACAGCCTGACCAGATGTAGTCTGGATGCCTAAGGCTGAGGTCACAAGTTTGCCCGCACAGAAGTGCACTGAAAGTAAGCCTAAAGGGTCAGGCTTCAGTTTGATCTGGGAAATGTACATGCCACACACGCTTGCCAAGGTCACGTTAAACAACATTCTTCCTCCGTTAGTTAAAATACAGGAGTTAAGACTCTTAAAAACACACGGGTTTTCCCTCTAGGACAGGCATAGCTTCAAGCAAAACAGCCCTTTTCCTCCAGAAGTATTTGCAAGCTCAGCTGCTGTTCCACAGCATGGTATGTGAAGCAGGAGAGCAAGGTATGAAAAACAAAAACTGAAACTCCCTTTGCTGGGTGAGGAGAAATCATTTGGTTTCTAAACTTTCCCTGGTTGGGATTTTTTTCTTTAGGGAAACTTTGAACAGGGCTGTACTTTCCGTCCTAACTTTTAATAAACTTAATATGGTTTCAAAGAGCAAGCCTATTATCTCCAGAGCCCTGGAAGCTTCTGCAAGTTTCACTCCAGTCCTGAGCAGTGGAAGCAATGGGAGCTCAGCGGGACAGGTTCGGGTGTGGGAGTGAGGAGGCAGTGATTGCCTGTCAGCTTTCTCCATGAGAAACAGACCCACATTTTTTGCAGTGCCCTCAGGAACTACAGGAGATACACAGTTATGTGAGCAAGTGAAGTTTATCATTAAATGCATTGTTCCGTAGACGTAATGAGACCTGCTTTCCTGCAGGTGTGTCCTGTTGCCTCTTCCTCACCTTCCTTCACCTGTACCACCCACTACACCAACCATAAGCCCTCGACCTCACTGAGCAAGAAGCACCATCTGCTCTGGTGGGTCCAGAGCCGCACATGTGATGACTGACATTAGCAAGCAGTGTGTAAAACGGCTGCATTCTGCCTACCTTTCTCTTAGCAAGGGCACTCATTTGGATCTCCTTCTTTGACCCAGCTGCTGATTTTCATGAATTTCATAGGCACTTAATTCTCTTTGAGCACCAATCCTTCTGTCAATTTGATAGAAACCAGGTTCAGAACATACTGGCTGATAGACAGCCAGATGGCATGATCACAGAAATTTCATTCTCTGTGGGAAATGAGGCTAGAAACACAAGGATGTGGGATGGATTCATGGGATAAGGTTAAAAAGTCAAGACTGTATATTTTTTCAGTGTTGATAGAGCCTTGAGAATGCTATTCATGGAATCATATCCTTTTTCCGTGAACCAGGTAGGTACTGACTCCCTCAGATACTTGGGCAATGGGGTTTTCTTATTTTTTATTCCAGTGTGTGGCTGCGTTCAACAGGAAGCACAGAGTTTAAAAAAAAGACAAAACTTTAGGTGTCTACAAGGAGTAGAGTGCTCTCCACAATGAAGGATCAAAGGTTAAGACAAAGAAGTCAAAACAGGATTTAGCATTTCTGGCAAGGCACAGATTTTTCTGTATTGGGATATGATTATCAAATATCCACTGCTCCACTACATTTACGTTCTTGCTTAGAATAAGGTCCATCCGTGTGCCTCTTGTCCATTGTGAAAACACTGGTGAAGGGGAGTTGTTTATTTATTTTTACTGTTATTAATCTCCTGTAGAGCAATAAAAACTGTGTGCTTCAGTTCAACTGCGAAAACCAGAAAGCCTTTTGTTTTCTGTTTTAGTAGACAACCATTTTTTAAATAATATACTCTGCAAGGTGGCACTGCCAGCTAAAGGAACTGCAACAGAAGAATCCACAGCCACAGATGCAGAGTAGTCAAGTATTTTGAGGGGCCCAGCAGAGCTGCAGTCACAGCATTTACCTTCCTGTCATGCCAGAATCTTGACGCTCACCACGCCAACAATTAAAAGCAACTGAGAGTTTCCAGATTGCAGCTAATGAGAGGGATGTAGATTACTCATAAACGGGAGTTAGGAACGTTTAAGGCCAAAGTTCTCTTCTCTGCCCCTTCATGGCAGATGTTGGGTCAGGGTCTGCCTTTGCTGTTTAAACAGTGGCAATCGAGCAATACTGAGAAACCAGAACACTGGGACTGTGACCTGCTGGGCGGCACAGAGCTTTGTGCTACAGACTGGCTCCCACTGCCAGCTCAATAAATAACACCCAATAAATTATACATAAACAACCATTCCTCTGAAACACCTGGACTTCGGAGTGAGCTGTTTGAGATGTGCCAGCCCTGTTTATCAATGTAGTGATTAAGCACACTTGTGTAGAAATTGAAATGTGACCCAAAACATTGACCCAAAATGGAGGTATCCAAAATCAGAAGCCTCCTTGGAAACTGTTGGACTGAGAGTTTAGAAATTGCCTTTAAGCAAACAGGAGCAAGAGCATATTCCATGTCTATACATGCAATTGTAAGAACTGGAATAAAGATGTACTGAAGCTCTATCTAAGCCCAGCATCTTGTCTCCAACAGCAGGCAGTGAGCTATTAGATAGCTAAGCAGGCCAAGGTACTGCATTCAAACTGCAGTGTATGCTGGAGGTGCACATTGAAATCTAATTTTTAACAGGTCCCTGGTTTCCCTTTTGTCATCAGCGTGCTAGATGGTGTTGGTGTCACCAGGACTAGGGGCATCTTGGACCCCAGTTTGCAGATTCCAGTGGACTCTCCATTGCTTACCCTCCATGTGGCGTTGTCCATGCTCCCTTCTCCAGAAGGTAAGGAACAGATAATGGCCTGCTGTCTCTACTGAATTCTGCAGTAGTAATCCCCACGTAGTCCAAGCCTTGCAGAGGTCCTTCTTGGACCTCGCATCTCCTCCACACCCAGCCAGGCACTGTTTTAATACAGATCTGATGTTCAGCTGGTCTGCCCTCAGATCATGCTGTGGAAATACTTACTCTTCCTGGTGTTCCTCTCACTTTTCTCTTGCCTGTACGTCCTCCCAAGACACGTATGATATGGGACTTCTTACACTGCAAGAGACTGAAGGATCCCAGTTGGTTACCTCGTACTCCTAGCTGATCCCATGGCCCACCAGGAATGTAAGCCAGGAAATCCTCCTGAGAGCAGCCTGTGCTAACAGCAGGTCTCAGAGGGTTCCCTGACTGTTGTGCACCATCTGGGCACCCAACCATGCACGCTGTGCCAGGCTGAAGCCCCTCTCCTGGTGCCTCCAAAACCTCTTGTTGTGGGGTGGATTTTTTTATATACCTTCCCCATCTGAAATCCCACTGAGTCATGGGACTTCCTGATCAACTTCCCCCACCATCCCCAGAGGCAGAAAGAGGAACCACCTTGTGACGTGGTCCGGGTGACTGCAGGGCCTATATCCATTCCCTTTTCCTTTCGGGTCTCTCAGCACAGCACCACTGGGCACTGTCGGCTGGCTCTTCAGATGCCTTCAGGGTGGCATGCCCTGCATCCCCCTCTGGTTCCCTATTTGTACATTTCTGACCCTTTGACCTTGATCTTCCTCTCTTCTCTCCTTTGTTGTTCATTGTGATCATTTGGCTTTCCCCAGGCCTTTCAAAGAGCATCAAATTAGTGCAAGCATATACTGACACTTCAACAGAATACTTGTCTAGCCTGAAAAGAGTTAAGGCAACTTGCCTCTACTATGTGTAATAACTTCGTGCTTTCACCAAATTTCTTCTCACCATATGCCCCCTTTTCCAGTTAATTTATAAATAGGTTCAACAGCAGGAACCCAGGAACAAAACCCCCTCAAACATCACTGGGGACCTCCCTCAAATTGGAATGCTGGCCATTTATACTCCTCTTTTAGTAGGTTATTCACATGAAGACTTTTTCTCTTGTCCCATGGTGCCTTAATTTCTTTCAGAGCCATTAACGATGGACCTTTATGTCGTTGGAAATTATTGCTGGGATTCTGTATGGATGACCTTGTTGTGGTTTTCATTGAACTTGCCAGAGTTTATGATCCTTTCTATTTTCCACTCTTGGACACAACTTCTATTTTCTGAAGAAAGTCTTCTGCTTCTAATAAATTCCTTTATCCTGCTGTTAGCCATGTCAGCTTTCCTTTTGGTCTTTCCAAAGCCTTTGTCCATACACAGAGGCTTAGAGCAAATTTACTCTTACACATTATGTTTAAATAGTCACCATGCAAACATTTTAGCCTTCAGGCATCCAGTTTAGTTTCTTTCTAACAAGGTTCCTTGTTCCTACGTAATTCTATTGTAGCTGGGTATTTGGCTTTTGTTCCCCAGGCAAGATCAATGAGCAGGGGCATTTTGAACCAGCTTCTGCATGTTGCTCAGGGCTAATATTAAAGTCTCTTCTTTTGTAGGCTCTTTCATGCAGCAGCACTACTTTCTGTTTCTACAACATCCATCCCTGATGTGACATTTGCCCAATATGCAGGTGGGAAATTGGTATCTCCTCTTACTTTTGCTTTTCTTGTCCTCTGAGCAACCCTGATCTCCCTCAGCATGTAATAGAGACAAACATTTGATCTAACCCTGATATGGCACGTTACTGACTTAGGCCAGGAATGTCAGGCTATATAGGTTCTGTGCTGGTTTTAAATACAATTGGCTTGTTACTTTGATTTGGCACAAAGATTTCTCTGATACTTTACCACTTCTCTACTGCTGTTGCCTCCGCTGTCTTTTTTTTATACTTTGTTCTCTGATCAGGCATCTGATCAATCTCCTTCCCATCTGATACATGTTTTATGAGACTACCGCTGTTTGAAGTCAGGCGTTTTTGCTTTCCCATCTTGTTTGCTAGACTTTTACCATTCATAAAGAAACATGTAATCTTTTTTCTTCTCTATAGTATGGGATACTTTTTATTTGATTATTCTTCCTTTTTTATATTTAAGTTTCACCAAATTATTGTTATTCACTGGAGGATAAAGTTTTCCTGACTTCTTTGAATCATGTTTTAGCACTTGTCAGCTTCTCCTTCAGTTTAAAAAAATCTCCTGTCACCTTTAAAAGTGCCATCACTGGTTTTATTTTAGTTTTCCTGAATCTGGCTACATATGTTCTGAAAGTTTTCCCATTTTCTAACAAGTTCAAATCCTTTGTCTTCAAGCATTTCTTAGCCACTCATTGAGAATTTCTCTCTGTTTCTCCCAATTCTGTGCTGCTCATGGTATTGGAGGTATTCCAGCTGAAGCTACTATGAAGCTCCTGGCCTCCAGTTTACCATCTGACTGCATGCATTTTGCTTCCAGAAGCCCTCTCCTCCCTTTCCGAAGTCATTGCTCCATACACAGTATCCAAAGGCTCCCTCAAGCCTTTCCCAAGAGCCTGCCCAGATACTCCACACCTTTCAGGAAGCAGATATTGAATCCAGCAGTCTAATCACCCTGCAGTCCTTTCTGGTATCACAAAACTACATGGATATACACCTAATATAGCATCAGTGTCTCTCTCCCAGTGTACCTTCTGGAAAACTGGGGTCTGAGGTGTAATATCAGTGCAAAAGCATTTGTGGGGTCAAGCTGTGAGATCACTTCTGCCCTCCCCAGGACAAAACTTCCAGCCACACAGCCTTCTCCCACCTCAGCAGCATGGGAGCTGTATAAGCCTGGAGGTAGGACTGCTCAGTGATAATCCTAAAGGAACTGTCAGTGTGTCTGTCTGTTACCCTGAAATCTTTTAGTTCAGGTGGTGTGGCCTCCAGGACTAAGATGTTGGGCTAATTGCACAGGATACAGATGGTTGTTACCCATGAACTGAGCAGGCAGTGATTTATAGCACTCAGTGTAGCGAACTGAAGACTCCTTGCCCCCTCACTATTTAAATAGCCAGCTGCTGCTTTAGTTTGCCTGTCTCCTTGGTTTAGGAATCTGAATGGCTCCTTCTTCAGGGATCTGTGCCTGGAGCTGGAGATAGATTCCATCAGGCCCCTCCTATTCATAAGCAAACTCCCCCTCTGGCAGATCTCCTTTTACATCACCTGGGTTCGGGCGCTCCCCAGAGTGCTGCGTGTTTGGATCTGCTGTGATCCTGTGGTGAGTCTTTGGTCTTTCTTACTCCTTGTAACTCACATCCAGAGAGAGGAAAAGTGAGAACAAAAAGCACAGTAGAAGGGATGCTGAAAGAAATGGCTGTTGGTGACTATATTCTGTTACATTGCTTTGCCCTCAGGTAAGTTTTGGATCTTCCTTTTTTTCAGATTGGAAGGACTGTTTACAAATGTTTCAGTTCAACTGCCCTGATCAGAGACATTCCTCAGGAGTCAGGAATGGAGACTTGGGAACAAGAGACCCTATGCTAGGAGCACTGTTGGGGTTGAAATATGTTCAGTCTTTTTGCTTACATTTCTTCTATATATTGACAGTTGGTCCTTCATTCTCCTTTAGCTTTCAAAGCAAAGACCTACCACCTAAGAGCTTCACACTCATGGAAGATAAGAAGATCCAGGAGGCAAGAGCAAAACAAAGAGCAGCAACACGCAGCAAGGACTGTGATGCACCAGGTATGTAGTCACCACTTCATGGGAGATAGCCTAGGGTAGAGCCTAGTCTCCCTGGAGGTGAAGGACCAGGACACCTAGACAAGGGACCATGCTCATCTGAATTCAACTTAAGTTCCTGGGAACTACTTTCTCCAAAACATTAGGATACTAGGCTCTCCCACACCTCAGCTCCCACAGCCTACCTCTTTCCTTCAGCCCAGGGCTCTGCCCACGTGCTGTCATCAGCAAAAACTTTAGTAACCATGCTGATGCACATAAGAGATGGAAAGGGGAAGCACTGTTTCTTGAGGGGGAGGCTGAGGAAACAGGTGACGCGTGGTGGGAGGATGAGCAGTGAGAAATGGAGAAATGAAAAATAGAAAGTTTTTGCTAGAGCTGTGACAAATATAGCTCTTCTAAATGTAATGGAACTAGACGGCAGAGTAGGCAGAAACAACTTGGTGGCCTTTTAAAAGAGGAAGGAGTAACAAATATGTGAAGATACTAAACTGACCTACGTCCTTAGGGCCCTGACTCTCAAGCTTTGGGGGTTCACACTGAGCTAATTTTAAGAAGCTACTGGTCCAAGTTGACCACCCAGTACCATGGCTTATTGCCTCATCACTGACTTGTCAGAAATAGAAGTGTGCCCACACCATAAGCACCAGACTCATATATTGACATAAACTGAGGCAACCGTGGCTAATTCAGTTCACTAGGATGTGGACTTTGGTGGCCAAGGGATCTCCTTCTTGATCCCTATCAAATTTAGTTGAATAGGTGGCCAGCTGAGGTCAGAAGCCTCCTGAGCCACCACAGACAAACCTGACAAGCATCAAGAGTTGCCAAGAAAGCACCAGGAGAGCCTTGATACTATTTTAGCCAATTTGCTTGTCTTTAGACCTCCTTTTCTCTGCTTTTCATAAACTCGTTTGTTGCCCTATCTTGCAGAAGGCATTGGAGAAGGCTTACAAAAGCCCTGTAAGCTTGTTCTTTTGGTTATCTTTCCTCTAGGGAACCGAGTGCCCCACTGAGTAGCACAGGCAGGGGGTAATCCCTTGACATGATTCAGAGAAGAGCACCAGTAGTTTTACAGCAGGGTGCAGCAAGAGCCAGGGAGAAATCCCAGGGTGACAAGGCAGGGCCTGGAAGCCAGGGCCCATCCCACCACCCTGGGCAGAGGTGGTCCCAGCACCAGGCATCTGGCACCTCCATGGGGATGGGACCATGGCCAGGCAGGGCAGGACTGTGGGGAGCTGGAGACCAGCCCTGCTGCAGCATCACTGGGGCAGGGATTTGCAGTCCCAGGGGGTGGAAATGGGATCCTGGGCTCTGGGCAGGGTGGGGGGAGCCCTAGGGCAGCTGGAGCAGGGACAGGCAGGGCAGATGATGCCCTCAGGGCATTGACAATGTCATTGACCAAGACCAACACTTTTGATCATCTCTGCTCATATAAAGGAACTACAGAGAAAAACCTACTCTGGCAAATGAGTTGCAGAACTGAGCTTAATCCACTGTAATAAAAATTCATTATTGTTACCTTGGTGATGTGCTCTGATAACCACAGTGCAAATTACCGTTATGGAGCCAAACAGCTGCCAGCCTTACACTTGGTGCCAGCTTTGCACTGCTTTTGGAGGTTTGGTTCAGCTCTGACTACAGTGATCCCTGCACGTGCTAGGAGGAGCTGCTAATAAATGGCAAGTAGTCCCACGAGAATCACAACTAATGGCTCTTGCTCAGTTAGATAATCAACCATTTAATAAAGGGTGAGCTTCTACCTCTTCCCTTCCATGGGGAGCATTAATGCATTATTTTTCCCCTCCTTAGCCACTTATCCCTGCAAAACTGGTAGGAATTTAATATTTTTGAAACCACTCTTTCTCTATTAATCTTATCTTAAATTGCTCAATGGGTTCAAAAGTTATTCGGAACAGCTAGATAGTTGTACAGATGTTGACAGAGACAGACACAAAGCATTATTATATTAAGAAAGCACTCAAGTTTATAGCAACATAGATTTTTAAATAGGGTTAACATCCAGCAGATAGCTACTAGTACGAGGATTATGTTTCATTTCTACACAAGTCTGCCTCCCTTACAGGCTGAGAAGCTAGAGGAGCTCAGAAAGAAGTGGCTATTGCTTAGACTCTGTGCGTTGATGGTCTGCTCCAGGAAGGAATGATTGCACAGTCAGGACTCGTCAGTAGGGCTTGCATAAACACTTTTCAGAGATAAAAGGTTTTGCTTCACACATTTGATTCCAGATCTGTCAAAGTTGCATCTACCATCTTCCTTCTCCCCATTTCATAAATTAAGCTCCCTCTCACTCTCTCCACTTCCCATGTTGGCCTTTTCCTTCTTGTACCTTGAGACTTGAAGGAGAGGAGGTTGCTGCTCTCACTGATGCTGAGCTTCTCAATAGCTCAAAAGCTTTATGTGAGTATTTGTTTCTCTGGGAATTTCAAGCTTTAGATATAAACATTTGTGAACAATTTCTCCTCAGGAGTATTTAAAATGTAATGTGATCTACATTTCATATTGATTTGAGCTTTGGTTTACTTGTTCATGTATTTTTGAAAAAGAACTGATGCTGCTTGAATGTTTCCTATGGGGCAGATTAAACACTCTCTAGAGAGCACACCTGAGCCAAAGGTCAATCTTTCCCAGCAAGTCAGCCAGCAACAAACTGTTCCATGGTTTCCCAGTTTTGGTAATGAAGGCTTATAAAGTAGAGACTGTAAATAAATTAATTTTTATTTATTTTTATTTAAACTTTTCCAAACTACTGAAATATATGTTTTGAATTTTTTTTTTTTGCTTTGGTGGCCTGCCGAGGATAGCATCTGGTTTTCTACCTACAGTATTACTTAACTTGGAAAATTCCAAGTCTTCCAATAAATTGGTCTGGCAGCTTTCATTGCAGAATTACAAGTTGAGTGGTTTCCACTACCAGCCATGCCTAAAATTCTGCCCTTCTGAGAAGTATACTTCTCACAAGACCTAAGCTTCTTTCCAATTAAAGTCTGAAATGGCTTTGCCAAATCTATGGGCCACTGTACTTTTATTGTAAAACACCTTGTTTAACTAATCTCACTGCCATTGGCTTTAAAATGATGGTGTTCATGCCCAAGACAAGCATTCTGTTTCCTCCGTGGGAGGCTTGGTTACCTCAGAGAGTTGTGTCAAATATGTCAGGGAAAATCATCTCCCCAAAACTCTCCATGCTGGCCCTAAGCAGAGTAGTAAAAACAGATTGGTGAAATAAAAGCTGTGATCTGTCACCACGTATGGACAGAAGGAATTACTGAAAAGCTCATTGTGTTCCCTCCTCAACCTCTGAATCTGTCTGGGTATTACAGTTTAGTCCATGTATTTCAAAAGCAGAAGAGAAATCAGTGTTGCATGAGTGTTCAAAATGTCAAAGCCACCCAAACAAGCAGGGGATGTGTCATTTGTTTGTGATGATCTCTACTTACAGATTACTGAGTAAACTGTATCTTAATCTAAAACTCCAGTTTCTTCATTTTCAGAAAGGGATGGGACAGTTTTTGGAGAGATGAAGGAAGAAAGTTATACTTTTTTTTCAGAAAGAGCTTTTAATTGCTCTTCATCCAAAAACAGAGCAACTGTTAGCTGGTCAGTTTGAGGGGTTTTCTTAAAGATAGGTGGGGAATAACAAGTCACAAGAAGCCTGGCTGAGTTTCTAGGAAAAAACAGAGCATTTGTCTCCTATCTGTCTAAAGTGGCCAACCCAAATAACAACTTCTCTCAGCAAAAAGCAGAATTATATGAATTTAAAAATACCACAAACATTTCAGCACATAGCTACATATGCCATGAAGACTGAGACATTTCCTACTGACAGTTGAAGCAGAACATTTATATTATAAATTATTCTTGATGGCTCTGAATGATAAATGTCAAAAACAAGTGATCCTAGAGGGAAATCTATTCTAGCAGAATTCTAAATCTGCTCTGAAAAGCATATTCAGCCTGAAGAAATTGATGGAACTGATATTTTTCAGAAGCCCTTGGTTTTCTCCTTTCATCTGCAGTTTCTGAATACAGATCTGTAATACTTTTCCCACGCGTTTGGAAGATCTGAATTTCTCCTGAGATGACTTCCGAACTTTTTCAACCACCATTTCACACCCATTTCTTATCTGTCCTGATATTTTACCTTTCTAAAGTTTTGACTCAAGGAGTTATCTTTGTGAAATGTCTGGCCAAGCAGTTACAGATAACAAAACCTCAGGTTGTGGGCTCTTTATCTAGTAGAGACGGGAGTTGAGAGGGACCAGGCAGTCAGTGAAAAGAGCCTAAGTATCTCTAATCTCCTTTACTCTCCTTTATTCTCTGCCTTTGGAATGTTTGCAGTTCAGAATTAATATTACAGAGATTTTTTTTTTCTTTCTTTTCTGAAGATTTCACTAGTTGTAGTTGCTCTGGGATTCCTCAAGATGATATTTGAGTATAAATCATTTCTAAATTTTTATTAAAAATTGATGTGTGAGAGAGAGTAGTGAGAACAATATTGGGATCTTAGTCTGAATTCTGTTTGGTTTCTGGTTTTCAGTTATGCTGGGTATAAAAACGTGAAAAATACAGAAGTGGATAAATTGATTTTGTTTCAGTGTAGAAGCGGATCTATATAAAAGAAGGGTTGTGAATCTGCACTGGTTGTTGAATCTTCATTAGAATTTTATTTTCCACCAGTTTTCATTTCCACATTTCATTTTCTTCCTGGCCCTGTGTGCCTTGTATCCAAATCTCCGTGTGACCAAAACCAGCAATCTGAGAACCTCATGGTTTGAAGAAAGAAAAGGGAAGATGGGGTGGGGGCCCTTGATGCAGATTCGAGGCCAGGTTGGATGGGGCTTTGGGAAACCTGGTCCAGTGGGAGATGTCCCTGCCCGTGGCAGGAGGGTTGGAACTAGATGATCTTTAAGGTCCCTTCTGACTCAAACCATTCTATGATCACCCACCAGCAGAGCACCCCAGCAGCCACACACTTAGCCGTGGCACTGCGCCGCACGCACTCACCGCTCCCAAGTTAGTTGGTTTAGTTGAACAGACCAGAGCTGTGCTTCCACCGTCAAAGGTCAAGATCACTGATGGGTGCAAGTGCTCCCTCTGCAGACCCTAATGAAAGTAAAGATACAGGCTGCCTTGCATTCCCCAGGAATTCACGTAGAGGTAGTTAACTTGTTGGAAACGCACATTTGTGGGTTGTTTTTTTGGTTTTTTCTAGGGGAAAAAACTGTCGCTAAGTGAGAGGATGGGGGATGTCTGGGTACGTTGGTGGATTCCTTTTTCTGTAAGTGAAAAAAGACAGGCAGAATTTCTGTTTTGATGAACTGACTCTAGGTGGCAACAACACGCTGTGTAGCCTTACCAGAGGATTGTCAGGCAAAGACTAATGCTGCTTAGACAGAGGGGAAAACACGACAGCATTTTCAGTACTGCTTCTAGAAAATGTTCCAGTTGATTGCACCAGCTGCACCTTGCTAGAAACGTTTCCAGATTCTGCCACTTTTCACTGTAATAGGGGACCTGGTTTTCAACATGTATTTTTAATAAGATGCTGCGTGTTTCTTTTTGTAGGCATAATACTGCAGGAGTGCAGAGGAAAATTAACAAACGATTCTCTTTGGGTTATTCTGCTTGGATGGGCAATCTCAGGAAGCACGTGTATAATCCTGGTTTGTAATGATGCCTGTAAAAGTGCACAGATGGGTATGTACAATTGCAGTTCTGTAGCATTCACCAACGATGCTCTCGAAATGCCACTTCATCACCTCGTCAAAAAAACAGCCACACAGATACCTAGAAATGCTTGCCACATCTTCTGTGTAAAACACTGCATTATCTGCCAAGAGATTTGTAATGCCCTATTTCATTCCCTCTTCACTACATACCCGGCTTCCTGGACTTAGCAGTAGATAAGCAAACGCTTGAATGATATAAAAATTTTTACAAGTATGATGAACTGCAGTGCTTTCACATTTTTCTCAAAAGTCAGATTTACTGTTAATGCCACTGACCTGTGAAATTTTTAAATCTGTTATTGATATGTTCGTAGCCATAGGGAGAAGGCAGAGAAAAAATACTAGTTTTGATTACCCGTTGCAGCAAAGAACTGTCATTGTAACTATACTATATACTAATGATGACCACAGAAAACCTTTCAAGTGCGATGCCATCATGTTTGTAGCAAGGCCAAAGTGTCTGATGGCATATACAGGATATGATAAACTTCTTTTTTACTGTCAAAGTGATAAAGCTGTGAAACCCTGTGATTAAATCAGCTGTTTTGTGTAACTGACCCATTCACCTGCATGTTATTTATTAATCTCCTCCTTTTTCCAGGATTTCAAACCTCTAAGCTGCTTCCAAAGAGACCTGTTCTTTAAAATGTAAAAATGTGTCACCTGAAAGCAATTGCTTCTTTTCTTTACCAAAGTGTGGAATTTCCCTTTAAATACACTGAATTGGGTTTCCAGATGTATAGCATTTTAAATCAGTATCTTAAAACCCTCTATAAGACTGATACTTTTAAATAAATATGTATAAATTAATCACAACTTATTCCTACTTTTTTTAAAAAATCTCCTTCATTTAAATAGAGACTTGCTTTGTTAAATCCATCCAGTGACTTGATTGTCTTCAGCAAATTAATCATATGCAAAAACACTTAGCAGATGTAATATTTATAATTACAGATAAATACTAATTCTTCTATAGTAGAAGATAATAGAGATGTAATAGACACTTGTGTTTCTTTTTTTTGTTGTTTGGGCAAATATCACACCAATAATACCATGATGTGTAGTATTTGAGCAATAACTTGGAACACATAGATCTATTGGGGAGGAGAGTGCCTTAAAAAGGAAAAACAGAGTTCACTAACCCTTTAAGTATCAAGGTACTTTGTGTAATGCTTATTTTTATTAGTTTTTCTTCCTTTCAATTAAGCAGTAGATTTACTATACACTTTTCAGAAAGTGGAGACATGGTGGCAAAAGTCGTGGAAACACAATTTGAAAAAAATGGTTATGTCTATGACATGTTGTCCAAATACATATCATAATAGATTGTCCTTCCAGTTTTCTTGTGTTAAAAGGGCATATTTGTGTAAAAAACAATGATGCTAATAATGGTGAGTGTTTTCAGTTGTATTCCAAGATACTTACATTTCATATCAAGGTTCTAGGACCCTTACTCAGAGGCACAGGTACCACCCCAAGAGCTGAGGTGTGAGAGCTGAGTACACCAGCAATGAAGACCTATTTCGGAGATCCTTCTCAACTTGTCTCCTGCACAGCTTGAAGAGGCTCTTGATAAAGTACCATCAGGTACAGCTATCATAACACCCATCCCATACTAATCTGCCGTAGCCCTCAAATCCAAAAAGTGACGCTCTCATTACAACCACTGTGGCTGTTTTCGGGAGTCATTCACCTTGTGGCACCTGAGGTAGACAAGGCTTCTCACATCTGTTCATCTCCCCACAGGTGTCCCTCATGTCACCTCTGCTTTCAGGCAGGAGCTGCCCTCGTTTCCCTCATGTGCCCTGCATGCTCAGAATTTTCTTTCTGCTTCCCATGCAAGGTTTCCCATTCTCCCCCTCTCATGTTAGAGTAGGCTCGTCCCACACTCTTTAGAGGTGGCATAGAAGAGACTTAAACCAACCTTATAGAATTTTATTGATTATACAAATAAAAACAGATTTTATGTTTTGTGCTTATAAGGTAAATCTTGAAATGATGAAAAGTGGAGTAAAG